>JAQFVV010006437.1:0-600000 GCA_028023455.1 Epiperipatus broadwayi | reverse complement strand
CAAGTTTCAAAATTACTCATAAATTTCAAATTTTGATATATCTCTTAATTAATATTATTTCATTCCCCCTAAAACTCTGCTTAAAAGCTTATATATCTTGTCTAAAATAATTAATTTTCTAATTATAAAAATTTAATGCCATATTTCATTTTTAAAAAAATTCACCAAAAATGTATTTTTAACTTGGGAAAAAAGTATGGATGATCATGTGAAAGCTTTTAAAAAACAAACAACAACAAAAAGTAATTTTCAGGAAATAATTCTTAGATCTTTTACATAATCAAGTAGTTCAAACAGTAATGGTCATATTATAAATAATTCATTGACCCAAAGTATATTTTTTTAATAACTTTAGGAGATTTTTATAAAATATTTTCTAGAAAAAGTCATCATATATTGGTTAAGTATAATTTATTTAAAAGTAATTTTTTGTTTTGAAAAAAATAAATTATTACAGTGATATCTATAAAAATTCAGTCTCCTGAAAAGAATTCATCTTATATATATATATATATGTTGTAAGGGTCACTTACAACTCACCTAAACATTCATGTACATGCTCATTTGCAAGTCAGTATACTCTAATAAACAGCTCAACATATAAATAATTGAGGTCTACATAATAAAAAAAAAAACTTACATGTATATTAGTAATGTTAATTAGAAAGCATTAGTTTTAAGTAAAAAAAATATTTCCCTAACTAGACATAACATTTAAAGATTAAAGATCCCACATATATAGATAAAATAAAACTATTGTTTAAATAACTATGGAAACTAACCAGGACTTGAACTTTAGAACATGAAAGGTCAAGCATATCCAAGCAACCCATTGTTCAAAAGATAAAAGTTTATGATTCAATTACTTAATTGAAAACATTAACTAACTCAACAATCACTATATATAAAAACCTCATGAAGAAAAATAAAATAAAAACATGTAGTGCATTTTCTAAAGATTCGAAGATCAGAATCACTAAAATGATTGACTAAATCAAAGGAATTATTCATATACATACCCTTTGTCAGCAAGAAATTCATCTATAATATCACAAATTTATACCCAAGGGAGTTTTATATTAGTCAGCAACCATTCAAGAAAATATCAATATTATTAATTGTGAAAATTATAAGAGAATAGAAGTACATCATTCGAATATTATCAGAAGAGTAATTTTGTGTCTGTTAATATATATATATCGCAGAATCGCATTTTAAAGCTTTTAACTTTAAATGATTTATAAGCAAGAATACGCAAGTTATTTAAAAGCTATTCCAATGTTTTCCGGCTAAACAATTTGACGTGGAGGCCTTGTGTAGATGCTTACCATAAGATGTAAATATTAATTCATCCATCATATGCCTAATTGAGATGTCAAAATTCTATAGAATGACCTACTACCTTAGTTTCACTATATCAGCTTGCAGAAGATGGAATGGATGTTATGAGAGGGCAACAACATATCGGAGCAGACCGACAGCACTTTATCTTACCAATGCATAAATCACAAAAAGAATATGAATCTACAAGATCAAGAGACTTTGCTATAAGGTTTAGAAACATTTTATAGGACATTTTCAAAGCAAAAGTGTTTAGAATGCCAAACTTTTATCTATGAATAATGGGGAAGCATATACTTAGCTTGGATCATTCCATTTCTCAAATCATGAAATAAAAAGGGAGGATTACAGCTTATAGAATGAACAAATATTTTTGTTTTATAATAAATAAAATTTAGGTTTCCCTTCTTGGACAAGCTTGACAGATCATCCAACTTGATATGGGAGGTAAGATTTATCTTTGCCCACATTAAGAACATTCACTACGTACAGAACAGAATTGTTTAACTTGTTATACCAATTAACTAACTCTTGTTTTTTGTTTTTTTTTTTCGGTATGAAAGACTAATATTCTTGAATACCTATACTTTACTGTAAACAATAGATTATTAATATACAAGGGGTTTCTTTTCTAAGGAAGACAGACTTTGTCAGTTGGAACAAACTGCAAGAACACCATCCACTATACTATCGTTTGGGTTAGGATTCTTACTTTAAATTGTAATAAATTAATAAATACTTAGTGCTAATGATGCATACCTAACAGGGATAGAAGGGGGATATAATTTGAATCATCAATTATATATGGATGCAATCATTGATCGGATTCTTTATCACATCACTCACTGCATCCTACAAAAAGACCCTAGGTCTGACCATAGTAAAATGTGACACCCCTCTGCCATGTATAACCGGACTGTTACAATATACACACACATTTATATTATATACAATAAATAATTTTATGACTTATCAAATATGGAACTGTCAAATCGGAATACTTTACAAAGATAATTCACAAGCGAGATTCCTAAAAAGTTATTTAAATGAACTTGCAAATAATACCTATCTTTTGTTATACCAATATCAATCTATTTTTGACAGATAAAAGATGATTACTTTTATACGATCTTCAGTTTATTGTATAGATTAAATCAAGGATTGAAACTTGAAAAGGCTGTAACTTTTTATTAATGGATTTTTGTTTTATATTAATTAAGCCAAACTGAAGATCAGATAAAAATGATCATCTTTTACCTTGATAAAATAGATTGGCATTTATATAATAAGAAGTGGATATTATTTACAAGTTCATTTAGATATTTTTTGGGAAATCTAGCTTGTGAATTACCTTAGTAATATATTCAAACTTCATTGTTCCATGAATAAGTTTATATTCATAGAATTATATATTTAATCAAATAAAGGATTTTCACCTTTTCACATATGCTCTGTATTAATTTATATAAACTCAATGAAGCTGTGTTGAGTACAGGAAAATTGTCAAACCCAAACACAAGACAGGGACTTTATAAAGATAAGAGCAGTTGTCTGATGAAAATCCTTTCTTTTTAACTATATACGTACTATGCACTTGATAAATAAATTTCAGTGTTACATTTTATATTTAATAAACCATAAAATTACTTATATGCTTATTAAAGTTTCATCCAAAATAATATTTAAAATTGTAAGCTGGCTTGATTAATATAAAAGCAAAAATTCCCACTAATAAAAACTTTCAGCATTTTTGAATATCAACATTTGATTTATTATTATAAAAGTGATCATCTTTTATCCAACAATAAAGATTGGCATTGATATAACAAAAGAGGGGCACTATTTACAAGTTCATTTATATGATTCTTTGGAGATCTAGATTATGAATTATACATTGTATTCGGACTTGACTGTGCTATAAATAATTTTAAAGTAAGCAATATATATATAAAAAATACTAAAATATTTTCTTACCTATCATGAGCTCCAAAAAACCTCACATCAATGCTTCCATTAGCAGCTCGCAAAGCCTATACAAAATTAAATTTATAAATAAAATTTTAAATATTAAAATACATTGTAGACTTATTTTAAAATATATATTTTTCATTATATAACACAATATTATATTCCGAATAATTATGATACTACATTATACCTTAGCTGGCCAAAAAGGAAAACCCTGCAGCTTGGCCCATACTAAAATATGTGGTTCTCTCTGCAAAAACAAATAATGCAAAAGCATTTTATAATAGATTAACAACTGAGCTTAAATTTAATTAACAATAAAAATAAATAAAAATACTTAAACAATAACATGTAATGTTAAAAGTAGAGATTCTTTTATTTTAACTATACTTATTAAATAATAAAAATCATTGTAAATGGATTTTATTAAGCATACAAATATGTTTTTAATAATTTTAATATTCCCACAAATAAACAGCAGGTATTAAATAAATAGCACTGAGAATATATATTTATGTAATAATAAATTTCAAATTCACATACCATATAAAAATAATTTACAAGTCAGATTCCCGCCAAATTTGCAAATAACATCCTTTTTTCTCTCATATCAGTGGTAATCTACCATTTTTTGCCTAAGTAGAATATTAGCGTTAATATGAAAGCATCCTTTGCAAGTAAGGACTCTAAAAAGCCTGATTTGTAAATTATTCTTGTAGTATGTGCATTCAAAATTTATTTCTTTATATTATTACACATAAATAATTAATTTACGCATATGCACATACACGGTTTTTGTTATATGAAAAACAAAAATTATCAACAATCCTATTTCAATTTTAACTGAGTATATGCATACTAAAAGTTTTTTTCTTAATTATTCCACAATCGATAGAGATAACTAATACGCTTAGTTATCATCAATAAAGTATTCTATGGGTTACATAATGTTCTTGTTTCATCTGAGAATTTTTCAGTATAGACATTTTAATTTTTAAGTTATTGCTTTTAATTTTCATTGATTACATTTAGATCATCTTAATTCATTATTTATTTAAGTATCATAATGATGTAAAAAATTCATTTAAATTTATTAAGAAGTTCTAAAGTTAAAATGCTATTAAAACTGTATTAAGAGGGTACTTAATTGTAGTATTCTGTTATGCAATTACTCAATTTGCCTTTAATAAAATAACTTACAATTAATTTACAGTATTCACTTTATATCTGTAGAATCATTCATCTATTATAAAGCGTGTAATTAAAAATGTACACTATTTTTAATGATAGATCATTCCAAATTCTCTTAATAAAGTTCATTTTTTAATATTTTTGTGATTATCTTATTTTCAAAAAATTTCTTAACATTTTTATATACATGAGATAAGAAAATTTTTTCATGAATAATTAAAAATGGAGATGTATTGATGAATCAGAAAGATAACCATTTTAAGAATTTCTATAAAGAATTTAAGGTCAATAAGTATCAATTTGCACTGTAAAGAAGCATATAAAAAATATAAAGATTTATTCTGCATCTAAAATTGCTTTAAAAAAATAATAAGCAATAGGTAATTATGACAATTAAGTTTTCTGATGTTTAAATATAATAATCAGACAATAAATTTTACAGTTATAATAGAAAAACTTCTTTATTTCTCAAAAATTGATTGAATTTTATTTATTTTAAAATTGCATCTTATTTACAGTAATAAAATACAACCCTTACTAGAATAAAGATAGAAATGTATCACCATATGCAATCCATGAATAAAACAGAAAAAAAAATATCATTATATAAAAATATAAAAAATTATATTATTTTGATGGATAATTCTTAACTAAGAGTAGATTTCAAATATTATAGTTTGAAGTCAACAATTTAAAATATTTCCAATTTTGACTAAACATAAATAAAAATAGAATAAAATATTTAAAAGGATATAAAAATAATAGTATATAGTTTGGAAGTGGTTACCAATGCATTAATAGAATTCGTCATTAGATTTCTTTGATATCTCTGTAAAAGTTGGACAAAATAACATGAGCAACAAGTGTATTTGTAAAATATTGCACAGAAATTGAAATACAATACCCACATATGTTACTTTTTTTTTTTGCCTTTTACAGAGAAAATCCTAAGGAGAATGTAAAAAAGATGATGAAGTTGAAGTCATTTTTATACTAAAAGTCTGAGAGAAATTGCAAATCTCTCTCTAAGGATTTAAAAGAAGGTGTGATGATTGATTAAATGGAATAAACATTTTAAAGATTGACAATCTCAAGGATGATGATGTCATTTTCTAAAAAATAGAAAAAGAAAACTGACTAAAATCACTAGAACCAACTGTAATTGAAAATCAATGCTTACTGAGAAAGAATGGAGGACATTACAAAGGATTATAAACAAAATATACAAAACTACATCAGCATAGATCACTACAATGATGCTTGCATATCTGACACCTCTATTATAACAATCTAATCTAACTGTCACAAGCATAACATTCACTGTTGAATTGCTATTTCACAACCACTGGCTCCTGATGTGAATAATTATGACAAAAAAGCAATGATATCTCAATTAAAATAATTGGATAATGGATAACTGGATAAGTTTCATTTGGTAAGAAAATTATTTATACTTAACTAACAATTTCTGATAATTTGGACAATCATATCATAATGCATCATAGTTGCTATTGAACATTTTGGAAGACTAGATTCATCTTACAGATTAAGCATTGTTTTCAGCAACATTTTCATTTTCCAAGATGAAAATACTTAAATTCATAAAACTGACACAGTCATATAATGATCTGAGAGACACTAAATGATAATATATATATCTTACATAATTTTCCCAATATTATTGAACTTATATATACATTCTAAAAGAAACATTAATATTGTCCATAAACATCTTTCAAGTAATTTGAAGCTTTTTTTCATGAGTAAGGACTTAATATTCTTCTAGACAATATTCTAATGTTATAAAACTCCATTCTTGTCGTCTGCCAAAGAATTTTTATGGATTAGTAAATAGAAAGCAGTATATATATATTTTTTCAGAGGATGAACAAACTAAATAATAAAATTATATAAGAAACATATAACTAGATGGATTAATCGTTAATGTATAAGAAAAATCATGGAATTCATAAATAATTGACTAACTTTAAAAGGAAAAATTAAAACAATATTAATTAATAAAATGGGTATTGAGTTATTATAAAAGAATGGATAATGAACTAATATGAAAATTACTATGGTAAAAAGGCAATAAATAAAATGTCTAAATAATTATGAAATGGTTAAATAACATCTAAAAGACTCAACCAGTTAAACAAAGCATAATTATTACCAGTATTTTAAATATATGTACACCCGGGTCTCGTTTTATGCGGATTTTTTTAACGAGATTTTGAAGTTATGCGATTCATGTTTCTTCTTAATATCTTTGTATGCGGTTTTCTTTTATGCGATAAAAATTATTAGATCAGAAGCCGAGCTCCAATAATGCACTATTACTTTAAATATTATAAATTTCGTGCACTCACATGTCATATTTAAAGGAATAGCGCATTATAGAAGTTCGACTTCCATCTAATAATTTCAATATTTTCAGCGCTTTATAATAGTACTGTAATAGATTTTATGCAATAAAGAAGTTCATAATTCACTTAAAATCAGGATTTCCCCATTTTATATACACACATTAAATTTTACAAGATTATAATGTAAATCTGTTCAAACATTATAGATGCCTATACTATGCATGTTGTTGTTTTTGCATTTTAAATCACATTCTATTTTTGCTTTTTAAAAAAAGAGTACGTAATCAATTAATCATTTAGTGTCCACAAGTAATAAATTTTACAAGATTATAATGTAAATCTGTTCAAATGTTATAGATGCATATACTATGCATGTTGTTGTTTTTGCATTTTAAATCACATTCTATTTTTGCTTTTTAAAAAAAGAGTACATAATCAATTAATCATTTAGTGTCCCCAAGTTTATTTTTAAATTGTGAGTAACAGCGGTGAGCACAATTAAATTTGACAATTAAAAATTAAAATCTGATTTTTAATTATAATTAACAATTTAAAAATTATGTAACGTGATCTGAAATTAATGTGATGCGAAACAATGAAAATTGATTTTTAAACGGAATTGAAAATTAAAAAATTAAAGACAAAAATAAGAATTTAATTTTTAATTGTTAGTTTTAATTAAATTTTGCCCAATAGTGGTGAGCAGGTGTCTTTTTATTATCATAAGTCTAAGTTCTTATTTTTATTTTAAACATTTAGTTTACCCTAATTGGAGAGGAAAAAACACCCAAGAAAATAAATTTCTTTGGAAACAAAAATTTCAATTTTAGATTGCTTAGTGAAATGGGAAGGATTAACAGCGATTGGAAAACATTTTAGTTTGGGCGAGTGTACTATAAGAGCAATTTAAAAAAATGACGTTGGCGCTAGTTGTATTTCCTCTCGTGATAAATCTGATGTCTTACTAGTTCACAAACGAACTTACATATCTTCAAATAGCGATAATGATTAAAATACTGTACATGTATGAAAAATGTAAAATACTGTAAATTACACATAAAAATATATTGTTTTGAATAAAATTAAATACTGTAGTTAATAAAAAAAAGTAAAAAAAGTTTGTCTTGCATCAATTTTTTTCAAATTCGAAATTTTTTATCAGTCATATTTTATTTCCTTTTTTTTTTTTTATGTAAATTTTAAAGTAATTTTACATTGTTTCTTTGCTTTTATGCGATTTTCTAAAATTACAATACGTATCTCCCATTTTTCAAGGTAAGTTAAGTTTATTTTTGTGTGATTTCTTTTGTGTGCATTTTCTGAGGAACCTATCTACCGCATAAAATGAGACCCAGGACTATATATAATTTTAAAAAGATAAATTTCTGAAGAAGTTTCACTGTGATCATATGGAAATATTTGCTACATTTTAATTTAATTTTCCTATAAATTTATTTTACTTAATTGCCCACTATATATATTTTATTTATATAAGTGATGACTGATTTTAATGATTAAATATGTTAGAATATATATTTATCAGGAACCAGTAAACTTTTACAATGTATATCACCCAAGAACTCAAGAATTTGCTAATACATCAAATGCATAGAATATAGCTAATATATATATATTGAACCGGGTAGGAGTTAATCACTCTGATTATATAAACTTAAAAAAATCTTGATCAAGTCCGTCTGCACTTTCACTATTGCAGCAAATGGGCCCTTCAAGCGGAGAAGTCTAATACAGAAGGTAGATAAGATCAACAGCACCTATAACCAGGGCGAGGCTATACAGAGTTTAACCTGCGGCCACATTTCCAGGCTATAGAAATTCTCAGCTGCTAAATTCAAACCCCTGCCACCCAAAGCATTTTTTTTTCGAGGTAAATCCTCAGGTGCCAGCTAATCATAAGTTATAATTAGCATGCTTAGATGACAGGTATACAATTTAGCGCTTGATCAATCCCTAGCTGGCTCTGTTATTTAAGTACAAAGGAGACTATAATATATTGCTTAATACTTACATTTAAATATAGAATATTTATTAATGGCGTAATTATCAAAGAGAACCGACCAAACAATAATTAGAAAACAAACAATTTATTTAAAACACTTCTAGTCAAAACATGGTAATAAAATATTATAATAAAGAACATTATAAGTTTATTTAAACACACTTCTAGTTAAAATATATATAATAATCAAGAATACTATAACTAATAAAACATTTAAATCTAAATATGCACACATATTGAAATATAAATTCATTACTCAATGGAAAGCTTTGCAAATATTAAAATACATTATGAGAAATTAAATACGCAAGCACATGTCAGGGTTCATTCTATATAATGACTTATAGGAGACACTTAAATATTGCTATGGCTATCAAAGTTCAACAAAGTCTTTTATTCGAACCTGATCAGTTTATAAATAGGAATAAGGAAATTCATAATTACTTAGGATTTTGCACTAACTTTCAAAGATACAACTCCTCGTTTTCTTCTGTCATAATGATCACCAACCAATTGGATTTTTGGACTCCACTAATGTTTTTGCCTCCTGGCTGACTTCCTACGTTCACTGAGATAGATATTCCTTGACTGTTCAAATTATTAAGTGGGCATGAATTCTTTATGGAGGGTTTCTAGAGGACCGGGACTGAAGATGGGCCACATATTCCAATGACTGTCTAGCACTGCATGATGTTAGATGATTCTTCGGTAAATGTGAAGACACCTACTCGCATGCTGAGGATGGTAATAACTTTCCCCATCTTCTCTTCTCTGGAAACTCTTCCATGGCAGTAATACAATTATACTCTTAATCTTAATGATTACTATGACTGACGCTAGAAATGCAAACATTAAGAAAACTGAACTAACAACTGTCATGAATAGATTTTTCAGTCCCTTTATACAATTCCTCTTTATTGTCTCTCTAGTTATCACTCCGATCTGGTTTAAATAATTTACAAATTTTATTAATTATATTCCCATTGTGTTTTAAACTGAATTTTTGCACAGATTAATTTAGTCTCCGGACAAGATACCATCTTGAATTATTTTCCATTGTTTTCATTTATTGCAATTTAGAGTTATTATTCCCTTTGACTCAATTTTCATTTTACACACAGATTTTTTTTTTTCTTTAAGTTTATGAAAAGAAAGAACCATAGTTTTAACTTTTTACTTAAGTTAATTTCCCCCCTCCTTTTCCTATTACCTCTTTAACTATTAAAACTTATATATTTTTTTTTAAATGACAAGATGACACAACACTTTGTCTTTGGGTGATTTACGTCTCTTAAAAAAAAAGTTCTTTAAACATTTTCTAAATTATATTTCTATTCATTAAAGCTTTACTGTTCTCTTTTATGAATTTTAGTCCGAGTATTTAATAATAAATGATTTCGCAATATTTTTATTTTTGAAAATTTAGATTTTAAAATCTTAAATTAGCCATAATTTTTCTTAAAATATTATGTAATACTTATATAAGGCTAAAACTTTAGTACATGCACCTTGAGTGCTTAAATTTTAGCAAGAGAGACCTCTACAAATCATAACACGAGAGTCAAAATATTTCTAAATTTAATATCTGAATATTGACTCGTAAATCGAAATATTTCGCGAATGTTAATGTTTAATAGAAATAGTGGACTTAATCAGTGAAGAATTTATTAGCTTCATGCTCCCAAATCAAAATGCTTTAGATTTGCCTATATAATTAAGAAAAATAGGTTAGAGATAAGAGGGTCCCTCTTATCTTTTAAGTCGAATCTCGTGTTATGATTTGTAGAGGTCTCTCTTGCTAAAATTTAAGCACTCAAGGCGCATGTACTAAAGATTTAGCTTTATATAAGTATTATGTGCTGACATCGCGCTTAATAAGAATTAATATTTAAAATATTCACTAGCAGTACAATATATACATAATAATAATAAAAATAATGGTAATTAATATATACAGTCTTTCAATCTGCAGAAATACTTTTGATTAATTCCTTAACCCTCCTCAACTGCTGTTAAATTCAAAAAACAAAAAAGTAAACGTCAACTCAAATTCCATGCATCCTGAAATTTAACATTAGCAGCTTGTCTATTATTTATATTCATTTTATAAATAGAAATAAAATGAATATAATTAATAGACAAGCTGTTGACATTAAAATTCAGAATTCATGGGATTTCAGTTGATGACATTTGCTTCTGTTTTGTTTTTTGAATTTAAAGGCAGTTGAGGAGGGTTAAGGAATTAACCAAAAGTAATTCTGTGGATTGAAAGACTATATATAATTGTTAATTACAGTAGTTTTTTATTAACCAATATTTTATTTGTATATTGTAACGATATATAAATATGTCGTTACATTTATTTAAAATAAAAACTTAAAAGTTCGCAAATAAAAGTAAAAAACTAAACGCTAAAATTAAAATATTGTTAAACGTATATACATTCGCACAGATGCTAAACTTTAAAAATATTTTTTTCATAAACAAAAAAAAAAAAAAAGTATTTGAACGTATTTTTTTTAATAAAAAAATACAAGATTGAAATATAAAAATATTTTAATAAAAAAATAACGTAAGTTAAAATAAAAACAGGTATTAATTAATTCCTGTAATCTATAAATGGAGATGATTGTTTATTAATTATCTAAAAGCTGTTTAATTAAAAAGTCAGATGAAAAGTTAGATAAGAGAAGAAAGAGATTTTAGCTTGACCAATGGAAGCAAATAAAGGCCTGGACCATAACGAAAAAACAGAACAGTGACGTTTTTGTTCATGGAATCCATAGGAGGACTATAAAACAAAAAAAATATTGAGTTCCAGTCAGTTTTTTCCAACTTGATTTTGGTGAGTCGAGCGACAAGACGCACTTGTCGTCCTCACTCACTTATTTTAAAAATGCAAAGACTGTGATACCAGAACAGAACCAGCTAATGCTACCTCCAAAATATCAGACCGGTCTTCCAGGAAAGTCTCCGTGGGAATTGCCAACGGGAACAGGGACTCTTCTACCGTAAGCAATAGAACTGAACAATTGTTAAAATCATAATATTAACTAAGAACTTTAAAGATTGATAAGTTAATTTAAATTTTATAAAAAGAACTTTTCTCTGACTTATGTGTCAACTCAATTGATAATGTGTAATTTTATATATGTTTGCGTTTGATAAAAAAATCATTTCCATTTATTATTTATTTGTATTAATATTTATTGTTTAAATTTTAAATGAGGAAATTTAAGGTTGGGTATAGACGTTGCATAGATTCGTTAGCGGTTGATAATGTTGTGGTTTTCACATTCGATTAGAATATATGTCAACGATATCACTGCAAGCATCTTACGATGAATGCTAATGGGATTTGTATATTCCCTATGCAAGTGACGTTTATCGATGACTTTGTATTTTGATCGGTTGTGTTTAATTTGGAATGTTTTTGACCGTGGAATCTGTGCAGCTGATCTGTACTCAACATTTTAAAACAAATTTTATAAAATTCATTTGTGCGAACGTATTTAAATGTTAAATTTAAGTCGGGCGTGAATGGCTATATAGATTTGTAAAGTTATATTAGGGGAGGGTAATCTTAGGTTATTTGTGTCGTTGTTGAATTGGGTCAATGGATTGGATATATTTATGTAATTAGTAGATGTAGTATGAGTTTCGCTACGTGCAGAATCGCTGTATACACCGCACCAACCCTTTGCCTATGGATGGGATTGTAAGTCGGCAAAAAGGATCGCGGTCCCTTCCTATGGAGTTTTTATTTTATTGTTCTTCTTGCTATACAGACGTCATATTCCTGTATTGGACAAGAGTCAATGTTTTCTCTAACTATACTGTTCAGATATCCATTCCTGACAGTATAGTATATTTGTGCTGTTGTATTTTCATGCTACATTGAATACATAAATGTATCAGATGGATTGATGCCAGTTTGACTGCGAATTTTAGCCTAAGGTTAAATAGGGATAGAATGTTTTATTTTCAGATGCAAATCTATGTAGTCTATTCATACTTGACCATCTAAATAAAATATTAAAGAGTAATCTAAAAATCTAAAAAATGTTAAACCTATTCCTCGAATTTAGAATGATTTTATATGTGCGTAAATAAATATTTTTATGTGTTAATTTCTGGCAGTGGCTTTTAGTCTTTTATATTTAAGATATAGATTTTATCTCTGCGTCTCCGCTGAGCTAGTGACTTGGGCTAACGGTTGGAATATTTAAATAAAGTGGAATCTTAACAGCGCGTATCTGCCTACTTTATAAATTTTTCTAGGCTCAAATGCCTAGATGGCGCCCTGGTAGTTGCAGATATTGTTTTTGCGGTTAGATTCGATCTTCTCTTTCATTTCGATCGTTATAATATATATATATGTATCGACCCTGCTATTATAAAGTTAATTTATAATTTAAATGTAGAACTTATGAGAAAAGAAACAGAAGGTCAGATTAATAACTAACAAAAAAAAAAATATTTATTATACAATAAAACATAAAATATTTAAAACATCATTACATTTAATTATAAAATAATAAGTTTAAACATTACCATCATTCAAGAAATCACTCTTTTAAACACTAGTTTTATCAATATCTTCAGTTTAAAATCCCTTTATGTTAAGCTTAACATTTTTTCCTTTGTTTAATTTTCATTAGGGAGTCTATTTCAATGCTGAAGAAGTTGTACATTATCCTTGAAGATGTAGAAACAATAATCTTTTAACTCCTTTTAGCAGTTTTAAATTTTAATTTATTCAGATATTTTCTTAGATCATATTACTTCATCTCTCAGAAGACAAATATTCTGTGGGAGAGGACTTTCTTTCATCAATTATTTATAAACATTTTCATTTTTAAAACATAAATCAAGCACAATTCAGAAATGGCAGTTCAAGTTTGACACATATCAGGTTGAAGATAAATAATTAATCCAGACTACATTGATCCAGGGTAAATGATACACACAGGAATTAGCTGCCAAACTATAATAACCATTTTATATTTATCTTTGTTCATAGCTAATAAAAATATACTTAGCTGCTAATGACGATTGTAAAACAAGACAGACTAGAAACACTGCCCGAACATGAGTTTTTAATAAAAAAAATTAAATCACCTTTTTTTTTTAAACAAATAAATTGTAATGATCATCTTTCCAGTCATTTTTTTAAAACTAATTTTATAAATTACAATAAAAATATTTGTTCAAATATAAAAACTCTTTTTATAAATTTGACATTTGACAAAACAAAATTAAATCCTTTTTTTAAATCATATTCTATTTCAAAGTTTGAATAACAGACTTTTGAACCTTGAACTTTAATTTTAGAGAAGACACAAATTTAAATTTATAAACAAAAAGAAATCTTTTTCCTTTTTTTTTAAACTTATTTGAGTATTACCTTCTTTTTTTTTTTAATATTATTTTTATTAAAATTGTTAGCCAAAGATAACCAGCACTTAGCTATTCTTGTAGTCATTTATGCATCTTGCTTTGCAACCGATACAATGCACTTTGAAAGAAAAGCTTTTGTTCAGGCTTAGTTGGCATAGCAGGGAAATATAATAGATTAAATATTTATTTCAAATATTTGGTTAAGTTTAACTATGATAATTTGAAATCATAAATTCTTATCAGAAACAATCATTTTTTATTAATGAAAACATTGAAATTAATATATATTAATAAATGACACTATTTAAACCAAATACAAAAATCGAACTAGTACAATGATGTTAAAATGAAAAAAAAAAAAAAGATACATCCATTAAAAAAAAAAATTCATTTAAGAACTTAAAAGAAAATAATACTCACACAAGGTTCACAGAACCAATTTTCTTTTTTAGTGCAGGAGTTCATGTAACAATCTGGACAAACTTCTATTTCACTCATCTAAAAAAAAAAAAAAAACTACTGACAAATTTTTTAAATGAAATGACCATTTAATTATCTTAAAGATGTTTGATGATAATTTATTAAAGATTACTAATTTTCATTTTACAAATATGATTGAATTAGAAATGAAGCAATTTGTACAAGTAACACCAAATTATATACACTAAATATGCAAGATGAAATTAAATATCTTTTAACAAACACATAATTTATGCTCAATAATACAAAAAATTTAGATCTTTCTTGGCTATACTATCCATCTACAGATTAAAAAAGTTGCATTATTAGATAAGGTATTTGGTTCCACATATACAACTACAAATTCTAAAAGAAAAATCAAGGCAGATTCATTTCTGATTTACATATTTATAAAATATCAAAAACATTCAAAACACTATCATCAAACATCATTAAATTAATTAAATGACTAATTGACAAATTAATAACATAAAATACCCCCCAAGAGAAGTTAGTTCAGTGGTTAGATTAATCTGCTAATGAAAGAAAAAATGATCCAATTCATTATCTAATGGGGGGGGGGGTGCATTTGAGATACTAATATATCATAGCAATAGATGAAATACTGATAGGATCTCTGAGGTTGGATTTTAGTCATTATTATTAATCATTTGAAAAGAAAAAAATGTTAAATCAGAGGCACGAACATTAATAAAACTAAATGATAAGCCTTTGGTCAATGAATAAATGAATGTGGGCAAAATGTTCTTATACATCATTCTATTGTAATGAAGCAAGTAGAGTAAACTAATGCATTAGACATTATTAATATTACATTCTTCAATAATAAATAGTTCCATCAATGAAGTTATATAAAATTCATTTTCAAAACTCAATATTAAATTGGGCATTGCCAGTCTATTTAAATAAATATATGCTTGAAGTGATTTCCAACTGATCTCCTGAGGAGTTAATGATGATTGATTGGCAGAAATATGTTCTGCAGGAAGTTAACTGATTTTTCATCAAATATTGCTGTATATAACACTATAAATTACTATAAATTTCTATTGAGAGTGTAAATAAATAATATTAGTAGATTCCATATTTATGTGTCATTGATTAAGAATATTCATATATATATCAGTAGCAAACGCTATGATGATCATTACACTAATTACAAAATGATATTCTCTATTTTAGATGCCAAAATAAAATGACTATATCAGATAGCACAATACATTATGAAACTACTGTTTTAGGTCATTACACCTCAAATGACTAGACACCAAAAAAAAAAAGACAAATAATTTCAAAGATATTTCAATTGACTCAGATCATAAATCTCAAATATTTTTATCATCATTCATTATTTATTAATTGCAACCATCATTTTTAAATAAAAATTTTAATGATTATTAAACAGAAATTAAAAAGTGAAGAATTCTGGTTCAGCCAGAAATGTATTTGCCTTTCTTTTGTTGTCTTTATTCATTTGTTTGAGATGTGAGAATATTAAAATATAGCTAAGATATTGATTACGTAAATATAGAGGAAAAAAAAGTAGAGTTAAATGAATAATATCAAGAATTTACATTTATTACAAAGATACAATGACTTTTAATAAAATTATCCAAAGATGGCCATCATCAGTTACTAAAGAACTATAGCATTTATATATTCAATAGATGGCAGAAATACCAGATCTTCTTAATAGGTTCCTGCCTGTATACACTATCCAATAGTTACTATTTACTCTTATCCTACTATTTAAACTAATGGCTTGAATTCAAAGGAATAGTAGGAAAAGAATAAATAAATGCCAGTTGATGGATGCAATAAAATTTAGCCCTTCCGCAACAGACCAACCTTAGAAGTGTGATTGTTATTATCCATTCATTAAGCTCAATATTTACAATGAGTCATCTAGAGTTGAAATAGAAATACCACTGTATAAATGATTTTAATGATTTAATTAAAATAAAAAATATGTATACCTTAAAAATAATTAATCACTATAAATATATTATAAACATATTCTTTAAAAAAAAACAAAAAACCAATGATCTACAGCACTTTACTATCCATTTGTTATTCCAAAAAAATGAGCAAAAAAGCTACTTCAATTTCCCAAGATCTTTTAAATAATTTCTTTTATCAAATAAATATTTTGAAAATAAAACTCTAAAATTTCTATAAAATTAACATTTTGCAGATCAAAAACTTAATGCAACTTGTGAATCATATCCCAACAATTTAGTCAGTTTGTCAAGGACTTAACTGAATTCCTACTCTGTAAACCTCATATAATGATATGGATCTGTTTGTGGAATTGAACTCTTATTCTTTTATAATAATCATTAACTCAATATTAAAACACCACTAGCAGCAAATCCTCCTATCTTGTATCTCAATTTCTATTTTCTTAAATAATTTTATCTGTTTAACACTAATTGACAAAAAAAAAAAATTTTTTTTAATAATATCAGATATTAAAAAATTGTTGTCTATATTAATGTTTCATTAACAGGAAGAAATATAAGAAGATTTTGGATAAAAACTGGATGACATTTTTCTATGCCCTATTATATATCAGAGAGCACCTCAATCTGCTACATATAAATTTGACGTAAGTTGCCACTTATTTAAAAATACATGGCAGACAACTGTGTTTTTACCTCAAATTTAAAAAAATTTTGCTTTACTTCTATGGCATTAAACTTTGCACTGATTTTTTTAATAATAAATAAATAAAAACAAAATTAGAATAAAACGAATTTCATTCAGTTTTCAAAAATCAATTTTAATAAAGCCTTGGCATTCTATATGTTATTATCAATATATTTTTTGACCAAATAGCTTTATCACTCAATGTAATTAATTGTATTTTTGCTTTTTAAAATATTTATCATCTTAAATAACAATATTAAATATGAGCTATTTTATGTCGTGATTTCCAACCAAAAAGTCCAATTTCAACTACATGTCAATCATTCTATAGTAAAAAAAATAATTATATGATTTATTATACAAAAGTTTATATGCTGTTCAAGCACAGGAAATGCCAGCTTTGACCTAATCCATGTCTATCATTCTACCATTGCACTAATCCACAATGAAATAAAAAGTGAAGAGATAGTTGATTTATATATATCAATAGCAAATGATGTGATGATGCAGTGCTAAATTTAAATGCATTATGTCAATTCTAGCTTATAATAATTAAATACTGATAACAACTCTCTTTTTATCCCAGATCCAAAGTGTAAACACTGTATAAAATCAAGACAATAGATGCAGAACTAATGTACTATAAATAAATAATTAATACATATTAAAATAATTATGAATATTAGTGAGTGTTAATTTTTTTAGAAGCAGTATATGGATGCTTCAGACACACACACACACACAAACTTATAGATTAATATATATATAAACACAGCTACGTGTTTTATAACTATCTACTATCTTACATATATATCTGAACTAATTTTCATCAAATTAGACTCTTTAATTAAGCAATATTTATTCTAACAAAATAATTAAACTGTGATTAATTTGTCTTAATCTCTAAAAATTATTAAGCTTTTTTTTTAAAACAGAAGGGATTTACACCCTAAGCAGATGCGCTATAACCTTGTTGCAATAGCTCAACAATGTCTTGAAATATAAGGATACTCTCAAACCAAAGCATAATATAGATTTTTGAAAAGATAAGGATAGCTGTCTTATCTTTTGTACCTAAATTCAGTTACATAGACCAATATAAAAAGATTTTAATTTGAGAGCATGAAGAAGTTTTAAATTGTCCTATATAAGATGGTTGCTCTTATCTTTTCAAAAATCTATCTTGTGCTTTGGTTTGAGAGTATCCTCCATGCTCAACAAGACACCATTGAGCTATTATAACAAGGTTACAGTGCATGTGGTTAGGGGCTAAATCCCTTTGTTTAAATTACATAGAACTTAGTAAATAAAATTGAATATTAATAAGCTTTTTTTATTTACTTGCTAATCACCAATCTTTTTGTTTTAATTTTCTCATCATGCCATCTTAACTTTCAGGTAACATAATTGTATTCCTATCAATGCTAAGGCTGTGAATTTTATTAGAATATTATAATATAAATAGAAATATAATTAGAGAAAAGATTTTATTATTATTATTATCAAACAATGTTTCATAATAGTACTATCTAAATTTTGTTGTTTCATTATGAAATTTAAGATTTAAGCTTCTTTAAATTATTAAAGTATTACAATAATATCTCTTTAAAAAGTATTTAAAAATTTTATAAAAATAATTGATATGAAAAACTTATGCAACCTAATAACGTAAAGAGCAAATATTTTTAGAATGCAGTTCTAAATATTGAGATGCTAGAATTCATTATACTAAGAATGTCACATACTATCACCGACAATATCAAATAATAGACAAGGCATGAGCAATCTTTTCAAATGGTGGTCTTATAAGACATCGCATCTCATTAATATAAAGTATATATTTTATTAAGACAAAGTATACCAAAATAAAATTATTTTGTAATAAAATTGTTGCTAGCTTCTTAAAATTGCTACAAGAAGTTATTTATAACTGGTGAAAACATAACATTTTAATAAAAAATAACTATGCTGGTATAATCATGAAATAAGCTTGTCATACAGGAAGTTATAAAGGATATGCCTGCTTTAATTAAGCACAGAACTTAATATATTCTTGATATACGCATAAATTTGAAAAATAAAAAATACATTTTTAAGTAACAAATTCAATAATAATTATATAAAATAATGCACTTGCAGACAAGCATTCTATTTATATGCAATCAATTAGTTACGTTTACTTAAATAATCCACACATTAAAAACATAAAGTGCTGGTTTAAAAATAATAATAATAATAATAAATACAAAATTTGAAGTTTTATCTTAATAAGATTCTTAGATTTAAATGAATATTCATTCACTCTCTTTTTCTTTTTCCTTTTTTTAGTTTTAAAAACTAATAATAATTCTATTTTATAAATACAGATATAAGCCATTAATTTGGATACCAAAAATTTAACAACTTCTAGCATCCAGATAAATTTACAAGGGTGTCATTTAAATTTTCACAATCACCAGATTATTATTTTAACATTACTTTATTTTTTTATTTTTTTCACATTGTAGCCATATCATCATCTTCATCATTAAAAACAATTCAATTATTTATTTTGATAAGTCCATAGCACTATAGGATAACTATAGATTGCAGACAAATTACATAAATAGTATGACTGTAAAAATAATTTAAATTACTTCTCCAATAATCGAGCTTTAAAATGCTGGTTGAAGAAGCTGTTAATAGCAAACAATCAAAATGAGTTAATCCAGGCTAAGCGTTTCAAGGTGTTATCCCTCATAATCATAGCCAAAATAGTAATAATTGTTGTGATATTATTAAATGGCAATTTTTAAATATTTGTATTACTTTTAAAAAAAAAAAAAATCAATCATGAACAAGAAAAACATTTCTGTCCGTTATTTATATATATATATATAAATCCATAATAAAAATGAAGGTTCTTCAAAAACTAGTCTAACCTAAACTGGCCACTCTATGAAAATGCTTTTATATTCTGCACTCAGTTGGATTTTACATATAGTTTAAAAAAAAAATAAATAAACTTTCTTATAAAAACCTAACATTAACTACATCAAACTCTGCTAATACAATATAGTTTCCATTTTCCTAATTTTTTTTTTGCTAAAAGAATAAAAATCTGACAAAAAACGGATATATATATATATGTATTTATTTTTTTAAAAAAGTTCATACTAATTTCTCTTATAGTTTCCTTTCCTTCATTGACCTACTTCTCTTCAATGACCTTTTGTTGGGACGCTACTGTAACGGGTCCACCCCTTTATCCCTATCTTGTTTGAAGTACTCATCTTTATGCGAGTATGAGTGTATATATCTATATATGCGTGTGAACAAAAAAAAACGATCAAATAAGAATCGTATTATTATCTGTTTGATTTTAGGATATCCTATGCAAATTTAATTACCTTCGATATTACACAATATATTTATGAACGTCTAAATAAAGACTCCAAGCGCTAATCTCACCCATAGGTAAGAATTATACTGGATAATATGAAGTATATAATATGATGATAAAATGACCCGGCCTTCGGCTAGCTTTCTCAGGGCGGGTGGTAAAATTACCGAGAGTAGATCTAACCTATTTTAATCAAAAAAAAAAAAAACAATTCACCATTTAATACATATGTATTTGCACTAATATTTACGTAAATCAATAACACTTCTATTTTTTTTATTATTCAACATTCTTAATAGTTTTTTTTTTTTTTGTTAGCGCAGACACACAATATTCATTAAACTCATTTTAAAATACATTTATGATGGACATATTGTCCCAATAGATTAATGATTTCCCTGTTTTTCTTTTTTATAATATTATTTCATGCTTCTAGATTTTTTTTTCTCTTCTTTGTTAGTTTACCTTTTTTTTTTATTTACTAAAAACCCATACACACAAACACACTATAACATGTATATTACAAGAGTTTAATCATGGAAGGATTGCTATGATAATAATAACACATAGATTAATTTAAAACTTTCTGTGCAAGTAAAAAGAAATCATAATTAGGTGAACCAAAAGTTTTTCTGGATTACGTGGAGTTTAATTCAGTAAGCTTACTACTAAGACATACATATATGTGCAAACAGAAAAAGTACCTGTGTTTCCCTGGGGAATTGATTGAATCCACCTAGTGACAGAGAATCCCCAGTCCTTGGATGATGAATTAAATTTTTGGAGTTTGGATTCCACTTGGGCTGAATTTTATTTATTATTTATTTTGCTTCTTTTCACAAATATCATGATGATCCAATACTACTATTTATTGAGGCGATCCTTCAAGCTTGACATATTTTTCTCAGATACTGGCAGTTACTATACATTCAAGGGAGAGGTTTGGACATCCCGCACGTTGAAGTTTTTACCCCAGTATAACCATATTTCACCAATATATAACGCTAATCTCGGATTATTTGATATATATTTCTAATAAGCCTGATTTCTTCACGACTCAAAAACTTTATCATCCTTTTTAAAGTTTTCTTTTTTTAAAATCTGCAATCGCCAACTCCGCCCCTTCTCTTAATTCTTTCTTTTCATTCATTTTTCTTTTATTTCTATTAACATTCCATGTGTCTTCGTTGGAATGCACCATAAAAGCTCTTTATACCTTTCCCTCTTTTTTAATTAGTATTCAACATTCCAAAGTTTTGCAAAAATCACTTTTATTGTTCTATAAATCAATAGGTCTTCCATCTTGGCATTTATAATTCTTTCTTTGACTTTTAATATTTTTTTAAAAGTTTATCAAACAAAAATGTTACACACTCATACATATACATAGCAATGGGTACAGCTGGGTTTGGCAAAAGATAAAAAAATCAGAGCACATGAATACCCCCCCAATACCTCTTTTTTATGAGCTTTCCTCATTAAAAAAATAATAATACATTAAGTATACAAATATGTTTTGTCTATTTATTGCAACAGGGTTTGATTATACCCGCCCTGTTACAATACTTACTGGCAAACCTATAACCTATTTCATCCACATCTCGGCAATGATCTCCCAACACATGGTCAGTATTAATAATAATCATCTTCTCTGCCAGTATAGGAAATGGTCTCTAGAGCCAAAGTTTTTTTGACTTCCTGGTCTGTCTCAACCTTTCTACTCTCCCAACATCTCGTTTTCTATGCTAATGTCACCTGTACAAAAATGTTGATCCATTCTGAGGACCATGCCGCGTAGCCAACGACTTAATAATATGTCTTCAATGACTGCCAAGCACTCAACTCCACAAAGCAAATCATATTGAGCCCATATAGGCGATTCTCCACCTTTATATAACATATATCTCTGCCCTTCCAAAGATCACTCATCACCACTGCGTGCGGCAACCTTTATCCTATTTGTTTTCTGGTGCACCCTTTGCACTTTCGTATTTGGTAACAACACCAGGAGTCATCCATTCATATTTACCAACAAATTATGACAGTTAAAAATACGAAATTGCAACCTAGCCCTCCCCCCAGACATTTTTGCGGCCACCTAGTCATTCCTTAAAGAGCCATCCAACCTATAAACCAACATTGTCAGTATCTGTCCATCCAGAATGAGTGTATGCCGAACCTTATCACTAACTATCACACTAAACCTCATCCATTCCAGAGTTCTACTATCCATGACAAGGGTCTTTTTTGTCTCGGCATCCTCTCCCACAACAGACCAGGGCAGAAGAAAGCCTCCCAACCACACCAGCCAAACTCAAGATAAATGAACTTTTATTCCCAACATATGAACTTTATTTCCCTCCTCTCTATCTCATTCCCCCAAACCTCCAAAACACTCATACAACTTAAATCCACAATACTCATCAACCTCATATAACATTTTAATCTACTGTATTTCTTGTCTGTTCTCTATGAAAAAGTTACCAAAATTACCATTAACAGATCATCATATATAATTACTAATGTGAATATTTATACAGTGTGAAATATTTCTATGTAATTTTATCACCTTTAATTGTATTGTAATCATTTATGTTAATAAAATATATCCAGTAACCAATCACTTATAAACCTATTTGAACAATGCTTACATTTTTTTTCTAATTGATATCATGCTTGTTACACCCTGTTATGCCATTGTAACCTGGTAAAACCATCATAAATTTCATGTAATCTATTTATTGTTGAAACATAAAATTAAGAAAAAAACAAAATTACATAAATAGTAAAAATTTAAATGCAAATATAATATGTACACTTAAGCTAGATATAAAAGTAAACCTGTGAAATATAAAAGAAAAGAAATTGACATCCATATCATAATAACCTAATGATTATATTTTCTAATAAAAATATTATTAGTTTTTATCATTCAGTCTAAAATGATTAGCATTGCAAAATCTTTATTATATAAATCTTTATAATAATGATGATGATAATAATAATAGTAATAATAGGAATGGTAATAAATCCAATGCAGTAAATAAATTAATTTTTACACTTGTATAAATAAAAAAATACTCAGTTCAATCAATATTTGTAAATTAAGAAACCTAACTAATGTTTCATGTTTTGTTTTTGATTTCTTATTATGGCATTCATTCATTGTATATTTGTATCTTTATGATTTACACTTGCAGTAATTCACTAGAAGTTCTCACAGATACTGTACTTCATTTATAATAATAGTCTTATGAATAAACAGGAAAACTTATCACTATTCAGAGATCAAATAAGATAAAACAAAAAGACATACAATTAATAACCATAAGAAAAACATTATTTTAATATATTAAAAAATGAAAAGAATCTGTAACAAATATAACTAAAAAACATTTTTAAATTATAGATATATATTTGGTGTTCAATATTTGATGAAAAACCTGTTTTAAAAATGACAAACTTTTGAACTTTTTAAAATTCTATTAATTACTGTTTACATAAATTTCTAAAAATATTTTAGTTAATTTGAAATGATTTGTTTTATTTGTGGCAAGAAACAATACTTTATTACAACAATTTTAAATAATTTATGCTAATTATTAAATAATTTATGCAGCTTACTGATATATAAGAACTAGCCATTTATATATAACATAAATCTACATATAAAGCAACAAATATGTAACATTGATAAAAACATAATATTAGATGAGCTAGATCATCCTACAATATTTTTTTCTATTAACATATATAAATAGAAGACAACCTTATCACGGAAAATTAATGGTCAATTCAAAACATTCCCCAACTTCAAAACACATAAGTTCCGTGGCTGTTGGCTCATTTATTGGATGAAGTAAAAAAAATTGGATCAACCCTAAAACTTCTACAACCATTATTTATTGATATAAGAGCTAAATATAAAATGCACTAAATTTTTTTATAATATTGAATTAACCATTAATTTATCTTGGACTCTATGAATAGGCTTGTCGTTATGTTTTTATTTCTTTTGGGAGTTAAATGTTTAGAAACAGCATCATGAACTACTTCCCAAGATAATTGCTATCATTTTAAACTACACTGATTATTTTTGTTTATTCCATGTTTGAATTTGAATAAGTGATCAATTTTCACAAGCAATCAAAACTAATATTAAGATTAATATACCAATCGCAACATTAAGAGAAGTAATCCATTGTATCCACATTTAACTGAAGTCACTGTGGAATAATCTTATTAAACAAGGCAAAACTCTCCATACAGTAGTGCCTTGTTTAATAACAATTATGTGCTAGTATAAGAGATGGTGATCATGTGATGTTTAGTGGAATAATCTTGTTAGAAATTTTTTCTATAGTCAAATTACTAGCAAATAAAAATGACTAGTCGATCAGATAAGCTGTTAGATATTTCTCATAACACATAATCATATTCTGAAATAAAAATACAAAAAAATTATTATGTTTCATAACAAAAAATCATGTTTCCTAATCAAAGCAAACAAAAATGATTCTTTCATTAGAAAATAAGGTAACTGTTTGAACAGTCCTATTGATACATTTGTAGTTATGAATAAAACTCATTCTAACAAAAGAATAAATAATAAACCCCACAACTAAATCAAATACGGTTTCTAACTCTAGCTGCTGGCAAGAATATAGCTGTAGCTTTGGGATCGCAAAACAAACAAAAAATACCTACTATTCTCTTATCAAAAAACTGCTATGTTGACAATGAAAAAGACTGTGGATTGTTACAAAAAAGAATGACATTCAGGAGGAAGACCATACATCAAATCATATATTTTAGAAACAATAGCAACCAAACATCATACACATATATTTATCCAACAGTGTTCAACTTTTATACATTTCACAAACATTTTGATTGAAATATCACTACAAATTAAACGGCTACATGCGAAAAAAATATTTTTATTATGAGACAATCACAAGTCTCCTAAGAAAAAGTGTGCAGATCTTTAATTAAGAAGATTATATAGGTTATTGTTTTCCTCATCCTTGCATCCCATTCTTATATATTTTCCCCATAAACAAGATTTATTTTTTGAACCACTATGTTAGAATAAAACAATACAATCAAATGATAATAGCTCAAAAAAAAAAAACTTTTTCCAAATAATACTACTTACCTCATGCCTACATATTTTAACAATTGTCCGTGCACTTGATGTTAATTTGTGATGATCTGTGTAAAGAAAAATTACAATATTAAAAAACAAAATAAAAATGATTACATAATCTTCCCAAAATAAGAAAACAAATAAGATGAATTGAACATATCACTACTTTAAATTTAGCAAACATTTTACTAGTGAAGCTTCAAGAAATATTATTAGGAAAACATTAATACTATATGTCCCATATATAACAATTTGTTAATATAAAAGTTAAAAGTAACAAACAAACTCCAGAATTTAATAAAACTATAAAAGAGGATTAGTTTTTTGCTAATAGCAGTTGGATGACTTCCATCACAGATATTTGATCTTAAAATAATTGCACTTTGACCAACTACTATTAAATTCATATAATTGGCTATGAATGTAAAAAATCAATGTAAAAATTTTAAACATAGTAAGTCTATAGTCTTAATCTATGCACTGACTTACATCAAATGTGAAAGTAAGCGTTAACAATATTATCTTTTTTTTACTACAAAAAAAAAAATCTATAGGAAGAATTCAACTAGGCATAAACAGTGCCTGAAGTTATAAAACAAATAATTCATACAAGAAATGATTATGCATGTGTGTACATAGGTATATGCACACAATATGTATATGGACAAAAAAGTGCATAAATTATGGTATAATTTCTTTAATTTTGTCATCATTTCTGACAGGCACTTGAAAAATTGACTTCTATAAATAACCAACTTTATTCTCTTATATTTTCCATGATTTCCATCTTCAGTTTCAAAAAGTTCACATTAATCATTTCTTTGGAATAAAATATTGAGTAAATTGATGATGTAATACTGTAAATTACCAATTTCTATAGATTCCCCAATTTTCACTTGAAATACCCATCTTTATTTATATTTCCAATAAAAAATTTGTTTCTTATGACAACTTTCCAAATTCAACTCTATCTAAATTTTAAAGGTTATTCTGAAACTCATGATAGCATGAAGATTGCTTAAGCTTCTTTTGATCCTGACTCTGATGAAAAATATCAACAAAATGAAAAAAAGAATCTTGAACTGTTTGAAATGTTCTTCATGTCCATTGTTGTCATTTAATTATTTAAAATAACTCCAGGATTGATTTTCATCAGATAAAAAAAAAAAATAGAAATTATCAAACTATCTTTTTATGATTTTCATGTACAGGAAAAGGAAAAAATATTTTTGTATAAACAGATCCATATTTGTACAAATATTTAAATATAAAAAATTTACAAAAAAAAAAAAAAATTCCACTTGCTGAATCATATTTATCTTTCTAATGTTTTATTACATTAGACTTTGGATATTAATTTAAAGTCTCTTTCCTAATCAACTTCATTTTCTGAAAATTAATAATAAAAAAATTTTTTTAAATGATGAGAAAAGTTTATGAAATTCCTAATGAATTTCATGATATCTGCAATGATCTACAAATCTACTGAGTATTTAAGATTTTTAGTAAGTTTATAGAGTAATAGCAACAGAATTTGAACCCTGTTACAAGGGGAATTATAGATATTCACACACATATCTAGAAACGTAGATATGTATATACTTATTAAAGAAGTCATATAAGACGTAAACATTCCGTAAATCATGCTGTTCATGCGAGTTATTATTCACTATATTGTTTCATGAGTTAGACATATATAAGATTGTTAAATTGCCAAATAAGCAATGAGAAAGTTTATATATTGTACCCTGTCAATAGGACAATAACCCCTAGAAACCATGATAAATCTCTAAATTAGGCTATACTGTTATTTTATCTAGGTACAATTTGATACTCTTAATTATTTCTAAATTATCTTTGATTAATATTAGCAATTATGAGACCCACTTATCTTATTAACAAGATCACATACCTTTTAACATTAAACAAATACCAAAGTATTTGCTCAATGGTATAAGAATACTAAGATACTCCTCCTTACTAAAGTTAATGATTATAAATGTTTTATTATATTTATTTAAATATTATTGTTAGTCATGGGAATATTTAGATACTTAAGTTAAATTAATTAATAAGTTTAAACTATCATTTTATTGTATATTGATTTCTTATTATTACTTTTATTGGCTTATAATTAATAATAAACATAATAATAATATTATATTAAGAAAATCTCAGGATTATCATTGATTTTAAATTAGCTATTCATTCTACCTGTAGGATATCAAGAGGGATTTTACTTAATTAAAAAAAAACTTATAATCTTAATCTAAAATTATACTACTACTTTATATTTATGTTCTCTAATATTTAATAATAAATAACTATTGTTATCTAAATTGTAATTATAATTTATAACTCTAAATAATAACTACTTCATAAACTGTTTTACTATAAATAAACATACTTTAACAAATTTGCAATATATTTTATCAATGACTTTTGTGATCAAGCAGTTTGCAATAATTTAAGATCTCTTTTAAGAAATGTTTTCTTAAATGATTGTTATACAATATTTTGTACTGAATTAATTTCTCCTCCAAATCTTAAGTTGTATGTTTTGGTTAATGTGTATATTACAATTCATACTCTCTGATAATAGTGTAGTGCTGATGACTCTAACGAAAGAAATGCAACTCTCAATATTTAATATAATTTTTAAACATTAATTTTAATAACATACTATTTACAAAATCTTTCAATAATTATTTTGAACTGCTAAGTAACTTAATACATAACAATATTGATAACATTATAAAACAATGTAATACAGCAACATATATAAACACTTCTATTTCCCTTAATTACAATTACAGAGATTTAAAATTAAATACTCCTCTCTCATAAGATATGGTGGTATTGTTATATTTAACTTTATTTTTTATATAACAAAATCATGTGTATTTATAAAATTATCAGTCCCTTTTTTATGGCATTGATTTACACTCATTACCCCTTTTAGATTATACTCAAAAAAATGTAAGAAGATTCAAAATATGGAGTATTGTTTTCTTTCTTAAATACAATAATTTTATTGTAATACTATGAAATATCACATATTTATCTATTTTTATATTTTATGATATTTATCATTTGATCTTTCTTTTTACTTTTTACTAGGACGATATTAATTCGATAATTATGGAATCATTAATTGGTTTTCTGATATCACACTCAGTTTATCTAGGGCCTTCTTATCAAACTCGGTAACTAAATATAACAAATGAAAATTTTATACTGTACACTCTCAAATATGACAACTTAATCTCCTCAACTAACTTCAATTTACAATTTATGATACCATGCTAAAGGTTGATAGAACACTATTTGGTGTATCCTAAAATAAAAAATCCTTACCTTCATTTTATATAAATAACTTAGTTATTACCTCTCTATTTCCAATCTATACCTGTTTCCTACATTTCTTATAAATAATAGCCTACAAAGAATTACAAACTAGGATTAATTACAACTCCATTATAATTATGTTAAATTATCTATAGTTAAGCACAAGATCAAAATTTAAATATCACTATTTATCATTTCCAATATTATATTCAAAGAGAGACATATCCCATCTTCCTATAATAATATATGTAACTACTTTTACATGTATATTTCACTAGCTCATTGTTTATATCTATTTATTTTAATTATCCAAAAATATTTGATAAAATAAAAACTTTAAACAATTAATTACACTGATAAACAAAAATCAAATTAATTTCTTTATCTATTGACTTATCCCCCCATATTGATAACAATTACTTTAAAGTATAAAATTAAATTATATACAAATATTATGTTACAAGTTTATTTTTTTCTTTAAAATATAAGTTCATCTTTAAAAAACTTTAATTTTTAATGGTACTCCAATCATTCCAAACATTTCAGACTAGTTACCCATCAACATTCCTCTCACTTCTGCTCCTTTTGTTCTCATAAGAAAATCACCAAAACTATAAAATTTCAATGTCAACAAGTTATTTACAATGTTTCGCTTTCCTTCTTAACAATCAAAGATTTTTTTCAACTTGCATAATATATTTTATTTAGATACTTGTCGCATTTATTATACTCCAGTCTTTGTGTTATTCCTTAGGTACTATTTGTCAATGTTATCATTTAAGATAGAGCATTTTACACCTTCTCTTTAAATGTAGAATGACATTATCTTCAATATACATTTTATATTCTCAAATAAGCTAATGTTTATTCCATTTATTTATTCAACTCTTTATTATGTCATACATATTTATTCTTTATTAATTGTCTTCAGTAATTATTTAATTTTTTACACTTATCTTATTTTCATTTACAGTTTTGATAAATAATTCTTTCATTTTCTGAGCAGACCGCTATGATTTATTACAAATATAAATATAATCATTTAAAATTTTCCTTTTACATTTGCCTTGTATTATCTCCATACATCCTTCTAACTTTTAATCCTTCATTTACCATATATATAACTCATCATAAAATTTTATTGTACATGAAAGTTATACTAAAACTAATAACGATCTGTTTATATCTTTTATACCATTGAAATTTTCATTCAGATACACTTTTATACATTCTCTTTTAATACTAGGTACACTTTTCCATACACAAATATTTCCATTATTATTCATTACTAATTGAGTTTTAATTATCTTTAAAAATGTATACTTAACTCTGTCAGGAATAATTTTCTTGTTATTCATCCATCGATTTTGACTTAATCTTGTACAACTACTATGATAGCCATGACACAAATATTTCACCTTGCTTATTAATTAAATTATGTATTAAACTAATACTCACAGTGTTTTCCTTGAGTTTATGTATTACTTTACAACACTTTGGCATAGATGTACAACTTTTTCCTTTCATTCTTCTAATATTTTTTTGAATATAATAACTCCAAGATATTTTCTGAAAATTATTAAATTGTTGAGTTTACCAGTAGAGATTTAACTTTGTTTTATTCCATTTTAACAAAAACTTTATAATATATAGTTTTAAATTCTTAATTAGATTATAATCAATTACTTTTTTTTAAAAAATAATAATAAAAGAATTTAAGCAAATTTTTAGAGACAAACCAAGTTACTATTTCTTTCGATCTGTAATCTTTTTTTTTCTATATCTTAATTTTCCCTTCAATTTTTTTTCCTTAAAAACATCATCTGCTTGACTTTAATTTATTCCAAATTGCACTTTCCCATTGGTTAATTCTTCCTCCCATTATTACATGTAGTTTAACTATTTTTAAAACAAATATTATCTGTTTAAAATATTTGCTAATAATAAAAAAACAACAATACCTTTCATGACTGAATAAAAGTATAATTTATTTTAAATCAATTTAGATCATTTTGATTTTCTTTTTACACAGACTAGATCCGAGATTAATTTTATAAACCTTTTATCATCAAATTGATATTACTAATTTTTTTTTTTTAAAGTAAATTAAAATTTCATGGGAAATAGTCATTGCCTTATAATATTAGATGTGCACAGACATGATTATCTAGCTATATCATGCATATTTTTATTTATAGGATTAGATTTGAACTTCCCTACAATTTGTAATATTATTAATAATTAATTATTAACAAATATTATTAAGTTACATTTTACTATTTTATCTCTTATATACCTTTTAAAATAAATATTTTACTCAAGGATTTATAGCATTTATACTAACATAAATTAAATAATCTCAGGTTCAAACCCTTTGACAACTAAATTTTCTTTAGTTTAACAAATAAATATTTTTGACTTTATAAAATTTAAAATTATACACTCTAACTTATTTCCAATTTATTTTATGAAAAGGAATGTTGAATTTATATATTTATTATCATGGAGCTATAATTTAAAAAGAAGTGAAAAGTTGTGTATATAATTATATTTATGATGGGGGTGTATCAATAAAAAGGGCATAATATATATATACTTTTTTTCATTTTTATATTATACAAATGCGAAATAAAATTTAGAATGATTTGAATTTTTTTTTTCCTCCTTTTGATAAAAGACAGATTTGCTATCAAAAGATGTTTATATATATAAAATGTTCTACATGTTCAGATAGAAATATCTTTTTGTTTTATGTATGTTTGTTTGTTTGTTTGTTTTGTGACTTGCTTTCCAAATTCCAAAAAAATTTCTTTTAACTCAAATGTGTTAAAAGGTTTCTTTTGTCAAATGTTTTTAACTTAACTGTGAAATCCGGATGCGGAAGGGTAACAAAAGAATAGAAAGTTAAGTAAGATAGGAATCGTACATATTTTTGTTATCAAAGATTGGATCCCAAGCAAGATTCCTCAGCAATTAATAAAAAGCTGGAGATTTTATGCAAGATTAAAAAAATTAAAAGCTTTTTTTTTAATTAACAAAAAAGGGAAAGAGAAACAACCATTGGTACCAGAGCAAGAAAAAAGGAAAACTCTCTCTCTACACATAGGGGAGAAACGTTAACACAAATAATTATTTCGGCAAGTAAAACAATTGCAAATATAAATAGATATTCCATCGTATTGTTATAAGAAAAACCGAGGAATATCACCAAAATGTAGCTGAATAAGTACCCGAATATAAAGACAGTGATTATGGGGTAAAAGGTCGTAAACGTGCTTGACTCTTGCCCCACCGCCCATGTATGGAACCGTGCTACTGATCCTATCACCCATCTACATCCAGAAATATGCGTTTGACCAAAACTTCCCTCAAGTTAAGAGAAAAGAAAAAGAAAACCACTTTGCTGACTGATCCTACAGAAAGCTGGAAATAAAGACATTATCCAAACAATTTAGATAGTCATTCTCATAGTAAGCTTACACTTATATACCTCAGTAACACAAGTTCCTGGGAACTAAGGTAAATATTGTATGTTCATTAAAATGTAATCTCATATAATATAGTGCATATATGTATATTGTATCTGTTTTCTTTTCTGTAAAAGTGTATTTAAACTTTAATCATTTTTTTATGATAACCATTAACTATCAAAGATATTATGTATTTAGTCTCGTGAGAGTAGTGATTTTTTTTCTTTCATCTAATTGTGTTCCATTATCTTATTAATACATGTGCGACCATGTGAGTGAATGTATGCTCTAATATTAACATATCTCTATCAGTGTATTTATCACCTGCCCTGTGACTGAGCTAGCTAGGGTCGGGCACTTAATTTATGCATAATGAGAAAATCTCCCATCAGCAGCCCTCAGTATAAATCTTACTTTCAAAAATAGGATTGGTGCTTGGGATTGACTAAGTCTGACGTCCATAAATATACTGTTAAGAGTAAATATAAATGGGGGGAAGTAGCTAATATTGTCGGGGAAGTGTAGCGAACTGATTGGGTTATTTGATTAAAAATCTTTTCGCTCCATAATAGTATCTATAGTTATTCAATAGATCAAATAGATGTTTGAATATCTCAAAATTTATTCCTTAATCAGATATTGTTGTGAGAATAAAATAATCCAAACCACTTTCTTTTTTTTAATGTAGATAATATTAAAATAATTATCTGCAGGTAAATGGCGACTAAACAGCCACCCCGACAAATTAGTTAAAACATAATATATGTTATATTGGCAAAGAATTAATCAAAATGCACAAGGGCTCGCTACAATAGAGAAAAATTTTTACTACAGTAAATTTCATAACAAAAAATTGAATGCAGCCAAGTTAGATATATATACTTTCAATAGACCATTATTATTACTAGATCCTTATTCCAGAAGAAAAAAAAGGATATAGGATTAATAACTTGCCTCCACAAACTAAATTATGATCAACAATTATTGTTACATATGCAGCTTATTTTGTTAATTTGAGATTTTGCAATGTATTGTTCTAATTTCCTCTGAAATTGCTTTCTGAAAACTTCATCTCTTCCGTATATACTATTGAAACTTTGTTCTCTCAAAGAAAACAACTAATACTGCATTACCTGAAAGTATCTATGAGATAATCTTTGTATTATTTATAGAGCCCACTTCTCATATGAAACCACATTCAAGTTTACCATAAATATTTTTTTTAAAAGAAAATCTTTTACCAACCTTTTACTTCATATGTACAATGCAATGGAGATATGCTATATACTAATAGATTCAAAATCATTAAATCCAACAAGATAAAAACATTTTTGTTCTATATATACATTTTAAAGGCTATAGAGAAGTAGGAAAGATTATTATAGAATTTGTAAATAAATATAATTTGTCTGAAGGACTATACATATATATATAAGTAAGGTTATAAATCCAATAATAATTTTAAATTTTATCTAATGTTTATTTAGATGAGATGTTAAATAAATCTTGTTCCAATAAAAATGAAATTAGCTTTGATGAGAATAAGAGTGTCGTTCTTAAAAAATATGCTGTTAATCATGGAGAAACAAATATTAAGCAGAAATGATGCAATAATTATGGAATGTAAATAAATGCAAGTCAATTTGAATTAAAAGGATAGACAGAAAGAGAAAAATTAAAAAATAATAATTATAATAAGAAGTCATAGATGGTCGATGGTGAAAATTTTGCTAATGAGAAGGTAATCAAAGATAATGTTAACAAATTTAAACATTTAGAATATCAGAATTTTTCTTTTGGGGGGGAAGGGGGCAAAATAAGAATGAAAATTATGATGTTTTGGGCCATTAAAAATTAACTTAGAAAAAAAAATCCTTAAATATTTTATTTAATACAGCTATATATAAAGCAATTTCTTTTAAAGATATATAAAGCAAGTCACATTCACCTTCTTTATAAATCTTGGTTTATTATATGAATTATTATAAATTACAATAATATTACAATGTTTCGACTATATTTTTTTATAGTCTTTCTCAAAGAACAACTAAAAAATACATAAATAAAATAATTAATAAATACAAATATTCCCCAATAATCCAATACATATAAAAAATTACTGTTATCTTAAATCTCTTCTTACAAACAATCTTCAATTTATATTACATTCATTTCTTAAATATCTTTCTTAAAATAATCCCCTTTATAATTATTTAATTACAAAATTCCACATTAATTAAATCAATCTATTATTTTCATTTTTCAATTAACTACCTATTCATATTGAAATTAATGGGCTATTTTTAAAACAGAAGACTGTGTTTTGTTTATTATTCTTTCAAAAATGTGGTTTGTAGAAAAATTAAAATGTTACCTGAATAAAAAATATGAAAGTTTTGAAAAGTCAAAGAAAAAATATTTTTTGATAAAATTAAAAAACAAATTGGATTGGGCATGCTTTCATAAGTAGAGCAATGTGTTTATACTGACAAGAATAAAAAATTTATCAAGGCAGATAATTATAAGCAGAAGAGAGTTTTGGAGAAAGTCAAGCAAGACAATGTATGAGATCTATGTGTAAAGATCTAGTGTACATCTGAGTGCACAATTTGCATCTAATTATCTGTGAGTTTCACATTTATGCACAACTTTCATACTGAAATTGAGCAGTTTTTTAACTATCTCTTTCAATTACTTTTTTTTAATAGTTACCACTAATTTTCAATAGAGACGATTAGTTACCTATCACAATTGGTGAATAGATTTACAAACTTTCACATAAATATGAACTATATATTTTAACAATAACTTACATCCATTGAACACAATACAATTATGAATGATCCATTTAGCATCAGCAAGAAATTCTTCTGTACTCCCATAAAGCTTTTTTTTAATATTCTAAAACAAAAAATAGTTGTTACAATCTACCCTAAAATAACATATACAACATATTTCAGAGCAAAGTTTTTATAAAACTAGTATTACTAGAAATATCCCCATGGTCTGTGTGGTCAATGTGTTAATTTGTTATGCCCAACAATGTAAGGTTAACATCTTGATATGAGCAAGGAAATTTATTAGACAGTTGAAGATTTTCCAAGCAAACCAATTTTTTTTTTTTTTTGGTAGATAATGTATAATCAGTGAACCATCCAACATTGAACAGTAAATTAATATCTATCTATTCTTTGCTGAAAAATAATGATAGTAAAATAATCACAATTGAAGAATTGAATGCCAGTGTACTGACCATAAATCAAAAACATGATTAAATAATAATTAAAAACATGATTAAATAATAATTACTAAGGCTATAACCTTTAGGAATAAACGTCTGAAAAATTCGAAGATAGGTTGAAGTAAAGAAGGGTTTCCCTCTTTTCTTCCTAGCGTAAGCTTGTGGCTAAGACATGTAGAGATCCCTACCTTCGAATTTTTCAGATGCTTATTCCTAAAGGTTACAGCCTTAGTAATTATTACTTAATATAATAATGTGCGTTTAATAAAATTTATAATTAAAAACATGATTGTAATATATCTTATAATAATGCTGTGCTCATGTTCATGTTTATCTTTTTAATTTTAATAATAGACTAGAATTAATAAATAAATGGAGACTATAAAATCAATTTCAAATTATTATAATTATATGCAAGTATTGGGGGGGGGGGGGTATATCCAACAAAGCAAGACTCAGTTTCTCTAGCTTGTTAATATTTATAAAATATTGTCTATAGACTTGCATGATTAAAAAAAAATCAGTTCAAGTTCAAATCATAAGAGGTTTGTTTAAAAAAAGTTTATTTATAAATCTAATAATAATCAGAAAATAATAATAAATTCTTTACGATAGCTATATATATATCAAAATTTTTATACATTAAAAGCCTTTTTCAGCACCTGATTTGGTGCCCTTTTCAAATATTAATAATCTTTTAAAAGGGCACCAAATCAGGTGGTGAAAAAAGCTTTTAATGTATAAAAATTTTGATATTTATATAGCTGTTGTAGAGAATTTATTATTTTCTGGTTATTATTTTATGGAAGAACAACATAAAGATATTTATTGTTTTCCAAATTTGATGATTTATAAATCTATATTTCTACACTTTTTTGCATTTTTGTATTATAAAAATTGATGAAATCATTTTTTTACTAATCATTTACATTTCATATTCAAGAATAGATTTAAAACTGAAAAAAGAACTCTAGCTCCATTCATTCAATTCATGATCAACAAATTTTGAAATAGTAAAGGTTCTAATTATATATTGAATTATTTCCATCATCTAAAATTTTTAAATGTTTTTAGAAAAATTGATATTTATTTAAACTTTTCAAATACATTACTATTAGTAAATAGTACACAGATTAGTATATAATTCAATATTTTGAATGGAATTATTCTCTTCTCTGTTTCATGTATTGCAGGCCTGTCCATTGATAATATTAGCATGGTAATCGAACCTGGGGTTTTTAAATTTCATAAATACTCGATTTAAGACAATGTTCTAACCAATTAGGCAAAATAATTTAATTACTTAGAGCATCACTTTAAATTCAACACTCATAAATCTAAACAATTCAGAATCAATCCTGATTTCAATGATTAACTAACAACATCTGAAGAAGAGGAGAGAAAGATATCATTCAAAATAATATATATTATGTATTAACCTATGTGTTATTACTAATAGATGAATGTATTGAAAAATTTAAATAAAGTTTGAATTTTTTTAAAGACACTTAACAATTAATTCTTGACGATGGAAATAGTTCAACATTTATTACAAATAAAATGCCATCATTACAAACTTTTAGACAAATGTATTAGTTTATAAATCATTTTGTCACATAATACAAATGTTTCTTCAATAGATGTCATTAAAATAGATTAAAAGGTTTGTCTTAGTAAATGATTATTAAAAAAAATTACATAAAGATATGAAATTGTTTTTCATTTATTATGAGAACCCATAAAAACAGAACATTTTTTTGCAATCACATAGCCTATCATAAGTTTTTTCCATAGATGTAGAACTTTACATTTGATAATACTCCAATATTCATAAAATTGATGCAATAATAAAATATGCTTTTTTTAAATAATCATGTTTAATTTCATAGCTACAAGAATCTTAGAAATAATAAGACAGTTCTTTATTTTCCTTTTGATGGACCTTATATAGTTGGAGTAAGCACAAGAATCCATAAGATGTAGTAGGTCACTCATCTGACCTACCTTACAAATCGGTCAAAGAATTAGAATGAGTCTTATTTAGGTATAGCACTATTGAAAAATCTCCATGCAAAAATTTGATGCTAGTTCTAACACTTCTTCCTTAAGTAACATATTTACTAAATATTTTGATTTCCAAAACACATCAAGTTTGCACTTCATGCTACATTAAAATAAATGACAGAATTATACTTTAAGCTAGAAAAATGATATAGATCCACTTGGACTCTTGCATCCACATACGAAAAATTTGATATGAAGAATTAGAAAGATTAACGTAAATAGAGAATCAATATATAATCAGTCAATAGACTTAGAATTAACAAATTGGTGAAAAAACTACAATTGCAAGTACTAATCAATTATAACTGAGATTTTTCAACATTTTGTATAGCAGTAGACTACTATTTAAATGTTCTAATATATATGCTATTATCATAAAATACTATAAGAAGCACAAAATAATTTATTCTTAAATGGCATCTAATGGGTAAAGTTTTTTTAAAAAAAAAATCTGTTATTTTATTTATTACTAAACTAGATTTTATTACAGAAATATGAAAATAAGAATTTCTATATAAAGACAAAAATAATATCTTCCAGATGAGATCTGCCATAATTAAGATTTACTTAATATGATGAGTCAATCTAATTTACATTTTTCTGCCACATCTAATAATTATTAGGACATCAATCATATCTCTGTTCTGAAAGTTGAAAAAATATATTGGGATTAAGATTTGTAATTGGTTTTAGAAACCAATCAATATAAATAGCAAACAAGTTTTGGGAAAAGAGAGAGTTTTAAACAATACTTTTTTTTGTTATTTAAAAAAAAGGTTAGGGAAAATCTGAACTTTTTTTTTTTATTATAACACATCAATTAAGAATAGATATTGAGGAATAAAATGAATTTTTTTTTTTTTGTTAAAATCTATCTGAACTGATTGTTATAGCATCTGAATAAATTATCAGGATTTTTTTTTTTTTGATTCTGTTTTATTTTATCTGTAATGACATTTTCTTTGGGCAGAAATTATCTTCTTCAGTAGAAAAATATAATGACTATCCATGGAACATCAAAAATTATTGATTATATAACAAGAACTATTCCAGAGAAGTTACTGAATCAATAGAAAATATAATATTCTCCAAATTTTTATTTAAAAGATCTCTGACTTAACTATGCTTAAATGTGTTCCTATATTTAAATTATAATCCACATTATGTTCTTCAATAAATTCATTAAATTTGTTACTTTCTGATATAACATCATCAAAAGCATTCATGTATAAGTCAATAATTAGATTTTCTCTAGTTACAATTGGAATCAAAATAGATTATTAATGACAAAATGACAACGTACGGAATATTTATTCATTAGACAAATGACATCAACAAAGTTTGTTAAATAGCATTAGAACATCTGAGTAACCTGCCTATTAGATGTAACATACAAAGAAAATGATCAAGAATATCTGAATCCAGATTCAAATAAAAATCACAACTATTGACTTTTATAACTTTTTTTGTTATTTAAGTAGTTCAATGCTTAATTTCTAATATAATAGCAATATTTTGCATTACTATATATAACATTTGCAAGCCTAAATGCCAAAAAGTATAAATTATTCTTTCAGATTCCACAATATTAGAATCCTTAGACACAATAAATTTTCTTTCCATTTATTATATGAATTAAATTTTCAACTTTCTTCTATCAAATATACTAATTGCAAAAAAACCTTTGAAGGATAGTAAAAAACTGTAATTTAATCTTCATATGTGCTAACATTATCCAAATTTTCAAAGTAATTCTTCAAATACAGCATATATTAGAGTAAATAGTGGAAAAAAATTGGCATCTCAGAAGTTCTTGCTAAATTAAATACATCAAGCCAATAATAATTAAATGCTAAAGATATTACATGTAATTTCTTATAAACAATCAACTCTAGAATCATTTATTCCTTCACAGATATTATAGTTTCTTTTTTTGTGAGTAGTTTCTGTTCACTACATACATTATTTTGCTTTTCTTTATCGTCCTATTCTAAAACTATCTTTTTAAACAACAATCTTGATACATTTATTTTATTTTCTTGGTGGACGAAATATCTTTGGTCTCCATAACATTTTACAATTATCATTTGCAATAATTTTATTTTCTAATAGAATAGATTTTTGCAAAAGCCTATATCAACATTAGTATTATCTAAATTTTACTGAGATTCATTTCACTGTTTGATTTAATGCTTATCAACCAAAGTTTGTTTCTCCTGTTTAATTTAATGCTTTGTGTTTAAACTTTAGTAATTTGCTATTATTGTCAAAAGAATATTAAATTTTAACTAGTTCAATCACATTTTCCCCACTATAAGCATTAACAAATTTTTTTTTTTTTTTTCTGTTTTGGACTACCCTTGGTTAATTAACACAATTCAGGGAAACTATTGTACATATTTAAAAATAAAGTCAACAATCTTATAATGTGAAAAGGCCAACATTAATTAAAATAGCAGAATAAAAATAAAGGTGATCATTATAAAGATTGCAATCTAATTCAGTGTCTCTTACCAGAATATCAAACAGCCAGAAACCAATTGTAAATATCTGAACACTGGAACATATGATTACAATGAGTTGGCTAAAAAGTAGAGTAAAGAATTATTGCTATCATTCATTAAATGCATCTTACATTATATTAACAACGATAATTCCTGGTTTTTAACATCAGATTTGTAAATGTTTATGAACGTTAAAATTCTTGTGAAGAACATTATGTAATCAGATATACAAAATGCTAATTTCTGGAATCATTTATTTCTTCTGGCTGAAAACTTCACTATTTTGAGAATCATGAACACTAAATATTTCTTTATGACAAAGGACAAATGTAAATAAAACTAAATAATTTAATTTAAAATTGGAAAAAAATATAAAATATATATTTTAAACCATGATAGTCACTATCTAAATATAACTACATACCAGCTACTATACCATGATAACATGTTTGCAACAAAATAAAAACATGAGTGAAAAATGTAAAATTAAATTATGAACTAGAGAACTTCCCTCACCAAGAAGAAAGCTGTGCACTACAATCATTATTTTTTTATGGTCAACAAGTGTATTAATAATCATTTATTATTTAACCAGAAATAGCTAAAAAAAAAGGCAAACAATTATCACTCTATACTGGTTGTTTTAAAAGTAAGTAATTTTTTTTTTTCATATTAAGTTCTTTTATAATCACTGCACTTACACAAGCATTGTTATGACATTTTTAGAATAACTTTCATGCAAAATGATACCTGATTATCTTTATACATTTATAGAGAGGCACAACCACAACAATATCTGACAGCTACTTAGAACTCCTAGGAATTAAATAATTTATTTAAAAAATATCTGAAATAATTTTATACAAAATTTATTAGCATTGAATATATATAAAAAACTCCCAATTCACAAAAAATATTTACTAATTTAAATAAAGGTGTATACAAATAAATAATATAATTAAATTAATTTGATATTTGATTTATGATTGTGATTCTCTTGATATTTATTAATGATTTACTTGAATAATTTATTTATATTTAAAGGAAATAATCCCAAAGTATTTTTTTATTTTTTGATAAACGTTTTAAAACAAACATGAATTTAGCTATGCCAGATACTTAAAAAAAATATTTGGTTTGTTTGAAAAATCTTCAGCTATCTGGGGTAAAAAAAAATTCAAGTTTGACCATGGATTTAACCACTAGACTAGACCAAGGGCATGTTAAACTAACCCATTATAACATTATGGGCCCACATAAAAGACATATGAAAACTGTTTTAATCACACAATACTGAAGAGAATTAAAATAAGAAAAAATAATTACAAACATATTAGAAATTCAAATATACAGCCAACCCAGGGCATTATGAATCTGGCTTCACTAGCTGAAAGTATACTCAGCTACATATACGGAGTAAACTCTTTACTTAGCTAATGTTAAAAACGTTTAAGCAAATAATTACAAATAGGATAAGAAAAAAGGAAAATATCATGAATATTCATACAGATACATACACAAGCAAGAGAATAAGATTTATTCATCATCCTAGATCTACAATTAACAATTGTGAAATCTACCCCCCATTAGGATTTCACAAATGGTAAGAACTTCAAAAGGCAATGCTTTGAATTTTAAAATTTTATTGACTAAATAAGTAGTAACTAGTTGAAAGTCTAGTGCCCATTTGAATCAAACCATACTGTTAAATCCTTAACATGGTAAATACCACTTTTTATCTGATACACATAGGTCTATGTATAGATATTTACCTTATCCAATGTACTTAGATCCATAGGATTAAATACATATTGATCATACATAGGAAATAAATCCAAAGATACAGGTTTTAAAAAAGCATCTGCCTAAAAAAAAAAAAGAAAAAAAAAGTTAAATTTAAAATCTTGTTAAATGTAATTTGTCTAAGAATTCAATTATTTTTATAGATTGACTGAAAATAATATAAATATTAAAAAATGTAAAGCTCTATCAAGTGACTCATACAAAAAATTTACATTTCAATTTCATATCTAACCAAAATATCTTAAAAAAACACATGTGAAAATCTAATTAATAGATTTAGCAAAAAATATCAAAACTTTCTAAAAAACTTGATACTGCCTTTAAATTCACCAAAAAATAATGTTACTTTAGTTTTTATAGATCTGGACCAACAGATGAATACTGGTTCAGCACAAAATACGTATACTGGAGATCATTTATCTTTTTTACATGTATGTAATTGTGTGTATTGTTTGTATAAGACAGAGTGAATAGTTGTAGGAAGCTTGAAAGTCTGAGTTCAAATCCCTTCTAATTACATTAAGTTCAGTATAGACAATATACTTGGATTTAAATATTGTATTTAAATATTAAATATATATCTTTTCAGAAATTTTACCTAGTTAATTATATTTCCAAGAATTACAAACAATCAAAAATGCATTGATAATATAATTAGGAAAAAAAATTATTAAATAAAAAAATTAGATTCTATCATTTGAACAGAAAAATATTATAGAATATATAAATTAAAAATCAAAAAAAGCAAGTCATACATAAAGTGACATTACTTTTATAAGTTTGTATTTACAAAAATGTAATATAGAGAGCGTACCAATAGCTCAAACAAGCTCTTAATTGTTAACTGCGATAAGAGAAAATATTTAAAATCTCTATCCGGAACCTTCCTATCTTCAGACCAATTGGTTCCGAGCTTATGGCTCACCTTAGTGAAGAACTAGAATATTCAGACACTAGATCCAAAATATCAACTAAAAACCCAGCACTTATTTCATATGTAATATTTAAGTAGAAACTCTGAAATTTTCGGATAATGTCTTTTTTTAAGATAGATAGCTGGAGTAAAAGACATTTTCATGTCCGAAAACTTCAGTTTCTACTTAAATATTATGTATAAAATAAGTGCTGGGTTTTGAGTTGATATTTTGGATCTAGTGTCTGAATATTGTAGCTCTTCACTGAGGTGAGCCATAAGCTCGAAAGCAATTGGTCTGGAGATAGGAATGTTCCGAATAGAGATTTTAAATATTTTCTCTTACCGCACTTATCAATTAAGAGCTTGTTTGAGCTATTGGTACATTCTCTGTATTACATTTTTGTAAATACAAGCTTGTTTTTTTTTATTATTATAATTTTACCTTTAAGGCCTTAGCTAGGCTGAGGTTATTAATATATGGTAGATCTAAATTTGGTTCAGTTCCATATAGCTATTTAAGTTAGATAGCTGGAATAAAAGACATTTTCATGTCTGAAAACTTCAGTTTCTACTTAAATATTATGTATGAAATAAGTGCTGGGTTTTGAGTTGATATTTTGGATCTAGTGTCTGAATATTCTAGCTCTTCACTGAGGTGAGCCATAAGCTCGAAACCAATTGGTCTGGAGATAGGAATGTTCCGAAAAGAAATTTTAAATATTTTCTCTTACCACACTTATCAATTAAGAGCTTGTTTGAGCTATTGGTACGCTCTCTATATTATAAATTAAAAAAAATATATAAAAAAAACCCTACAAAATATAGTTAAAATTAACATTAACTGTGCATCCCCCTTTAATCTATCATCATCACATACACAATATGCGCCAAGATTAGATTTCCATTTTTATATTAATTAAAAGACAGAATATGTCAAATCTATTGCCAATACAGTACAACCTCACAATACAGTACAACCTCACAATGTAAGCTTCCATTTTATAACTTTTTATTATCATGGGGTCTTACATATATCTTTCCAAATTGTATAAAGTTATTAAATTTTATACATAATATTTTTTAGTATTTTTATTTTTGTGAAAAAGCAAATGTGAAGCTAAGTCATTCAGTGTCCATTAGCAAAATAGCTATGAGCTTCCTTTTTTAAAAAAAAAAAATTGTTCAAATTAATTTCACAATAATTTAAATAAAATATTAGAATATGTATTTGAAATAAATTTATTCACAGAAATTTTATTTTCCTTAATTTCACATTTATAAAATTAAAAATAATTTCCTTTATATTTAAATGTAGCACATGATATCAATTGCAATTGCTATTGTGATATGGTTTACAAATCTTTCTTGTGAAATACTAGTTTTTAAATATAATTTAATTAAATTTACTTTATTATTAACAGTGATTTGATTTTGAACACAAACCATATACTATTAATTAATGTTACCAAACTGATTCATATAAATTCAATGATTCTCCCTCTTTTTTTAACCAAACAAAAAATGAATTGTATAAAGACAATCAAAACATAAATATTTTGTGAAGATTTATTTTAATACTTTCAGTTAAAGCATTCCCATATTTGTTTGGTATGACTTTTAAAAAGAATAGATTGGAAAATGTTAAGGAACCCTTTTTTTTTTTTTTTGCTAAAATTATTACTTCCACTTAATGTTTTCCACATATCCTTGTTTCTGATAATTTGAAAATTTATCCAGAACCATAAATCTAAATAATATACTTTATTATGCAAATAATGTTGAACAGTAACTGATTTATTTATGATTTTTCATCTCCCTCTATGAATAAACATTAACTGATCTATATATGATCTTTCATCTCCTGCTATGAATAAATTTTAACCGACTTATTTATGACTTTAATCTTTCTCTGAACAAAAAAATATAGATCATTTGTTCGGATTTATGAACACTATACTGCATTCACGAGTCATTTTAAATAAGTCAAAATGTTTACAGAATCTTGTAATTGATTAGGATTACCAAAAAATATCTGAGTTTCTGTAATATGGAAAATTAGTTTTAATATTAAGTTTTTATATTTGTCAAAAGAATTATTGAGTTTGATTCAAAGCCTGATAGAAAGTAAAAATAAATTACTGTTATGAAGGACATAATAAAATGAATCCTTTTAAAATTGTTTAAAAAAAGGCTTTTTCTTTAAAAAGTTCTATTTGGTTTCTAATATACCAATCACAAATTTTATATGCATAATAGATTTAAGTGCTAAATGGGCAAGAAATATCTACTAGATTCTAAAAAAGACAGTTTATAACCTATGGTGATATATAAAAAAATCCAAAACCAGTAATCTATTTTCTGTTAATTTTTAACTTAATATTACAATATATATATAAGTTTTAGGATATGAAAATCAAACAATCTAAAGAAATAGTGATAACAAAATCTAATTAATAAAATGAATCACACTGCTAAAAATGCATAAACTGCATTTAAATATTGATAAATACCAGAAGTGAGAAAATTGATTACCCATTAGAGAAAAGATACAAAGATAATCTTTTTTTTTCTCTCTCTATCTCTAAAAAACTTCTAAATAAACAGTTTAAAAATTTTTTTTTTTCAGCTAAAAATTTATGAAGAAAGAACATCAAGAGATATGTTATTATAGAATATGCTCTTTGCATATATTAATTAAATGTTCAATAAAAATCAAACAGAGTAAGAACTTCAAGTAATAAGAATTGATTATCAATGCTATCGCTTGTAATCTCTCTTAACATAAATTATTCTAATAGTTCTATATTTATAGCCAAATTATAAGCACAATAAACCCACATAAATAAATAACCAAATATATAATTAATATTAACAGAGCTATAACTTATAATAAAGTAAGATATGCTAAAAAATTATTTCCATAAACTTATTCATTATAATATCTATACATTATAACATATATTTAAATATATATTTTTAAGGATAATCTATTTCAGGCTGACCATTTAGAGCAAAGTTACTACCCAAAACAAGCATTTTACAGAAAAAAATGTAATGCAAAATAAAAATATAAGTATAAAAAATAATAAAGATAGAAAATATTTTATAAAAACAGGCAAAACTCTCCATACAGTTTTAATAACAGTTATGAGCAAGCATAAGAAATGGTGATCATGTGATGTTTGGTGGTTAAATATTTTATAGTAAATGCTTTTATTTATCATGAACTAAAAACCAAAAAAATAATTTTTAATCAACCACAATTGGTTTTTTAGATTGAACTTAAAATAAAAGGAAGAGGGATCCACATAGAGATGGAGTTAATTAATTTCTGGACCCCTACACTTTCATTTCAAGTTTAATCTAAAAACTCCAATTGCAATTGAAAAAAACAATAATTTTTTTTTTTTTTTGGGGGGGGGGGGTTAGTGCACGACAAATAAAAACATTTACTATAAAATATTTTTTATTTTTTAGTATTCGGATATTATAAAATATTTTTTGTTTTTTATCACTCAGATATTAAGCAATCTATTTCTACATAAATTCAATTTTAATTGACATATTTATTATTTACAACAATATGTATATACATATATTGTACCATCTGCTAGGTCCTAACCAGATATAATCATATACATAATAATAATAATAATAATAAGTTTATATATACTAAATATTAAGTCATTATCTTAAGCTATGAATATTAGCCACTGGGATCATCAATCAAAGACTTTCTGATTTCACCCTACATACACATTATCTGTGAATAAATTCAGTTAATATTCTATATATTTTATATAAAAGATTTGCCGTCAACATTTTAGAATATGCAAAACTTACAATCTATTCCCTTTATCTTTAAAGTCATGCAATATCAATTCCTTCAAAATGAAAACTATTTAAATTTTAAAAGGAAAGGCGATACCTATATTTTGTTTAACAAAATAGCAATATTTTTGTATATGTATTATTATTAAACCAGTAAACGAGAAAGAACCATCAAGATCAAAATAACAAATTTTAACTCATTTCACTTTATTATATACTAAGGTTACATATTCTGTTCTTCTTTATTTCGATACAAATTAACACATTAGAATTTAATATAAAAATTGTGGAGTACATTCATAAATAAATAACAAACTATATTTTGTGAGCATGAATATGTTCATATGAATGCTTATGACTGATGTTTTGAAATGTATTTGTTAACAATAGTAATCATTTGATAAATATGACAAGGTCAGTGCAAGAGAATTAATGGGTTGAGCGTTTGTAGCGTGATAGCCATTAGCAGCAGCTGATTCGTTGAAATTTTCTTTCCTTTTCAAAATTGCGGGAAAATTATTGTATGATATTTACAAAAATCCCATAAGTCGCTGATCCTTGACTTCTTGTATAAAATGGCATATCGACAATTAAAATCGGACAAAATTTGAATTTCTTATTAATATTTTTATTAATAGGTTCATTTAATTTTTTTCTTCTCTGATCAGTTTACTAGATTTCATGAAAAAGACAAAGGCAGAATTTCTTTAGCCGCCAAACTCGTTACTAAAATGGATTAAAAATGCACCGATGATTCGCATTTTAAGACATTCTTCCCGATAATCGTTTAAGTATTCAATTTAAATTTTTTAATTATTTGAATAGTATTTTAAATTTTTTTTAATTATTTGATAAATGGTATAATTTATTAATGTGTTTGCATTTGTATTGGTGTGTCTGTGTAGTATATAAATTAGATAATATTAAATAATTTATGCTCTTTATTATACAGTATATAAATTTGTATTCAAATATAACAAGTGGTTTATGTACAATGTAATTTTGGGGTTCTGATCCAAGTTTGAAGCAACCTTATTTTATAGATATAATGATTCTCAAAAGATTTAATAATTTATTAGTGTGTTTATATTTGTATTAGTGTGTTTGTGTTTACGCTTGCATGTCTGTGTTTGTATAACAAGTAATGATTTTTATATATAAAAATTACAGAGCAGTGCAATGTAAATTTTAAGACTGATTATCAGATGTACAGAAAGGTTGCAGTTGATAAAGCAATCACAAAATTTACTGGGCATAGTACCATGTGAAAATATAAACACTTAAAATCAATAAAGAGAGATTTCAAATGGTGTATGTGTGTTGATAGCCACAATGGTTATGTATATATCACATGGAAATGTATGCAGGCAGAGAATCAAATTCTGATTCTTGTCTATGCCTTGATACTCATGCTGTGGAGTCAGTAATTTTGCATCACATTATTTTCAAATCTATAGCTAACAAATGAGCCATATACAAATAAATTATATCTCTGTGGAACAATAAATATAATAAGATAGCATCATTGGTGTGCATAAAGAATATAAACATCACAGGTGTACACAAAAAATATAAAATGAAGAAATGAAACTCATTTTATCATTGATGCAGACAGTAGCTTACAATTTCTAATTTTAAATAGACAAGAAGCCAATTACTATGATGACAAATGCATATTCACCTTCTGGAAATGATTTGTTTTGTAACTTTTATTAAGATGAATATTTTTCTTATAGACACCTTGAGATTTGTTAGCTTTTGGGGTGCAAAATAAAAATGAAGAATTCTTATGCGACTAGTTTTGGAGATTCTGAAGCTATGGATTATCTCAGGTAAGAAGCATTATTTATGATATGAATGAGAATTTTGTGAAGAATACAAAGAAATTATCAATGAAGAAGTAATTTAAATTTAATTAATAATAAATTAGAAATTATGAACAAACAATAGAGTAATAATTATTTCAGAAGTTGAAATTTCTTTTTTTTTCCTTATTTTTTTAATGGTAATAACTATTTGCCTTAGCCTTATTGTTTTCTTTAATTTTTCTAGTTTTTATTAATGTAAAACTTTTTGCTCTAACATTATTAAAATTGAAGTTATTGTGAAAATTTTGCCTCAAGTCAGTTTTTAAAAAATTCAATATGGTACTAAGGACCATAAAATAGTTAAACTACAACAATGCTAATGATATTCATGTCATTCTTTTAAAAAAGAAAGAGCCCGTGTCTATAAAATAAAAACCTGATATTTTTGTTCTTTTCTTTAAAAAGTATTTTATTTTTTGAAAGTGGTAATCCTAACAAATATTGCTTTCATGATGGAAATAATGATGTATACCTTTATGAAAAGTTATATAAAGGAATCTTACCGCATAACTGGCTAAAAAGAACTTTAAGTCTACTTTTCAGATAAATGTGGACTTAATCAGTGAAGTATCGAATAGCTTCATGCTAGCAGATGTAACCGCTTCAGCTTCACCTATTTAAATAGAAAGTAGGTTGAAGTAAAGAGGGTTCCCCTCTTTTCTTCCATAGCGTAAGCTTGTGGTTAAAACACCTGTAGAGGTCCCTACTATCGCATTTTTACACGCATATTATCGAGGTTATAGCCTCAGTAAATATTACTTAGATAAATGAAATCTAAATCAATGGCTTAATGCTAATCAAAATGTTATTATCAAATCCACGTTTAAGAAAATCTATTCTTATTTTTTTTTTAAAACTTAAATAATATATATATGTGTGTGTACCTAGGACAATACAAGTATTCAGAAATAAAATCAATAGCAATATTAAGGAAACTAAGGAATAATGCTAATACATAAAGTCGGAATGATTATTTACAAAAGAGTGTCAATCTCTTGATTTTTTTTTACTCATTCTTATTATTATATTTCAATGCCATCTGTTGAATTATCTGCTTTATACATGTCCCCAGACCTATCGCAAATCAATATTGGGCTTACATACAGTCTTATATCCAAGGATAATGGCATATCTTAATATATAGAATAACGGTTTCTCCTCATTTCATTAAAAATTACTAAGTTCTCCCTTGGCTTTTATTATATTCATTTAAAAAGTTGTTCAATATTTATGTTTATTTTCTTAAAATGAATAAATGAATATAAGCACAATTAAGGGAAAATAATTATTATTATTCCAAATTATAAGTAATTATTAATTTAAATGTTATCCAAATAACTTATTTAGATTTTCTTGTATTGTAATAATAATAAGTCATAATAAGTTAAAGAATCCTTATTATTTTATATTCTTTTAATGAGTTAAATTATAAATATATATATATTTTCTCCTGGTTATGAAAGATAAGTTTGTTGTCCTAACATCATTATAGGCCTAAACATTTATACAATTAGTTCATTTTGAAACATCATTTCTTTATATTATTTTTAATCTGATAATTACCTATTTTATTTATTATAAATAAATTATTGTTACTATTATTTTGAATCATAAGTCCTGAACATTATTTAATCAATAAATTGAGGGTAATAATTACAAGTAGTATTTAAATATAGATCAATAAATTTCAACTAGTATATAACTTAAATCTTAATATCTCACATGTTTATAAATCAGTTAGTATTTAAATTATTATTCTAGGTTTAAATTACTTCAATCCAAGAGCTAGTATTCTTTACTAACTGACTTATTATGAAAACTTATTGGTATAATTTTGGGATTTAGGACCACAACCGTATGAAATTTATTTCATTTTATGTGCATTAATTTTATTTATTATTGAAATAGATTTGAACTAATCTCTCAGGCAATCCACACTATTCATCCATTTATACTGCTGCAATATATATCTAACTCTTTAAGTGTCAAATTGGTTTAAAGTTCTAGAAGTTTTATTCATTTAAAAAATTGCAAAAAGTACTTTAAATCCATTTGACACTTCTAATTTATATACGTTAATATGCATACATCTTCTATATATATATATATCAGATTTAGAATATGTACATCATTGTATATGTGTCTAATAAATCATTAAATCAAGCTTTTAATTGGAACCCCAAAAAACTGCCCATTATTTAAAATATATTAAACTCGTTTTTAAAACCTATCAATTAAAACCAAAAAAAAAATCTCTATACCACCCTCTCGCGCTTCTTACTTAGACTATATCTATGAAACAAGCACACAAACAAACACAAATTGTCTATACCACCCTCAAGTGCATCTTATTTAAATTATATCTATAAAACAAACAAATAACATACATATAATGTAAGTTGAATAAAAGCATTTAATAATAATAATAATAATATAAAATTCTTTAATTTTTATACAGTATATGTAAATTTAAAAAGCATAAACAATCGTTCCTAGTGAAAATTATAATAAAACTTTCCCCAAAAAAACGCATAAAAAAATCTTAGGTACTTGAAAAGTATATAAATTATAGTTCAATTAAACAAATAAATTGATGTGATGACCACCTCCAGTCACAATTCTGGAAACATTCTTCATTTGATTGCTAAACTATGGGAAAAAATTATTAATTTAATAAGCATTTTAAACTCTAAATTTTATACATTGCATGGGACATGTAAATTTAAAAACTTTAATCTTTCCTTAATGAAAACAATGAATGAATTTCTAGAAGCATAAATACATATAATCTTTAATTATAGAGATAAAAATATTCTAGAGAGCTTGTTATGTGAAAAAATTACCTTCTCACTCTAACTTTTACACACTGTATTGTACACATAAATTTGAAAAGTATAAACTAACAAAAACTATGATCAAACTTTTCATAATAAAAGCATAAAAAATTCTTAAGCTGTGAAAAGTATAAAAAAAAAGATTTCTAAAATTTAAACTAATTGAAATTTCCAAATACAATGTTATAAATATTCATCATTTGATTGCTATATTGTATGAAAAAATTAACACTCTTCAGTTGATTGCATGAGTATACTGTCAGTCAATAGCATTCATTGTAGAAATCTCAATTCAATGAGAAAAAATGTTCAATGGATCACTACTCATAATAGAAATGTTTGCTATAATGAGAACATTTAAGCATTTTATTACTTCATTTCGATCATCATCATCATCATTATTAATAAATTATTATTATTGATAAAGATAATGTGATAATAAGTATATAAATACAGAGGTTGGACAAAGTATTAAAACACTTGTCATAATATACAAAGGTATATTAACATAACACTATTTTCTTTTAGATGGAACCACAGGTTATGTTGTAAATAAAATATATTTAATAAAAAGCTGGCATCAGTTTATATGCATAAAAAAAGAAATGTTAAACTTGTGAAGGTTCTTAAAAAGTCAAATTATTAGAACCTTGGTTAGACAGGCCATCAGTGCCCAAAATTATAGATGTGTTCATTTCAAGATGGACAGCTTCAAAATGATGAATGTATTCTTCCGATAAAAACAAAATCTAATAAAACTAAACAATGTTCATTGAAAATCTTGGTTTATTATACAAAATGGCAACCTACAGCAGAATAAATTTTTATGGAAATCAACACAATCAGAACAATATAATATCTATTAAAGCAATATGTTAAGAGCTTCACAATTGGAATATTTACAATCAAGCAACTATTTTAAAATTACTTTTTTGATATGAGTGTTATGATAAAAAAACCAACAGTTAAAAGCTCAAGACTTGATAATAAAGAACTCAAAGCATAATTTATATCTGATTATCACTAAATGAAACTTATAAATGAGAATGACTTCTGTCATTTGAGAAACATTTTGATACAACTGTAATGATATTGACATCATATCTTAATAACTCTACTTCAAACCCTAGTCTGCATTTATATACCATAGCTGCAGACTGATGAACATTTTGGAAGATTGTCTCTCTCAACTGTGAAACATGATAGTAGATCTAGCATGATGCGAACAACAAACCATGGTATTTTTTCTTGATCCAATCATTATTCTTCATGAACATATCTCAGTGCCCAAATGCAAGTAATGATTTCAAAGAATGTAGTCATTTTCCAAAATAATAAATAATGTTTTAATCATATAGCTTATAATCAAAAATCGGCTTGACAGATATGAGGTTAATGTTATATATTTTGGTCACCTAACCTTTATTTATACTTTTAATAAAATTTGTGACATTTCATAAAAAATATTAATATTCTATATGACATAGAATTTAAACAGCTTTTGATATAAATGATGCCATTATATCATATTATTAAAATAATTGAAGATATTTGCATCCAAACCTATAAACCAATCTGTTATGGACAAGAGTCATAAGGTTTCATTTTATCTTCTAATCAATGCAATAAAATCAACAAGATATTTTAAATAGCATTTATAAAGCATAAAATAATACATTATTACAAAACATCAAAAGAAAAATAATAAATCTCACTATTGTCATTTGAGATGAATTATTGTTCCATAATATCATACCTAGGTCAGCTATAACCTTGCTACTGATAAGATCTCCCAAAGACTGCTATTAATAGATTGGGAATAATAAATTATACTGATGAAAACTTAATACCATTAAAAAATGAACACAGATAGAATATCTTTAAGTGTGATGAAGTAAATCTTCATGAACGCATCTTTGGAACAAAAGATAATTAATTACGCCTAAAGAAAACGATGCTATTATGTTTTATTCTAATAAAAATAAAAAAAAATTGACAGCTTTTGCAAGAAATTATGTCACTAATAGTTGTTATAAATAGTGTTATTTCTAGAAAAAAAAAAGCAGCTTATATTGTAATATAATTTTATCACAATAAAAAAAAAAACAACTTACTCCTGAATGCTTCATTCGGCTGAGAGCACATTTCAGCAGATATGCTAACTGATCAAGAGTTAACATCGACATAGCTTTGGATTGGGTGTCTGTACATTGAGATAGAGTAATTTTCTGAAATGAAATTAATGTTTTGATAGTGAAATTAATATACTTAATTAATTTAATTTCAATTTTATCTTCCTTTTTTTTGTATCATGAGCCACTTATAAAAATAGAAACTAAAATAAAATAGTTAACAATAATTATAAAATATATATATATAAATCAAGAAGCTATATAATTAATATTTAGAATTAAAAAATCATTAAATGTCAAGCAGTATAATATTAATAACATGAAAATTTTAAGAAGTTATCAACTGAGAATGAATGACTCATTTATCGTGACATTCATTTAATGCAAACTCATAAAAAAACTATGCAAAATGATTTTAAAATAGAGCACCATTTTAGATCAATTTTAATTTTATTGCACAATATTGTTTACAATAGTTTAATTAGCAACAATAATAAATACTAATTAAAGAATACGTATAAATTTTAAATTTAAATTATTTTAACAATGTTATTTTAAAATTCCATCAATTATATATATATATATAAAAGCACCTTAAAATAATTTTCTTCCTGCTTCTATTATTAATAAAAAAAATTTATTCTCTTTTTTATTAATCTATTGAAAGCAAATTAAATAACATAGTAAATATAAAATTTTTATCTTCAAAAGAGAAATATTTTTAAAAAACTATAAATATAGGCATCACATAAATATATATTTCATCACAACATCAGCTGCTTAGTTTTGCAGAGAATTTTCCAAGATTAAAGTGGATTTATGGATTTTAAATAGTGTATTTTTTCAAGAACTTTTTAGACATTAGGATTGTTTTATTGCCATTCATAAAAATTTATCAGCATTACAACATTATAGAATTCATCAAAAATTTATTTTCATTTTTTGATTGTGAAAATAACATATGTTTAAAAATATATGTAAACTCTATATCATATAAAAAAATGTCTAAGAAAATACATATACTACACTGCTGATGTATAAAAAGATATAAAAATATATGTAAACTCTACATCATAAAAAAAAATGTCTAAGAAAATATATATATACTACACTGTCGATGTATAAAAAATAGGTAGTTTTACTGAAGTAAAAATTAAACATTACTGACATTATTCCTATAAAAATTTTATATTTATTTCTCATGAATTCAGTTATGGTATTTTCCTGAACTAATTAAAAAAGAATGAAAACCTTCTCTGATCAAAATCTTCCTAGTAATAAAACAAAAGCTTATGTTGAATCTGCATTAAACAGCATTTTTCCATTATAGAAATTATTTTATATAAGCATTTAATAATCCATTGCAATGCAATATAAACCCCTTTAAAGTGATCTATACAAAGATGCAATTTACAAAATTGTTCATACAAAATTAAAATACAGTTGAACAACTTCAAGTTTAAAATAATTAAAAAAGCAAGTCATATATAACGTGACATTACTTTTATAAGCTTGTAGTTACAAAAATGCAATACAGAGAGTGTACCAATAGCTCAAACAAGCTCTTAATTAATAAGTGTGGTATGAGAAAATATTTTAAATCTCTATCCAGAATACTCTCATCTCCAAACCAACTGGTTTTGAGCTTATGGCTCACATCAGTGGAGAACTAGAATATTCGGACACTAGCTCTCCACTGACATGAGCCATAAGCTCGAAACCAGTTGGTCTGGAGATGAGAGTGTTCTGGATCGAGATTTTAAATATTTTCTCATACCGCACTTATTAATTAAGAGCTTGTTTGAGCTATTGGTATGCACTCTGTTTTGCAAGTTTAAAATAATAAGAATTTGTAAATGTTTCAATCCAGTTGTTGCTTTCAGAACTTTTAATATGTTAATTAATTCTTTGTGAATGAATACTTAGAATAGATTTGACAATTGCAAAGATAATAATAAAATTCATTAAAATCTTTATCTTCTAAATTATACTACTCATTTTTTACAATATTTTATTTCTAATTACTTTATTTTTCACTCATTCCACATAAAATGTCAAAATCTTTTTTGGCACACGTTATTTTAAAAATATTATTTTCTCTAAATTTTAAAAATGTTAAAAAACATTTAATTTCAGAAATATAAATTGGTACAACTATAAGTATTATATCATGAAATGCATGATATAATAACTTGTGATTAATAAGTTTGACTACAGAAATAAAACTGAAAGAAGATTGCTTGACTCTTTTTTGAGACATGCAGATAAATTCTTAAAGTCCACCCATACATTCTTGTCACTGCAATTGCAGCCATTATTATCGAGATTAATCATATAGTAAACAAACATAGATAGACTCCTCACTAAAATACGTCAGCTAGAATAGTGCATTTTTTGGTTTTGTATCTCTTAAGTATAAGATCAAAAACTACCATGATCATTCTTCTCAGTTGCTTATTAGTTCTCAATTGCAGTATCAGCTGAGTTTTGTTGAAGGCAGAATGAATATATGTATGAATATCTTATTTTAATTTAGATATTTACAATAATAACAAATAAAACTAAATAATGGCATTTATTTCCAGGAGACTATATAGTTGCCATCAAAGTAGTGGTTGACAGCAGAAGGCAGAGGATGCTAAGAATCTCATTTGTGGATCAGACAATGACAATCTTTGATTTATATACCTACAACTGCAGATCATTTCAGTGAAGGAAGATTTCACAAATTGAAAAAAGACCTATTTAATACTAAATGGGTTATTGTTGAACTTTGTGAAATTTGAAGAAAGATGAAGAAACGATTTAAAAATGTGGATATGCACTTTACTATAAAAAATAATATTGGAAACATAAAAGATGAAAAAACATTGTAGAAATTGGTGGTATATAAGAAAGAATGGCAAGATTAGTTATTTAAATTAATGAAAGATATATTGCTTTTAAACAAATTAACAAGATTTTAAAGTGTCATGAGAGATTTTAATAGTAGAATTGGTAAACAATTGAAAGTTGAAATGCTGTGGGTAAATTTAGTCATGGTAACAGAAATGAGAGAGTAAAGCATGTAAACTTCACAGAAAAAGATAAAAAAAATTTTGAATTGTTTCTTTGAGAAAAAAATGCTAAATAGAAATGAATATGGTAATATCCAAATGAAGGTTTTTGATTAACTGAAGTTACATATGTCAAGAATATATAGTAATGTTCTTCAATCAGATTTAGCACAAGAAGTGATTATTAATGTATAAGGTATGTGTCAATGTAAAACAAATGATAAAAACTATTATGAAAGACAGTACTATCAGATAATATTTCTGACCTCACACTTATTCCAATGAATTTAAATAAGAACTTGCAAATCTTTTTAAAACATTAATGACTTTTAAAACAGTTAAGACTTGACTGAAATTAATAAGATAACTGATTATTAAAAACTGCAAGAAAGATAACTGATACAAAAAAAAAGCGATTTTTCGGTAAATTTTCTATTGTAATAAGACAATATATGAAGAAAATAAGAAATATGAGAAATTTTTAAAATGATCCATTTGAAATTATCTATGGTACAAAAAAGAGTTACTAATGATGCAAGAAAATAAAAGTATGAATTGGTAGGAAAGTTACACAAGAAAATAAGTCTCAAAAGAATAAAACAAATTCTTCATATTGGAAGAAAAATTATTTCAGCATTAAGATTGATTTTTACTAAAGAGATGACATTATCATCATACGAGAGTTTTATAAACAAGTATATAGTAATAAAGAGCAAAAAATTAAACTATCTCCTACAATTATATCTTATTACCAAGCATTTTGAAGTAAGAGATGAGACATGCAATTAAATCTATGAGGAAAGAAAAAGCTCCAGTAAATAAAATCATTATTGATATTTTAAAAGAGGGTAATGATAAAATAAAAAAAAACCTGTTAGCAAAACTATATTCCAAATGTCTAAAAGATACACTTGATGATTGGAAGAAGATAATATTAATTCTGACATTTAAGAAATGTGATAAAAAGATATTAGAAATTGCAGACTTATTAGTGCTATACAAAATCTTTATCTAGTTAATTATAATCTATCTACAACAAATTCTGAATTCTAACCAACTAAAAGAATAAGCTGGATTTAAAAATGGTTTCAGCATAGTGGAACACATCTAAATATTGGAGAAAAAGAACTGTACAGAAGAACCAAAAAATCTGAATGTCAATATGTTTTAAATTTTGTAATTATAAAAAAGCATTTGATTCTCTAAACATTTCCATGATGATTAAATCATTTGATCATCAAATATAGACCTGCCATACTTTCAAATTATAAAAAATATTTATCAAAATACAATATAAATGATTAGATTATATAGTAACACTAAAAAGTTTAATAAAAAAAAGGTGTATGATAAGGTTAATTCCATATCTTCATAACTTTTTATAGTAATTTTACAAAAAAATATTTTGTGGATTAAAATGTAAAGTTAAGGAATAAAAGTAAATGAAAATTATTTAAGTTATTTATATTTTGACGATAATACTTCAGAGCTTCAATAAATATTGCATTAGTTATCAGATGAAAGTAGAACTAAAGATAAATAATGTTCAATGGATTTTCTTAGAAAGAAATAAAGACTGATAATCATGAATTAAAAAAAGTTAACAACTACAAATACTTACGTCAGATTATTAATACAGATAGAAACATAATAGATGGAATTAATCATAAAATTAAATTCGAACGGAGTGTTTTTAGTAGAAATTACATTAAAGAAAATACACATGTGCTTGAAAAAAATGTTTTTTAATATATATATGTTTAACCATTGGTTAGATATGGATCTGAAACTTAGACACTTAAAAAAAGAACAATAAAGAAACTTCAGATCACTCAAAGAAATATGGAGAAATATATATTGGGAATGACAAGAAAACATATTGAAAACAATTGTTGAAAGAATAGAGATTAAAATGGAGCTGACTGAACATATTGCTAATAAAAGATGAAATTTTAAATTAGATTCCAAGAGATTATAAAAGACCTAAAAAAAAAATCATATAGATTTTAGAAAACTTAGAAAAAGTCACATATAAGATGGATGAATAAAGGATATGGAGAACAGACTAAGAATAGGAAGATTGGATTAAATTTAAAAAAACTTTCATCATCCTGTAATGAATCGATAATGGTTAAAAGTGATGATGAATTTATTGGCAGATTCAAAAAAGATTGCAACAAAATGGATTAACAAAGCAAAGCAAAACTTTGGATCTGAGAGCACTCCATCTAGATGCAGTGCTCTCAGATCCAAAGCTCCTCACTGACGAAGGCCACAAACCAGAAACTAGTCTGGGGATATTGAATGAGTAGACATTAGATAGGGATTTTATGCACAAGCCTTCTGGCATCCATTGATTACTCTGTTCAGCACAGGTGGCACTACTATATGGAGTTTTGCTTTGCTTTGTTTATAAACAATTATGTGCTAGTATTGGAGATGTGATCATGTGATGCTTGCTGGTTTAAAATGGATTAACATTAGCTTTTAATCATCCATTCATCATTTTCAGATTAAAATAATTTTAGGTATAAGCTCTTTATTTTAAACTATGACTTACTTCACATTCCAAGCACACCCAATCTCTTGGTCTCTCTTGCATGTTGACACATTTTAGATGATAAACTCGGGGGCAAAGTTCACACTGAAGAGATGTTCCTTCTCTATGACATATCCAACAGTAATAATCATGAGCATAATCCTAAGGAATAGCAAAAAACAAAAGCACAATCAGTAAAAGTCAAATCTTTCATGTTAAATGTGATGTATTATTATTATCTTGACCAACAATACTGTACTTAAGTGATAGGAGAAATTACAATATTCTGAAATATGAAATTAGGTTTTAAACATGACAAACATTAATTTTTGATTTAAAGCCTATTTAAAGTAAAATATAAAAACAAATTACTCTCTAATATACTTTCAATTAGTATAATAATGAGATAATTAATCATTCAACTTTAAGCATAAACAAATTTTAATTCCTTAGCTAAAACTGAAATATGTAATGACTTATATTAACATAGCCAATAAGTAATTCAGTAATCATATTATGCATATATTCATTATCAATATGAAACAATTACACTTCTATGTTCCACTACTCTTCACTCTCTATATATATTTAGATACTACGTTAAGTTTTGTCCAATCAACTCATGAAAATTTTATTCATGAATGGCATTTGTTGCTAGTTGACAAGGATATGTCTTAAATCTCAATATACATTATATAATAAATAGTATTTTCTGCCATCTCATATATATATAAGTGTACATATATTTTATTTTAATAAAAGTGTTTGTAGTTATAAAAATATTTTTAAATAATAAATTATCTTTGAAATCAGTTCAAAGTTTTTTTTTATCTCAAAGAAATCAGGATTTCTTTAGTGGATTTTTCTTTTAATTTATTTAAATTAATTAGATCTTGACATATATTTTCATTAAGTTTTTTTTTTTTGTAATTCTTGGGAAAACGTGGGTTGGGGGAAAATTAGAGATTATTTGCAATTAACTCTATTGTTGAAACTCAAGATACAAAAGGTATTTGTAATTAAAAATATTGCTAGTATCTATCTATTACACTAATTGATCAAGAACTTTTTCATTAATTAACAATGCAGTAAGAATAAAAGAACAGAAATTAGAAATGTCAAAATGTATCTAAAAATAAACCGCAAAGTGTAAATCCTGCTTGCTGAAAAATATATAAAGTGCAGTTTGCTAAATTTTGCTTAAAAGTGTTATTAACCAACACCATGAAAATGTTCTTGGTTTAGAGGATATCAAGAACTTTTTCCCTCGTGGAAAATATCTCACAACCTCACCTAGAGCTGCCCAAGCAATTTCCAACTATGGAAAAGATGAAAGTAAGCAAGCTAGACTAAGATATGTCAAGAGCCAGTGGGTAAAACATAAGGATTCACGTAAGCAGTTCAGGACTTAAATCATATATGGATCATACATGCTTGGTGAAAGTGAAACAACCAATTGATCAGGGTAAATATGAACTGTTGCTTAAAGAACTTTCATTCTAATTAGCGTGACAGAATTCTAGAGTCCATTACCCCGAGTCATGTGTACATTAAAAATTTCAACAGAAAAGTGTGATTTTTAAGGATTTTTCATGTTACTTTGATGGAATTAATGGGGGGGTGTTATTTACTTACTTTTATTCATTAAAATTTATGTATAATTTTAATTTGTTTTATTATGTTTGTTTGCACAGTTTAAAATCCAAAAATATTAAATGCTTGATCTTGAAAGACAAACAGGGGTGGGAGTAAAGATCAGTCAATAATTCCATCCATAAGCAAACATTGTAAATTTATGCCAGAATCAGATTTACGTAAAAAGATGCTCGACAGCCGTAAACAAATAATGGAAACTTACGCCATACATTAAAGCTAGAATATAATTATTTAACGTATAATGTAGAGAGTTTGAGTGGTGGACAATAGTGCCCACTCTTTTAGTAAGTCATCTTAAAGCTCACACCTATCTGGACAGGTCTCCAAAATAAAATTGGGTCGCTGTCATCCATAGGATTTGTGTGGTGCATGTTCCATCAAGAAAAAGAGATAAAATGTTAAATATTGGATCTTATTAAAAATGATAAAGAATGGAATTAAAATTTTACGCTTGTATTTTGTTTTAAAATTAGATAGAATCAGTTTTGAGTGCTCTGAAAGGAATTAAAAAGATAGTATTGAAAATGAATATATTTAAAGGCATATGTAAGTGCCATTGTCTTTAATTCAAGTATAATTTTTTAACTATTGTGTCAGCTGGTAGGAACACAAAGTATAATTAGTAGAGTCCGTGCAAGATTATGCCTTAAAATGTATTATGTGACGGCAATAAGTAAATAAATTAACACTATGATCATTGAAGTCTTCATGATCTAGTGCTAGGTTATATGCTTAGTGGTGCCCTCATTCCGGTCACTGTAATTTGAGTAATCTTCATAAATTTTGCGGATGGTGACAATTGTAGTGTCACATAGTATATAGGGGGAGAAAAGTTAAGAGAATGGTGCCCTACATTATGCCATTTTCTAACTTTCTCCCCATATATACTATGGGACACTACAAATCGTCACTGTCTGCAAAATTACAAAGATCATCCAAATTACGGTAAACGGTATGAGGGTGCCACTAGGTATATCAGTTTCATATAATTAATTGAGTGGAAATGCTTGAAAGCAGAAAGAGTACAAATAATGAAGTTATGGAAGAATAAATATGAACAAAATGATTATACAGGAAGTGGGTTATTGGTTTTTATGCTGTTTGGAAAATATAAGGGGAGTTTAGATATAAAGGCCATAGAATTGACAAAGATTATGTTGTGGAAATGGGATGGAGCAGATTATGGGAAAACTTAGAGTGGGGAATGGAAAGGGAAGGTAAAGTGGCTAACAGGTTTCTCTGGGCATAGTGGCTGAGAGATTCCTGACTCTGTTTAAGGACAAGTCACAGTGCATCACATCACATCGCATCACATACAGAAGTTTAAAAAAAAAAATTATTTTCAATGAAAGAATATTTTATAATTAAGTTGTATGTAAGATTAGTTGTTTGTAGTAAGGTCAGAAAATACATGGTTATCGATCGATCGGTTTTGAAGGAGAGTAAAGTTTTTATCCTTCCGTGCAAAGGGTTTGAAGAGTAGGAGAAAAAGTGTAAAGTCAAGTATAGAGTAGATGACTTGGAAAATAAGGAATATGGATTGCATTTGTATTCCACAATGCATATTTAATCGTCAGAAAGAAATTAGATGTAATATGATAAAGTGTGCTCTATGTGAAGAGGTTTATCACAGGAAATGTTTAAATAAGCCTAGGAAGGAGGTAGCAGGTTTATGGCTATGTAGACAGTGTGAAAATGTGATAAAACAGGTGAAAAAGTGGTTTCTAAGTGTTGATAGTGTAAAGAAAAAATCAAGAGAAATGTATCAAAATGTATTTGAGGAAGATAGGATAGAGTATGATTTTACTGGAGTGTCGGGAGATATGGGTGGAAAAATTAGTAGTGAAACGGAGTTGGTTAGCCAAAGAATAAGTAAGATAAAGGAAGAGGTAAAAGATGTAGAAGCAAAATTAAAATCGTTAGAGACGAAGTGTGAGCAGATAAAGGAATTATTGAGTAGGAATGATAAAAAAGTAGATAAGGAAGTCCAGAAGGTGGCAGAGAAAGTTATGAATGAAGCAGAGAAAGTAGACTATGAGACAGTACTGATAGGAGATTCTCTAATTAGAGAATGTGGAGATATAATTGCAAGGGAAGTATGCTTGCCTGGAGCTAGAATTAGGGATGTTACAGATAAAGTAAAGAAGCAAGGGAATAGAGATGTGTATGTTATGGCAGGGACTAATAATTTGTTAGAGCCATTAGAGAGAATAATGGATGAGTACATAAAATTGATTAGGAATTTGAGTAAGATTAAAGAAAGAGATTTGACAAGAGATATATGCAAGATATATATGTTAGATAGGACATGTTCTATAAATGAGAGATTGAAAAAAATGTGTGAGAGAAATAAATGTTATGGTTGTAGATGCGTGGAATTTTTTTATTGGTGGGGGGGGGGGGTATTTAATAAAGATGGATTGCACTTAGGCAAACAAGGAAATGAAGTTTTAGGGAATCTGATTTATAAGGAATATAGTTCGAGGAGGGGGATGAGGGTTAAATTCCAGTGTTATGATAAAGAAAAAGAATGGACGGGATATAAAAAATAAACAAAGGATAGCAAATTATTTATAAATGTAATGGTGAAGAAAGAGTCAAAAGAATTTATAAAAGAGTAGTTAGGAAAAAAGAAATTGTTAAAATTGGGTATCTGAATATGCAAGGTGGTAGGAGACTAGATAAGTAGCTGGAAATAAACAAGGCAATTAAAAATGAAGAGCTTGAGGTATTAGCAGTAGTGGAAATACATCTAAGAGAAGAACCTATTCTGGAAGACTTGGTATGGAAGGGTATAAATAGAAAAGAAAATAGGGGTGGTGGTATAGGAGTTATATCAAAAAAATATTTAACTACTGTTAAATGCCATGAACATGTGAGGTTTGAAATAAGGTTGTGAAGACAAGAATGGATGGTGGCTATAGTCAAACTATAATGGAGTGGAAAAATGGCATATATGAATGCCTAGTTAAGAATATATAAAGTTTCAAAGAAAAGGGGGCAGAGAATAATGGTTATAAGGGATATGAATGGGCAAATTGAAAAAGTTGATATGTAGGTAATAAGAATGGACAACTTTTGAAGAATTTTTGTCAAAGAGTGAATGTGAGCATTGGAAATTTATTGAATAAAGTACAGAAAATTAAAGTCTTTAATAATGAAGAGAGAGTGTGTAATCATGATCATAACTTCTTTATAATAGAAAAGGTTAGTAATGTGATGGAAAATAGAAATAAAAATAGATGATAGTGAAAGATGTGGGATGGAGAGTGAAATGATAAGAGTAACTTAGAAGGGTATAAAATAAAAGTTGAAGAAACCTTGAAAGAGTTGGTTGGAGATGAGTGTTTTAGGTGAGAATATTCAGAAGACTAAAAGTAATAAAAATGTGAGAGGTAGTAAAAGTGCAAAAGAGAGGAAAAAAGAATATAAGTGTGCTATTAAGAACAAAGAAAATGAAAAAGATGTTAATGTTAAGTGGGACAAGTCAAGTACTTAAAAAAAAAGAAGTTGGCTAAAATAGATAGTTATAGAGAGAGAATGAAACTGAATAGTAAATTGTTGGAGGCTGTTAATAAAAGGGGAAGAGATGGGAGTAAAAAAAATTTTGGAAAAAACATTAAAAGAAATGTAGAGGAGAGAGAGATAATATTACTAAATGATGAGGAAATAGGGAGTAGCTCTAGAGAAGAATTAGAGATTATATTTAATAAGTATGTAATGTGTATAGAAAAGACGTTAGATGTGAAGGACAGTGATAGCAAACCTGAAAGCATACAGTAATGGGAATATTAGGTTTACAAAAAATGAATTGAATAAGGCACGGAAGAAATTGAAAAGTGGAAAGGCAAGATATTTAGATGGATGGGCAGCAGGGCGTAAGGCAAAAGTAAAATTCTTATCATGCTTTAATAAGATGGCGCAGAAGAGATTTTCCGGGGAGCTGAAGTAATACAAGAGTAAGGCTACTATTTAAAGGAAAGGGTAAGGATCATAGAAAGTTAAACAATTATAGACCAATAGCGATAACATCCGTTTTATATAAAGCTTTTTCATACGTGGTGAGTAGAAGGGTTGCAAAATGGATGGAAGAGTATAATATAGTGGGAGAAATGCAAGGAGGTTTTTGTAGTTAGGCAACTTATGGATATGAGTAGGTATACAGGGAGACAATTATATATGGCTTTTATAGATATAGAGAAGGCATAGAAATAGATTATGGGCAAGTTTAGTAAATTTGGGAATGGATGAAGCTTCAGTGGATATTATTAAGAAATTATATGAAATAATTATTATACGTATCAATTAGGGAATATAGAATCAGAAAAGTTAAAAATGGGGTGGGACTAAGGCAAGGATGCCCTATGTCACTTATTTTGTTTCTGTTGTATTTGAAAGAAATGGAGAGAGCAACAGAAAGACTAGGAAGAAAGATAGAGATACCATTAATAGGTGGCGAGTATATACATTATCGGGTCTTTTATTTGCAGATGAGGTGTTTTTATGCGCAGAAAGAAAGAAAGACGGGGAAGTTATGTTGAGGACATGCGCAAGAATGGGTAAAGAGATGATGATTAAATTTAGTGAAGAAAAATCAAAAGTAATGATGATTAATACTGGGGAAAGAGAAGACAAAAAATTTTTATCGAGGGATATAAAGTTAAATGAGGTAAATAGATATAAGAATTTGGGAATCATCTTAAGTAATCAGAGAAATTGCTTGGATTAATGGGAGAAAAAATTGATAAATGAAGCTAAGAAAAGAAAGGGATTGATAAAGAAATCAAGTGTTTTCATATAATAAATATGATATAGCTAAAATTATATAGAAGGAAGTGGCGGTAGCAGGGTTAACCTATGATAACGATATGCTATGTGTTAGTAAAGGAATATTAAATTACTTGGAAAAAAGAAAAGTAGGGAGACATGCATTAGAGTGCATATGTGTAGACAGCAAAAGAGGCAATTTCAAGGAGAAATGGGGTGGTCAAGTTTTTATATAAGAGATGCAAAAAACAAAATGAAAATGTTCAGTAGATTGCAGTTTATGAATAATAAAAGAATAGCCAAAATAGTATTTAATTGGGTTATGAATAAAGGGCAGGTAACAAGATGTATGAGAAAGGTAATGCCATATGTAGAAAGAATGTTGTATGCAGAAGATTTGGATAAAAAATTTATGTCAGTCTACTTGTACAAAAGGTGGGTGATTGTGTTAGGAGAATTGTTGAGTGTTGTAGTGGTAAGGAATAGGATAGAAGAATAGATGCATTAATAAAGAATAGGGAGTTGGAGTGATGGAGAACTAGTATGGAGAGTAAAAAGTGTTTAAATATATATAGAAGGATAAACAGAATATTGGGTGCAAGTTAATTTATGATAATAGCAAGGAAAGTAGTTTACTGTTTAAGGCTTGAACGGGATCTTTAGCAACAGAGAATAATACACCTAATTGGAAAAATGTGGGTGATTTAGTCAGCAAGTTGTATAAGGAAGGCATAGAAAATATTAGGCATCTGTTAATTGAATGTAAATGCCTGAAAGCAGAAAGGTACAAATAATAAAATTATGAAAGAATAAGTATAAGGAAAGTAATTATACAGAAAATGGGTTGATTTTTATGCTGGGTTTGGGAAAAGATAAGGGGGATTTAGATAAAAAATCCATGGAGTTGACAAAGATTATGTTATCAAAATGGGATGAAGCAGGATATGGAAAAATGTAAGGTGGGGATGGAAAGGGAAGGCAAAGTGGCTAACAGGTTTCTCTGGGCACAGTTGCTGAGAAATTCCCGACTCCGTATAAGAAGTCACAGTGCATCACATCACATATATCGTGGTTGGAAGAGTTGCAAAATGAATAGAAGAAAATAATATAAAAGAAATGCAAGGAAGTTTTCGATCAGATAAATGTATAGAAGATAGTTTATTTGTACTTACATAACTTATTGATATGAATAGGAATATAGATAGACAGTTATATATGGTTTTTATAGATATAGAGAAGGTGTATGATAAAGTAAATAGAAATAGATTAAGGATAAGTTTAGTAAATTTGGAAATGGATGGAGTTTTAGTGGATATTATTAAAAAATTGTATAAAAATAATTACTATACGTATCAATTAGGGAATATAGAATCAGTTAAAAATGGGTGCGACTAAAGCAAAGATGCCCTATGTCACCTATTTTGTTTTTGTTGTATGTGACAGAAATGGAAAGAGCAATAGAAAGACAAAAAAGAGGGGTAGTATTGGTAGAAATACTATTAATAGATGGCAGGGGAGTATATACATTGTCGGGTCCTTTATTTGCGGATGTCTTTTTGTGTGCAGAAAGAAGGGAAAATAGGAAAGTAATGCTGAGGACATGCGCAAGGGTGGGTAAAAAGATGGGGATTAAATTTAGAGAAGAAAAATCAAAAGTAATGATTAATACTGGGGGAAAAGACAAAGAATTTTTATTGGGGGATATAAAGTTAAGTGTGATGAATAAAGATAACTATTTGAGAAGTGTCTTAAGTAATCGGAGAAATTGCTTGGATGAATGAGACAAAAAAATTGATAAATGAAACAAGGAAAAGGGATTGATAAAGAAATTAACAGTGTTCTCACATAATAAGTATGATGTAGCTAGAATGGCAGTAGCAGGGTAAACATATGGTAACGATGTGTTGTGTGTTAGTAAAGGGATATTAGATTACTTACAAAAAGTACCAAGAAAAGTAGGAAGACATTCATTAGATGCAGATGTGTGGACAGCAAAGGAGGCAATTCAAGGAGAAATGAGATGGTCATGTTTTTATATGAAAGATGCAAAAATGAAAATGTTCGGTAGATTGTAGTTTATGGATAATAAAAGAATAGCCAAAATAGTATTTGGGTTATGAATAAAGGGCAGGCAACAAGATGGATGAGAAAGATAATGCGATATGCAAAAGGTTTGGATAAAGAATGTATGTCAGTATACTTATACAAAAGTTGGGATGATTGTGTTAAGAGAATTATTGAGTGTTATAGTGTTAAAGAATGGGAAAGAAGAATAGATGCATTAATAAAGAATAGGGAGTTGGAGAAATGGAGAACTAGTATGGAGAGTAAAAAGAGTTTAAATATATATAAAAGTAAACAGAATATTAATTGTAATTAATTTATGATAATAGCAAGGAAAATAGTTTACTGTTTAAAGTTTGAACGGGATCTTTAGCAACAAAGGAATATGCATATAAATGTGAAAATGTAGGTGATTTAGTCTGCAAGTTGTGTAAGAAAAGCATAAAAAATATTAGGCAACAGTTAATTGAATGTGAATAGCTGAAAGCAGGGTACAAATGACGAAGTTGTGGAAGAATAAATATAAACAAAGTGATTATACACAAAGTGAGTTATTGTTTTTTATGCTGGGTTTCGGAAAAGATATGGGGGATTTAGATATAAAGGCCATGGAGTTGACAAATATTATGTTGTGGAAATGGGATGGAACCCGGTATGGGAAAACATAGGGTGAGGAATGGACAGGGAAGATAAAGTGGCTAACAGGTTTCTCTGGGCATAGTTGCTGAGAGTTTCCTGACTTCGTATAAGGAGAAGTCACAGTGCATCACATCACTAGATTACGAAGGTTCTTCAATGATCATAATGTTAATTTATTTACATATTACAGTCACATAATAAATTTTAAGGCATAATCTTACAAAGATTCTACTAATTTTACTTTATGTTCCTAACAGCGACCATAATAGTTAATGTTATAATTGAATTAAAGACAAAGGCACTTAAGTATGGCTTTTAATATTTATTATATTCATTTTCAATACTAACTACTTTTCCAATTCCCTTTCAGAGCACTCCAAACTGATTCGATCAAAATTTAAGTCAAAATACAAACGTAAATTTTAATTTCATTCATTATCATTTAATATTTTACTTTTTTCCCCAGAGGAAACTTACACCATCCATTAAGAATTGAATATTATTATTTAACGTGTAATATAGAGCATTTGATTAGTGCATAATACTGTCCATTCTTATTAGTAAGACACCTTAAAGTTCACACCTATTTGAACAGGTCTCCAGAATAAACTTGGGTTGCTGCCATTCATAGGATTTGTGCGGCACATGTTCCCTCAGAAAAAAGAGATAAAATGTTAAATATTGGACTGTATTAAAAATGATAATGAATGGAATTAAAATTTACATTTGTATTTTGTCTTAAATTTTGATTGACTCAGTTTGGAGTGCATTGAAAATGAATATAATAAATATTTAAAGCCATGCTTAACTGCCTTTGTCTTTGATTCAATTACAGCGTTAACAACTATTGTGCCCTCTGGCATGATCATGAACATAGAGTCCGCTTAAGATTATGCCTTAAAATTTATTATGTGACAGCAATACTACGATTGTTGAAGAGTCTTCGAGATCTAGTGCTAGGTTATATGCCTAATAGCGCCCTCCTAATGGTCATCATAATTTGGGTAATCTTCATAATTTTGCAGACAGAGTGATGATTTGTAGTGTCACAATATATATTCATGTTTATGTAATCAGTGCATAATTTCTATACTCATAACATGAGATTCATAATTTGGACATTTTATAAGATAGTTTTGAAATGTTTTTTCCCAAGTAGACAGTGAACAGCCAATTAACTGACTATTATTAGCTAATTGTCAATAAAAAACTTCACTGAACAGCAATTGATGAGATTTTTGAGAAATATTCTCCTGCTCTATTCTTATATGAAAAAATATTAAAAACTATTTATTTAAAAATGATTTACCTAACTGCCTATTCAAAACATATAGATATTGCAATCAATGATAAGAGTTAACAGTATTTTGTAATATTTAATTACATAACAAATAATTTCTTTGAATCCATGTCTATTAAAAAAATTTTTAAAACCATTCCAATTAAGATATGTCTGAAAACTCATTAAAGACAATTTGTTTTTCCCCATTTCATACTCCAGAAATACTTTTTATTTTGTGAGTTTATAGTTAATGAGTACTCAAAATCACCATAACTATTATAACGATCGAAATGAAAGTGACGATCGAATCTAACCGCAAACTACGATATCTGCTCTACAAGGCGCCATCTAGGCATTTAAACCTAGAAAAATTTATAGAGTAGGCAGATACGCGCTGTTAAGATTCCACTTTATTTAAATATTCAGATCGTTAGCCCAAGCCACTAGCTCAGTGGAGACGCAGAGATAAAAATCTATATCTTAATTTATATCTTAAATATATATAAATAAAAGCCACTGCCAGAAATTAACACATAAAAATATTTATTTACGCACATATAAAATAACATTTAAATTTTGAGGAATAAATTCAACATTTTAGATTTTTCTATTAATCTTTAGTTTTACATTTAAGTAAATTACAACCATGAGTTTAATATTTATTTAGAGAGTCGATTATGAATAGACTACATAGATCTGCATTTGAAAAGAAAATATTCTTCCCAGATTTAACCTTAGGCAACAAATTTCGCAATCAAACCGGCACCAATCCATCTGATACATTTATGTATTCAATGTAGCATGAAAATACGACAACACAAAATACTATACTGTCAGGAATGTACATCTGAACAGCAAGTAGAATTAGAGAAGACATTGTCTCTCCACCAACAGGAATGTCACATCTGTTGGCGAGTAGAACAATAAACATAAAACTCCATAGGAATGGACTGTTGTCCTTTGCCGTCTTACAAACCCATCCATAGGCAAACAGAAGGTGTGTGGCGCATATATATAATCCTGCCCGTAGCGGATCTCATACTACATCTACAATTACATAAATATATCCAATCCATTGAACCAATTCAACTACGAAATGAATAACCTAAGATTACCCTCCCTTAATATAACTTTACAAAACTATATAGCCATTCACGCCCGACTTAAATTTAACATTTAAATACGTTCGCACAGATTATTTTTATACAATTTGTTTTATAATGTCGAGTATAGATCGGCTGCACAGATTCCACGGTCAAAAACATTCCAAATTAAACACTACCGATCAAAATACAAAGTCAATCGATAACGTCAATTGCTGAGGAAATATAGGAGACCCTTTTGTGTTCATCATAAGACACCGCAGTGGCATCGTTGACATATATTCTAATCGACTGTGAAAACCACAACATAATCAACCGCTAATGAATCTCTGCAACGTCTATACCCAACTTAAATGTAATGCATTTAAAAATTTCTACAATAAATATTACTACAAATAATAATAATAAAATGGAAATGATTTTAGCAAAACTTAACTATATAAATTTAAACAATCAATTATTAATTTGAAAATCAAATAAGAGTTCATTTTAAAATTTAAATTAGCTGAATCTTTAAAAAAAACAATGACAAAAGTTCTTAATTACTTTTTTTTGTTGTTGTTAATTTGTAAAGTTCATAGCTCACGGTAGAAGAGTTCAGGTTTCTGCTTTTAATTCCCGCGATGCCTCCATTGGAAGATAATTTTCTGGAGATGGCAATAGCTGGTTCAAGGTATCACAGTCTTTTCATTTTTTTTTTTTTTTATAGAGAGTGTGGTATGTGCGTCCTACCACATCTCTCAAACACAAAACGCTGGAACTGTCCAAAAAAACTGTATTTCTCTTTTTATATTATCCACACGGATTCAATCAACAAAACGTCACTAATCCATCACTTTCGTTAGGATCCGAGCCAAGGCTTAGTGCTTCCATTGGTCAAGCTAATTTCTCTTTATTTTCTTATCTATCTTTCATCAGATCATTTTAATTATACAAGAGCCCAAGGCTAGCTTGCTTTTCAAACAATTTATAAACAATCATTTCCATTTACAGATTACAAGAATTAATTAATACCGAACTTTTAAGTTTTTATTTTAAATTAATGTAACGACATATTTATATATCGTTACACTATATATATCTTTTTCATCTATTGATTATACTTTTCTCTCCTTATTCTGAAATTTATAATTTTATCTTCCCTACTGTAACTAAGTTTGTAAAGATGGCAAGAATAATACAAAATGATATTGATGACAGTTTATCATGATTATGTCAACAGAAAATATAATTTTCAAACTCCAGGGAAAAAGTCAACCATAAACTATTACTATTTATCATGTTAATAATCAAAAATACTAAGTTATTCATAAAATCACAAGGAGTTGATCCAGACTTGTAGATACCTAATAACAGTAATATATATATCAGTGTAAAAGCCACTGGTTATTAGTGATTTTAAAACAGAAGCTAACTTTCCATACATTAATGCCATCAGTATAACCCATAGCAATCAACAGAAACTAGAAGGTTTGTGCATATAAAATCCTTATCTAGGGTCTACTCTTTCAATATTCCAGGCTAGTTCTAGCTTATGATTTTCATCAGTGAGTAGCTTTGGATCAAAGATTTTACAAAATAAATGAGACCTAAGTAAAATTTTTGACAGAATTCCTTTCTTATGAAATCCTTTATATAAAGATCCTAAGCATTTTTTATTTCATGGCAATAATGCATTCATTCAACATCACTCTACTCTATATATAGGAGTAATTAGAATATCAAATGCTAGTGTTAAACAGATCTCTAGACTAACTACATTAGCTAGAACAGCATTTAGAATAAAAATTTGCTATTGGATGAATATAAGACAAAAGTAATGTTCTCTACTAAAGTTTATTAAGAAAGTCCATTTGGTTGAAACCGGTCTAAATTTGATACTATTATATAATATTCATTAACTTCACAAGCTTTCAATAATGTTTCATAATTAGATGGTTGTAAAATGAATTATAGTTGCCAAATATAAGCTAGAGAAATCATGTACTATTTTGAGTTAATAAAAATGCCTCCCATTCGTGAACATTACGAGAGAATTTATCTTGCCTTAAACCCATTCTCAATCATAATAATCAATCCTGTCAATATTAGTAAGAATCATATAAATGTCCAATTACTGCATTCAAGGCAACTGCATACATTGACATAAGATCTTAAGCTGAAAATATACTTATTTTATAAAGTATTGTGTACATACACACCATGAGCATTGAACTAACATAATCCTACTAAAGAGTACATTAAAATAACTGACTATTAGCAACAAATATCTAAATAATATGGTGAAAACTTTATTTCTAATGATTTCTTGATTTATAATGAGAATAAATGTGGATGATGCCTATGAGAAGTATTTCTGGAAAAGCAGAAATATAACTAGGTCATCAAGTAATAATATAAGCAACATATGAGAAGTATTTTTGGAAAAGCAGAAATATAACTATGTCATCAAGTAATAATATAAACAACATTAATACTTAATAATACCTCCAAAAAATTTTTTTATGATAAACATCCTCATTTATTTTTATTAGAAATCAAGATATCATTGATAATCTTTTTCACTGTGCTGTCTATCTATTTTTGCTAATATCAGGACCATGTTAGATTTCTTACTGCTTTTCAAATCAAAACTATTTCTACAATTATTAAGCATTGCAAGATGTTGCCAATTTGCATTTAATCAGTGTGAAATATCTATATATTTCATAATGTAAACACTAAGTAAAATCAATGGATATCAGATGGTAATGCAAAAAGATTTACCACTCACTGTTAGCTGTTTCAGGTAAAAAGCATTCTATTCCAGCTAATGCTTTGAAAAATTCAAATCTTCTGTCACCTAAACAGGTATGTAGGTCTAATAGTAGGTTGCTTATTAAATATTTCTGACCTTTGCTATAAGTTAATTATAGGATCCCTTTGACACAATTTAAACATTATATGAATTCTTCATTTTATATTTAATTATACAGTAGTAATGTTTCTATCCATTCTAGATGACAAAGTCTAAATGACCAATGTTTGTTCTGCTGTTTAATGAAAATTATTTTTACTCAATGCTTACACTTTAACATTAAAGTAAAAGGCTACTGCTTTTTAAAATATTTAAATTAACTTAGGGTGATAATTAATCAAAAAAATAAATAAAAATCTATGATTTTGATTATCAAACTACACATTATAGCAAGCAATCCTAATACGCATTTAATAACTTTTAATATTTTAAAACAATTTCAGTCCAAATAAATATATTTAGTTTAGAATTTTACATTCAAATGATATCCAATCATTAAGGCAATTCAATTATTTATTACATATAATTCAAATAATTTAGTGGGCAAAAAAAAAAATATTAAAAATTATTTTCTACTCATAAGTTACTACTGCCCTCACACACTAACCTGTATCAATTTTTCCATAAAATTCCAATTCCCTACTTTTCTTTTTAAAAACTCACAATTATTGCCTTCATTTTATCACACATCTTTCAAATCTCTTCAAATTCATCCTTCATATTACCTTACCTCTAATAATATATCTAATCTAATATATTTCTTCAATAATCTCTTTTCACTCATTCTTTTCAATATGACTACATTTTGTTCCAATTTATTTTCTCCATTTTTCTCCAAATCTACAACCATAAATCTCCAATCTTTTTCTAGAATCTTTTTTTAATTGTTCTACTCACCAACAAAACATTTAACAAGCTTCTCAGATCCAACTTCAATCACCTGCATAGCAATCTGAGTGGCAATACGTATATAGAGAGTTTTGCCTGTTTTCAATTAGTTAATTACCACCTATTTTATTATTAAAATTTTATAAGTATAGTCCCATTTCTATCTATATTTTACAAAAAAAAAAAAAAGATCAATGAAACTTAATCAAATGCTTATCCAAATATAATGAAATAATATAAATTTTCTTTTCATTACATTAATTTCATCTCTTTTCTATATAATTGTAAATTGTTATTCAGATAAGAAATAGGTGTATTCTAGATTTTCAGCAATAAACTAAATTCATGAGAGATTAAACTTAATATTCAAAATCATTATCTTTCATTGTATTCATCTTTTTCTCTATTGGAATCATATTTTTATGATATACACAAAAGAAAAAAATATATATATTTAAAGAACATGATAAAAAAATAGTTAAAACATCTACTAAAGACAATTACATTCAATATAACATTTATGCTAGATAAATAATAAAACTTACTTTTCTATGTGTATGCAAAGACTGTATGCAACTAACCTGCCCAATTTTCCTCTTTTTAAATGGTGGAGGAGGTAAAACAATCTCTTTTTCGTTTTCTTTTGTAGAAGTGTCTTGGTTGCTTAAACTTGAAGATGGTCGTTTGCGAGTTTCTACAAAAAAAATATATACATATATTATTTTTAAATATATAATCAATTACTATATAAAATTCAGTGTTATTACACACTATTTATTGAATCTCCTTAAATTCTGTGTTACTGTAATTGCAATATACCTTGAATACTCACAATTTCAACACTTATTAGTCTTTAATAATCCGAATAATAATGCCTTTCAAACATTATGTTTATATTATAATTGAGGGGAAACAGGAAATAAAATGTGAAATTTACAGCCAATATGATTAATTTCATTTCAGATACAGCTAAAATATTAATATAATTATAAAAAAAAAAAAAAGAATGATGCAAATAGAATTATAAAGACTAATGTTAAAAAATATTTAGAAATAACGGTCAATAATGTCCATGGAGTGCTGTAGAGTAGTTGGTTATATGATTTTATAAAAATAAACATCTTGATAAGGTTCCAATAAGGAACAAAAGTTGGATTGATATATTAAATATTTTTTTATTTATATTTAGTTGTCTCTTTCAATTTTGTTTTAAATTGATTATTTTAAATTTTACGTAAAAAAGACAACATTGTGGACAAATTTTTTAACATTGAAATTTGATCATTTAAAGTATATAATAGAATGAATTGGTCATTATGATTGTGACTGGACAGATGTTAAAAAAGATATGATAACAAAAAAACCTTGATTAATGAGATTGAACAAAAATAATTCACAAATAAGAGTAATGGGAAGAGGCTAATTACTACTGATATGTATGTGTATGTATAATCGTTTAACTAGATATATATTCAAATATTAATTATTATATTTATAAAAAAAAATATTATTGTATTCTATAAATATTGAGGGTGTTTAAAGATTTGAAATAGATAAATGTAAAAGAAATTGATTTATTCTCTAAACAGTACATAGTTAATAAAAGGTTTTTGAGATGGGAAAATGATTTATTTGGCTAAAACACCTTTGTAATTCCAATTCTAATTGTTTCTGAAATAAATCTGTAATAAAATTTGCTCACTAAAAACTTGTTATCATGAGATTGAATGTATACTTTTACAACAATAATACAATCCAAAATTTTATGTTTTTATTATTATCATGAAAACATTTAGTTCTTCAAGAATAAATAATCACCTTCAATTTATTATAACAATTGCTTAAATTCAATAAAAACAAACTCAAAGCATTTCATGGTTAAAAACTATCATTAAAAGAATTTTTGAATGTAAGACATTTGAATTTAATCTGCTAATAAAAGATACAAAGTAGTATTGCTTTTAGTAATTGTATGAATATAATAATATGCAATTATATCCATTTTATTGTAATCATAAATTTCTTTATCAAAGCAATGTTCTCTAATATAAATAAACTTATTCTTAAACACAAATTTGTCATACATGAAGACAATTATTAATGTAAACAAAAATTAATTGTGCATTATATTAAAATCATATACTATATTTAAAAAAAACAAAAAAACTTTGAAGACCATTCTAAAAGAACATGGTCAATCAAAATAATAAAATCAGAGCCCAAAGACACTTTTAAATAAAACTAAAAAAATTACCTTCAGACATAGTAACTAACAATCATACTAAAACATATTAAAATAATGTGAAATATAAGAATTATTTGCAATAATACAAATAGCAAAGCCATCTTTAAAAATATAAACTATGTATAAAATGCTATATTCAATTAGAATCTTTACCACATTTATGAAAGCACATATATATTACGATAAAAATTATGCTTTATTAAATTTAAAATAAAGTATCGTTTTTTGTTCTACAAAATATAAAACTACAATGCAGACACAAGATGGATGAGGTGCACAATATCATGCAGTATTAAATAATGCACTACCCATTTACATTGTTTCAGCAATCAGAACAAATAAAACTGTTACCCAAAGAAGCCTTTTTAAATGATGAAAAAATCCACTCGTCATTGGCATCTGTTGGGCTTTGACATTTCTTCGCCACAAAATCAGCATCTGTTCCAGGAAAAAAATTAGCTATAATAACATACATTTTAAAGCAATGTGAAATTTCAAGGGACGAGTTTATGAGGGCCTTATTTTTTTTAAAAAATTACTAAAATAGAAAAAAATATTTCTGACACTCAAAGATTTTATGTCTCTTCAATATTCTATTTTCCAGACAATTGATTTCTTTATATTGTGAAATTCTCAGAGAAAACTGCAATGAGTTTAATTTAATACAGATTTAAAATAATTTAGTTGAAAAACAAGTTCTGTAAATTTGATTTTAGAAATTGTAAAATAACATTTAAAAAATCCCAAACAATTCAAATCTAATTTGCAAAATGAAGTGGAATTTTAAAAAAAACCCTTAAAAATATGATTACATGCATCTAATTAAACAAATATATAGCATATGTCTACATAATAATAATAAAAAAATTAAGGACAAAAAATATATGAAAAAAATTTCATAGAATTAGATCTTAGAAATCAGACTATTTGTAAGTTGCTAATTGATTGGCATTTGTGATAAGAAATGTGCAAAAGTATTAATTATAATTTTGGATATTTTATTTCAGACATTGTTTACATTTGTTTAAACAAATACACATAATCATGTCATTAGAATTTTTTTAAAATTCATTTCACTTTAATTTGCAAAATAGATGGTGACTCTTAGAATAACCTATATATGAACCATATATAAATTATAAACTTAATAGGAATAACAAAAAATACATTCAATAAATAACTTTTCTGAACTGGTAAAATGAGATATTAAAATGATTCTGAACACTTTTTTTATAAATAATGAATATCAATATTTCTAGCAAAACTTGTATGCCAGCACATAGTATCACAGAGAAGCTGAAAGATTAATGAGTAGTTACAATAGTTATAACTGAGTACATAAAGATAAGAGAAATGAGATGTCTATGCAGACTGCAAATATTGATTTACATTTCTTATTAAATTGTGATCCAACTCACAACCACTATGGAAAAATTCCAATTTCTTTAAATTTAAAAAAATTGATGCAGCAATGAAATAAATGTTCTAACATAGAGAAATAATTTAGGGCAATTAAAGAAAGTAAACTTTTGTTTGTTTGTTTTTCAATAAAATTTTGTTAATCTTTCAGACCGATTTACATTTATTAAACAATCTTCATAGATGCAAATCCATTTTAATTTTTATTTACTGCTTGTTTTTAGTAGGCAGTACATTAATAAAAATCAATGTCTGTAGATTTGTGAACATCTGTTTATTATGCAACAGGAGAAAACATTTAGACCAAAGAGCTTCATCCAATATCCTTTACATATTATATTCAGTAAAAACTGAAAGAATATTTATTATATAAATAACTATTCAAGGAATCAAAATTTATGAAGCTGAGCACAACAGTTCCTTTCAACTGGCTACTTTAAAAGTTTTTCACTTTATTTTATTTTTTTTTTCAATCAAAAACTAATCCAGTTCATTGAAATTCCAGCTATTTTTATTACTCATCTAAAGTGCACAAATAATCAGCAAATATTGGGAAATTTTAGTTTTAATTTCTTAGAAAATATATAGTTGTTTTTTTTTTAAACCACTACTATAAAAATACCATTTTTTTTTTTCAGTTAATTATTTTAAATTTTTAAAAGAGTTATCAATGTAGACATGATTGATTAATGTTTTAAACTATTTTAAGAAAATTAATTATACAGAGAGTGGAGTAATGTTATTGCATAGTTAGAGTATCCTATTGTATAGTTCTCTATCTTCAGTCAGAAAATATACATAAATAAATAAAATAAGCATATATCAATATATTAAACTTGTATGAAAGATTTTAAAATTAAAATATCATAATAAAAATCCACATTCTTCATCATAATAGAAATAATTTTTATCCATATTTTTTAAGGAATTTATAAAATTCTTTTTGAATGTGAAAATTACTTTTATGAATTTAAATTGCAATATTATTTTGGAATATTCTAAATTTAATATTTTGCAATTCCATGCATGTAGATTACTGCAAAGAAACATATTAACCAACAAAAAGTAAGTAATTCAATATCATTACTAAATTCATATTGATATAGATCCCATTTTAATAAATAGCAATAATTAATAAAATGTTTTTTCTCTATTCTCTTGCCAAATTGATTTTGAATATATACTAATCAAAAATAGAATCTTATTACAATATGCATCAAACATATAACAAATAAAGAAAGAAATTGCCTTACTAATTTGTGAAGAGTCCTATTGTTCAAGAAGATTAATGACATTTAGTAAAGAAATATCACTCTTAAACCTTAGGCTATCAAATTGAAATGGTTTCTACTCTTCTTAGAATATTTTCGAGACATTTTACAAAAGAGACCAAATCCCAATACAAATTACATTATCAGAGAATTATAATTTGCCATTTCTATTGGTTCTTTGCAGATTGATATTTGTGAATAATTTTATTTAATGCAGCCAAAGTTTTCAGCTGTCTTCTAGAATGCGGTTAAAAAGCTAAATATTATTACATCCAAAAATCATATTGGTATAACTTCACCATAATTAAATCATAAATTGGTTTTTATATATTGACAAATAAATCAAATCTTTAAAACATAAAAAAAAAATTAAAATATCAATTATATAATCATAGCAAAAGTAATTTAAAAAGTATAGCTAAGTTTGATGGCAAAACCAAATGGATATCTATCTCAAAGATTCTTCTCAAATTTGAGGACATTAAACCAATCACTGTCTACAGCCATTAAGAATTAAATAAATATATGACAAGAAATAGTATTTTAATTGTTAAAACAGAATAGATGGTGAATTTATTATCAAATTAGATATAGCTAAGCTCTACGAAATGGATCAGTTGTAAATAAATGAATAAGAGGAATACAAAATTTGCTATCCTAAAAAAAACTGTAGAAATAATTGTTACTATAAATTTTATAAAAAAATTTCATATAAAGATTGTTAGTTTCTGTGAAAGCTGTTCTAAGGCATGGTGATTATACAAGTATAAATAGCAATTAGTGATCAAGATGATAAAAGATCAAAGATGCATCAAAAATTTAAAAAGTAATTGAAAATATATATATAGTTATATAATAATTATGGGATATTTGAATGCTGTAGTAAGACTGGAAGTAATAAAATCATAGAAATTTATAATTTAATAATTAAAAAATGAGATATTTGTTAAAAAATAATAATATAATGATAAAAATGAAAGTATGATTAAGAATTGCAAGAGAAGAATTTACATATGAAAAGCTCTAGGTGTCATGAATCAATTTCACTCAGATAATATAGTGATTCAAAGATTTATAAATAGTATTAACAGTAACTGAGTAGATCTTGAAGCTAATATAAATTTGAAGCATAACTTAATGCTAGTAAAATGAGATTATCTTTTAAAAATAATAAAATAAACCTAAGCAAAGAATAAAATGCACTGCTGAGAAATTAAACTAAGATTCTAAGAAAAAAATTTCAAATTTCTTGAATGAGAAAATAAAATGTTAAATAACAGTATTAATTTAAATCATGGATGAAAATATTATTTTTTTTTAAAAAAAAAAAAAAAAACCTAGAATATTGAGAGCAAGTTATGAATAAAAGTAGCACTGAAAAAGATAAAGAAATTTCAAAGCAAAATTACATACAGTAGTCCCATTCCCAATTCTATTTCTGGATTCACAATCAATGCTTTCAATATTTTACGGTTTGAAAAAATATTAAATAAAAAAAAAATTAAATCATAAATTTCAAGTACAATTTATTTGTAAAAATAATATCAGAAATAATCTCCACATCAGGCATTTCCTCATTCAGTGTACATTCCATTTCATGATCTTTCTCTCTCTCTCTCAATTTATTATAATGTTTTTCATAACTACTTTATTTTACTTTTTTGTTAATTATTTGTTATCTTAATGAGTATCTTTTTCACATTAAATTGTTTCATAGATATGTGTATGTTAACTTATATTATAGAGTTCAACTATTTCAGGTATCCAAGAAAAGGCTTTGGAATCAAATGTAGAAGATATGGAAAGGCTACATTATAATAGAATAAAAACAATTTATATGAAAAAAAGAAATGATTGATGGAATAATTATTGAAACAAAGAATGGTAGATTATTATTGAGAGAGGACAAGTTTTTGCTTAAGTTCATAAAGTTCATATGATAGATAAAAGTAGGATGTGTAATAACAGTGTGAAAACATATAAGATGTTTTCAATTAAGTCAGTAGAATGACCGGTTGATTTTTTCCCCACAATTAAGATTCTCTGAAGAAAAGGCTTAAGAGTATTAAGATTTTGAAATAATTTAATTTCACATGCTGCTTGATATTATTGAATCTTGAATAATATTTCTAATAGATTAGATTTGTTTTCCTCTAAAAAAATCAGGATTTAGGGTGAAAGAAGCAGACAAAAATCTAATTTGAGTAAAAATCATAATTATTGAAGCATTTCAAAAAAATTGGAAGGAGGTTATTTATTAATCTTAAAAAAACTTTTAATCAGATAAATATTACTATATGATTATTCTAAAAAAGTACACAGACTGAAAGAAATGATGATTGTTAATAAAAAAAATTAGATATGAATCAGAGATATTTAATATTTAGATAAATGTTTAAATAAATGGAGTTAATATTGAGGAAGAATAGTTTACTATATCATATTTTCAGACAATATTAACAGTACTTGTAGATACTGAAGATAAACTTAGCATATTACATAGAATAGAAAATTTTTAGCAAGTTTGGAATAAGAAAATATGCAATTAAAACTATATTAATGATAATAGGTGGAAAAATGTAATGTTTAAAATTAGTAGTAGGACATGAACTTATAAACTAAGTTAGTGCACATATTCATTGATTAATTAATGCTTATATTGTGGTTTCTGGAATCAAAAGATAGATATCATTACAGCTGAATGATACAAATTATGAAAAAATTCAAGAAATCTTTTTAAGTGATTAGGCATTCTTTAAAGAGCTTTTTTAATTAAGTTTACACAGGTAGAACATCATTAATCCAGAATCCATTTCTTGGCCTTGAATGGATTTGTGAATTTTACAAATTTCAACACTATACCTCTTACTTTACATTTTACTGATGAAAATTTAAATAAATAGTAATTTTATTGTCTACAGTTTTGCATATATAAATATTTTCTAAATATAATATGCATTTATTTTATTAATAAAAATATGGTTTTTAAAATATACGCTTATTTTTATACTATATTAATCAAAACAATTATTTACTATACTGATTAATTTCATTCCTTTTTGCTTTTTAGTTCAAAATACAATTTAATTATTCAATAGTTTGTTTCTTTCTTTCTTTCCATTTAACAACTAGTAGTCTTTTTTAAAAATTAATAAGACTATAAACCACTCTTATTCTTTATTGGATCAATAACTTATGCAGTGATTATTTAATGAGCCTGCTTATTCAGTGATATATTTCTTCCCATCATTTAGTAATTACATATAATCAATTACAGATTTCAATCATAAATTAAGAACTGTTGAACTAAAATAAACATAACACTCACTGTAATTATATTTATTAATTTAAAGATATTTACCGAACTGTATTTTTTTTTTTAATTTTATTTCCAATGTAGATATATTTTAATTCATATAGAGTACTATGTCTGCTATTTTTCTAATGTGCATATATTCAAAGATGAAACTAATAATATTATCTAAATAATATATGGCATGCTAATATAATGAAATCTGAAGGTTGTGACATGTTAAATTTTGTTGGATAATAAAAATTTCTGAATTAAAAGTATCCAAATTAACAGAATTGTAACTGTATTATTGAAATTTCATTAATCACATTATGATTGAGAGAGCTTTAAACTCACCACTTAATGTGAGGCATCCCTACAGTTATATCATTAATTACTCTAATGTGAACAATATATAAAATTATAATATGCAACTCTAAGAGGTGTTATTGATATTATACAAGATTTTAAAAATTTATTATGAGACACTTTCTTTACTAACCTTATTAGGATAAAGGAATTAAAATTATTATCTCTTGATATAATAATAACAGATACATAATCTCCCCTTAAATGAACAGTAATATTTAAATACGCTGAAACACCGTTAAAAATAAAACTAGAGTATGAATTATAATACTAAAGTGGCTTAGCGCTTTCAAGGAATTTCTATATCCTCATAATCAAAGCTAAAAGATTATCTGGAAAAGATGGAATATATAACATTGTAAAAGATATTTAAAAATATGCGAATTATGAATTAGAGTCCATTTCTTGGAATGGGGAAAGCATGATTCCTTTCGGTTTATAGCATGGATGTTATTGGATATATACAAGGCTGCTTTGATCTTATGTTTGGCATCATGTCATTCTACACATGCAGCAGAAGCAGAGGAAGGTTCAAAAATATGGCCAGTGGACTTCTGGTACTCTAGAAAAATGGAACTATGTTCAGGCTCATCCTGGCTAGATGACAACATCATCGCAACATTTAATAGACAATATTGGATTTTATCATTTTAGAGATTATTGAAATTTTATCAAAAAATTTAAAACAACTAAATTGTTGTGTTCATTTATTTCGTAAATGAAATTTAAATCACTGATCTATGTAATGTGAACAAATACAAACAATGAACAACGTAGTTAACTATGACTAAAATAGCAGAATTAAGATTTTTAATAAAGCCACCAATGATTCTCTCTACAGGTTCCTTTATAATATTTATTAATAGTTAAATTATATAAAAAAAACATACACTTAAATAAATAAATAATACTAAAAAAACATCAAAATTTATGGGTTAACACAAAAAATGTCCAAAACTTTTTTTTTTAAAAAAAAAAGGAATTATATACTAAATCATCAATTAAATAAAATTCTTTAAAAATGCTAATCTTTTAAAGAAAACAAGCAATCAAATTTTATTCCATTTGACTGTTTCTATCAATATCTTTTGTTTTTACTACTATGTTACAAATTCCATTTTTTTTAAAAAATATATATATTTTAAAACATAATGGTAATCAATAAAATAAGCAGATAAAGATTAAGTGAGGCTTATGATATTTAACTAATAAATAATTCACTATATTTTCATCTATTCATACAAAATTTCCCAAACTTGTTGCTAGCAACCTAGAAGAAATTAATTGATTTATTTGGAGAAGAGATCAATAAATTATTTGAAACAGTGGACAAATTTATTTTTATTACATCTATGTATACAATAATTAATTGGTATAGTTTTGAATTCTAGTAGAGTAAACAAACAATTATGAATTTAACAATGAGTCTTCCATATATTAAAAATTTAATACAGTAATCATAAAGCACATACCCTTGATTAGTCATTGCAATCCAAGCATTATTATTCATACTTGTTTGTTACTGTTAACCATTATTTATATTTATGCAAGAATTTGTGATTCTTATAAAAATAAAAGATACAGTTTAAAGAAAAAAGATGCTAAAATAAAATGAGTTAAAAACGGTTTCAAAAAAAAGATAAGTTATCACTAATATTGAATAAATGTTAATAATTAATCTGAATACCTTAATGCTTGGAAAAAGAATCTCATCCTTATCAATTTAAAACAACTGTTTTGCTTTATAATTTGCTCTTTAAACATTATCTCATCTCCTATCCTATTGGATCATGACAAAACTGAAATCCTTTAATCTAATTTAAACCAATACCTCTTTTTTCATCTCATTTTCCAGGAGAAATAACATCCCATCAACCATGAGACAACAAAATAATTAATTAAGCTCTAGAAATACATTTTAAAAAATTACAATAACTTATAAATGATTAATAATGTTTAAGTAACATTTTTAAACTAATTTTTTATTAATCATTTATTCTTTTAAAAACTTTTCGCTCCTCAAGAGAAAAAAAAATCTGATCACATCTACAAAAACTACCAATAATATGGTTGGACGTATTTAAGTGGCTAGACTAAAAATTTGTTCTCCCCTTTTTTTATTATTTTAATTAAGATGGAAGAAACTTGATATTCCCAGAAAATTTTTAAAAAAAAGTTGTTTAATTTAATTCATTTAATATATATCTTTTGTTAGTTTTATTTAAATATATCCCTATGAATATACTGTTTTAAAAAATATATGTATATAGTATCCCTGTGAATATACAGTTTTAAAAAATATATGTATATAGTATCAATGTATTATAACAGTCGGTCGGATAGTCTTACTCAATCTGCCATATAGGGCGCCACTAGGCTATTAGAACCTAGAAAATTTATATAGTAGGCGGATATGTATTGATAAGATCCCACTTTTATAGACCATTAACCCTTGCCACTAGCTCAAGGAGAAGCTGAAATTTATAATATAAATTCTTAAATGTATTTTTTATAAAGAAAAAAATATATAAGCCACTGCCATTAATAAGAACACAAACATTTATTATGCATATATATAAAATAAATTTGAGGATTTGATTAATTTAATATTATTTAGATTTAATTTTGCTATTCTTAATACAATTTAATATTTTATAATGTTAAGTATATAGAGACTATATAGAGTACGCACTTAAAAGATTTTCAAAACATTTAACCTCGGGCTAAAAGTTCGCAGCTAAACCAACGCTAGCTTCCTAATATACAGATGTAACCAATGCAACATGAAGATGTTAGCATAAAACCATGCTGACAGGAATGTGCATCTGCAGCATGATATTATTTAAAAAGAGTGATCTTCGTCCAGTACAGGAATATGCATCTGTCTGGCGAAGGAATCATATAAAAATAGAAAAACCAAATTGCTCCATATGGAGGGAGAGAAGTCCTCTCTAACTTATAGTCCCAATTCATAGGCATAAGATCAATGGTGTGGGAAGTACGTCCACATCCATTGAAACATGATGGCTACATCTCTGGAATATGCATTCATTTGGGATCGCCGCCTTTTATGCTAATGCGTTTCATATTACATTGCTATAAACACCATACATCCCTCCACCAGCCTCGATTCAACTATGAAATAGATAGTCTGAAATTAACTCCACAGGACCTAACATAAACTTAACGATTCTATGCAGCCATCTACACCCAACTTTAATTTGGTTAACAAATAAAATAACAAAACCAAAAAGAAAAATGGAAATGATTGATTAGCAAACATAATACATAAATAAAAAGATTATTAATTGATTTAAAGTCCTATTGTTGGTCAGATAAGAGTTCACTTATTAATTATATGGTCTTATGGCTTAAATACTTATTGAAGAAATATATTTAAAACGTTTGATTGAAAAAAGTTCATACTTCCCATTTGATCTTGATGGCTCCTCCAGACTTCATCCGGTTTATGGACTTCATCACTGGTTATATTATTTGCTTCTAATTTTATTTGGAGACACAACTACTACATGCTATTCTTGCGAGAACTGTGGTCAGGGAGATCGTCTCGGTCGGCAAATGAAGGAAAATGAATCTCTTGCGAAACTCCTACATCGTGGAGTCCGCAATATAGCTAGCTGTAATTCATAGATTAATAGTCAAATCCCTCCATTAAATTCAATTTTTTCATCTTTTATCATTTCTGGCCTCTCTTATCACTAATTCTCCGCATCGATCGCTCCTGACATTCTTTGATCTTATTGGCCCTGAGGGTTTTCCTTTCTGGCCCGCGCATTTGTTGGTACTTGCATTGGTCAGTCTGCTTCAGAGTGGGAATCACCATAATCTTTAATTTTTATCTCTTATCTGACCTTTCAATCATTTAAGTGACCCAAGGGCTAGTTTGTTTATATTCAAATATATTTTAACAGAACAATCATTTCCATTTTAAGATTTAAACATGACTTTTAAACTGAAACTAATTAACATTTTTCTTTTCTATTACTTTTAAACAAAAATGCCAATCTTTATTTTTAGATCTTTATCTTTTACTTTTAAACTTAAGTTTTCCATCTGTGCGATTATATATATTCGTTCAAATAACTTTATTAATTTTTCTCTTCTGTATTTAATACATCAATTTTTTGTCTTTTCCTCACATTATTGTAATTTTAAAATCATGTAACGGCATTATATTGCAATCTTATATCTTATTAACTTTTTGTTTTTGTTTTAAAAATAAAATTTTATTTTATGTAAATTTTTCAAATATATAAATAAATTGAGATCAAAGATATAAATGCTGTTTCTAAACAGTTCATAAAAACATAAATAATAAAGGATTAAAATATTCATTTCAAAATCACTAGAGAAAGCTGAAACCTATATATGACTAAATGCTAATAAATGGTGCAAATAAATAAGAGAAAACAAGAGGGTGCAATAGTTTCTAAAGCCAAACTGAAAACTTCTAAAGGCTAGATGATATTAGAATTGTAAGCAGTTTTCATTAAATAATAATTCTATCACAAATAAAACTGAGGATCACTTTATACAATCATCTTTTAAGAGAGATTGATGATTGCAAATATTAATATTATTAATGATAGTTACTAGTATTCCAACTTCATTTTTTAATGACATTATAAATATATTATTTTTTACTGCCAAATATGAAGGCCCATTGTATGGTCTACATTCTTTATAATCTCTGGAGAACTTTAACTTTATGAAGATGGAAATTTTATACTGTTCTAATTAGAAAATTTACCAAGTTAAATATAAGGTAGTATATACTTTCATCGATATTGATGAAAGAAATTATAATTATTGAATGTGTACTACAACTTCATTGAGTTATAGTTGTTTTGTTATATTTCATTTATACATAAATAAATAGTTTGAGATTAAAGATATTTACACATATAGATTCTGTTTCTAAAAAGTTCATAAAAATAAAAATAAAGGATTAGTATATTGATTTCAACATCGCTATAAATATTTGCATGATTTAAAGAGTAAGATATCTTAACTATTACTCTCACATAGTTGATAGATGACATTTACATTGAAGTCAATAATTTGAGCTCTAATAGTAAAAACAATAATATGTAATAGCGACAACAAAAATTAAGATTCAACTGAAAAATTTTGATTTTTTTTTTTAAAATAAAGGTGAATGATATAACAACTGGTAATGATACCCTTAATTTAATTTTATTACATTTTTTTTATTTGGCAATAAGTAATATTGACTAATAATAAGTTATTAAATTCATTCAACAGGCCAAAAAAAATTTGATTGGCAAATAGGACAGGTTTGAGCTGGAACTGGCTCTAAGCAATATGAAAATTTAAAAATAGCAGACATAAGAATGATCTCCATTTATAGGCTTTAGAAGGCAAAAGGATAACAAAAATAGTATTTTTTATTTTCACCTCAGTAATCTGATTAAGATTTTGGTTTGCAATTTATCAAAACAAGTCTATTTAAACAGTTTTCAGTTGAGATTCAAGATGGATGATAAAGTGATAATGAATGAGGTGATATTTTTTTCATTTTTAATGCCAAAGTAAAGATTTGGAGAATTGTATCATTGAGTCAATACTCAATTGAAATTTTTTTTAAATATTTATAATTGCTTAAATATTGAATATTATAGAAGATGAAAAAAAAAAAATCTACAAATGAAACTATTTGAATTGTGGCTCTCAAAAGAGGTCATTTGTGATAGGTTCTATGTTTCTAGTAAATGGTTCAACATATAAATAATAATGAGATCAGCAAAGCTTTGTAAAATGCTCCGATTATTACACAAGTAAACAAACAAAGTTTTAAATACAGTTTGATAATTTGAAAAATAGTTTTTATAGTAAATACTGCAATACAATATACCAAAAAGTCTTGGTGTGAGAAGACATAATCCTAGTTAATGAAATTCAAAGCAATCCTGAAATCAATTTGAGCAACAATGTAATTAACCGTGTACAGCTTTTCATTTAATATTACCTTCTGAACAAATAGGCTGGCGTGCATTGCTTTGCATTCTCTAACCTTGTGAAGATGATAATTTGAGAAGTAGCAAATATTTTTTTAACTAGACATGGACCTATCTCACTAAATAATAGATGTAGGTTGATAGTATTTTCGCTTGTGCAAGGTAAGATTATTTTAAAATAGAAAAGCATGTTAAAAAAATCAATAAAAAAGTGACAGTGATGCAATTATAAATAAATTATGTGTTAATATTACAATAATTGTAGTCAAATAATTTACATATAGTTGATAGAATCATGTCTGCTATCAAAATATTTGGCTTCAGTTTTTCAAACTCCCAGTGAACTTCATCTTCAATGATGCAATTAATTATCTTCAAATATTAGATTACTAATTATTTAGTATAATACATTTGGTTTGATGCAAATTAACTTTTTGATGCATTATAAGGTCAATTCATAGACCTGCATCAAATTCGTCATTTTCTTTAAATAGTGAAGAAATATCTGTGATGATATCCAGGATTAAACAAAGACAGGTGTAAATTTTTTTAATAAAGTGATGACTTGCAGGAGTTCAACAGTAGGATTATTCTGGAAAAGTGAACTGGAAAGATTCAGTCAGTTAATTGTCTGAACTTAGATCTCTAATGTAAATTAGTAAGATCAAACTTGAAGCAAGAGTAATGTTGAGATGCAAGTTCTATGTCCATATCTTTATAATGTAATTATGCTAATTAGCATGAAAGAAGCCAGTATAATAAAATAAAAAAAACTGAAACAAGCACAATATTTGAGTAGTCAATTAAGAGAATGTAAAAATCAGTCATATATCACTTGAGCTATATAGCTATCTTCTGAACATATATTTATAAAAAATATTTTGAAAACTTTAGCTAATAATGAGAGCCGAATGGATAAATAATCTGACAAATCAATAAGATGACAATGATGTTTGGACCTTGTTTTGGACTTGCTATAATGAATTGCAAAATTCTTTACTTTATTAGACTAAATGCATTTTAAACCATTTTTAACTACAGATGATAAGATAAAATAATAAACTCTAGCATAGCAGAAAAACAATATATTATAAGTAAGTCTATAATAGCTACTTGATGAATCTTAAAGCACTGAGAAAATTTAATTGATCGAATGATCATCAATTATTTTTATTTTTTATATATAGAGTAAATAGAAAATGGGATATTAGTTTATAAATATCTAATATTACTGCTGGGAAACTTTTCCTACAATATGTTTAGGGAAGACTCCAAATCAGAAATATGAAACTTCGATCACATATATAATAGATATGGATCATATGAGATATAAAGTTTTTTATTATCAAAATATTTTATTATATTCTCCAGTTAGACTTTTTTTTATGTTCATCAAATGTAGGCAGTTGAGTTTATTATGAAAATCACTTCAAAATGATTTAACCTGTTTTAAAAAGGCTATAAAAATAGTTTAGATAAAAATGATGATCTATATGATCATAACTTTCAATGATACAAAATAATGAAGAAACATGTGTCAGGCTTTGAAAAAATATTTTTTTCAAAAAATTTTTTAGGTAAATATTAATAAAGTTGGGATTTTAAATGCATAGTGATAATATTAATTAGCATGCAGTTTAACAAATTTAGCTTGAATAATTTTTAAAAAACTTTTTTAAAGCTTCGGTATAATAATTATTAGTGTTATTTGATGTATCCAGTCTTTCAGATACATTCATAACAGCTGCTGCATAATTTTCTAAGGCTGAGATGCATTAATAATATAACAGGAGGCAACACTAAATAAAGAATAGATATGCTTCTTGTAAATTATTCAACAAAAAAGGCACATTTTCATGAGAATTACAATTTGCATCTGTTTTATGTTCATATATTAATTTGGAATGATTGAAAAAATGAGATGTATTATGAATAGAATCATTTTGAACAGATGGCAATACATACATCAAAAAGTTTTAAAAGTTTATTTTTTGATTACTGAATTAGATTTAATTTTATCACTAATATTACTCACAGAAAAGGTCATTTAAATGTCAAATGAAACTATACAGTTTGCAGGGAACATAATTTTACATTAGAGGGTATGTCGGATATATTTACAACAGTTTGTTCAAATTTTTCTGATTGAATTCCTAAAGTTTCAAATTCTTGCATTAAACCAATCATTTATTTTGTTTCTATATGACTATTTGTTACATGTTTACGCTAATACTTTACTTTTTTTTTTTAAATAAGTGCATTAAATTAAGGATTCTATAAAAAATAAATATATTACTAAAAGTTGACAAAAAATTGACACTAGTTTGATTCTGCTAAACTTTATCATGGAATTTAGAGGCATCACTCTTTAATATCTATTGGTTTTACTAATTAATTAAATTATCATTTTTAAAGACGAAAAAGAAATGCTAATATTTAATTTTCTTAGGGAATCTACTATTTCAAATTTTTTCATATCTTGAGCATCTAGAATATAATTTTTATAAAATCTGAAACTTCTCATATGTTAAAAGACAAAATATTCCCTTCTTACCTTTAGACCTTGTAGTCATTGCTTCATATTTATACACATGCTGCCTATAAAAAAAAAATTTAATATTTTCATTATAAATTCCTAGGATTGAATTGTATATTTATTATATTAAGACTGGGTTTTAACCAATGTATCCCAGTCAATTGTAGGCCATAAAATGCCCTCTATTCTATTATTATAAAGAAATATAAACATATATGCATTAAAACTTAAATATGCATAGCTTAAATATAAGTGAAATTTAAATAAATGTAAGAATACTTCCGAAAATTATGTATAAACACAATCATATATCAATAAATAAAAACAGAATGGACCAACTCTACTGTTTTCATTTATTGACATAAGTGTATTTATATATAGATTTCGACAATGGTATATAAATTGAAAACATTAAATATATGACAATATCATTTCGTATCTCTTTAGAAATTTAATATCCCAGATATAGTGCATTTCTAAATAGTTTTTGTAACATCATATAATTAATGCAAAGTAAAAATTAAATCATTATAATTAACTATATGTTAAATAAGTTAGTAGTATGCTATTAAAACAATATTATGAATTATCTTTCTAAAATCTAATTTTCTAAAATAATTCTATATTAAAACTGGATAATCTTTTAATGTCTGTAATTTTACCTCACCATGTGACCATACCACAAATGTATCAACATATTGAAGCCATATTTTAGGTGGACATGGCTGTGGTTTCAAGTTCTTCCATGTAAATGTTAATGAGCAAGGGTAACAGTGATGATCCCATGGCTATCCCTTGATTTTGTTGGAAGAATTCTGAGTTATATTGAAAGTATGTTGTTGTTACGCAGAATGTTAATAATTCCATTATACTATCAATAGGTAGAGTTGTTCTAGTTAATAGACTATTATCATCATATAACCTTTTCCTTACAATAGACAATACCTCATCACATGGTACATTTGTAAACAGACTTTCCATATCAAAGCTTACCAATATGTCAGTTCTTTCCATTTTCATGTTCCTGACTAATTCTACACAGTGCTTAGAATCCCTGACAAAAGACTGTGTCCTGTACACCAATGGACTAAGAACTTTGAGAAGAATCTTGACAAATTTTGACATGGTGAATTTCTAGAACTAACAATAGGTCTTAATGGAACATTGTCTTTATGGATTTTAGGCAGTCCATACAGATGAGGAATCTTGCTGAAATAAGAAGTTAATTTTCTTTTTTCTGAATCACTGAAACACCTGCGATGCTTCCGGAGTAATGCTTGTAGTTTTACCTCTGTATTTGGAATTGAAAGTAGCAAAAAATCCAATTCCAAATACAGAGGTAAAACTATTAGCATTACTCCGGAAGCATTGCAGGTGTTTCAGCGATTCAGAAAAAAGAAAATTAACTTCGTATTTCAGCAAGATTCCTCATCTGTATGGACTGCTTAAAATCCATAAAGACAATGTTCCATTAAGACCTATTATTAGTTCTAGAAATTCACCATGTCAAAATTTGTCAAGATTTCTTCTCGAAATTCTTAGTCCATTGGCGTACAGGACCCAGTCTTTCGTCAGGAATTCTAAGCACTTTGTAGAATTAGTCAGGAACATAAAAATGGAAAGAACTGACATTGGTAAGCTTTGATGTGGAAAGTCTGTTTACAAATGTACCATGTGATGAGGCATTGTCTATTGTAAGAAATAGGTTATATGATGATAATAGTCTACAAACTAGAACAGCTCTATCTATTGATAGTGTAATGGAATTATTAACATTCTGCGAAACAACAACATACTTTCGATATAACTCATAATTCTTCCAACAAAATCATGGGATCATCACTGTCACCCTTGTCAGCAACATTTACATAGAAAAACTTGAAACCACAGCCATAAATACTACTCCATGTCCACCTAAAGTGTGGCTTCGATTTGTTGATGATACATTTGTGGTACAGCCACATGGTGAGGTAAAATTACAGTCATTCTGGATGCACATTAATCTTTTCTCTTAATTTTTTGTTTTATTTAATTAAAATTTTGATTGCTCTTCATAGTCATTATCAATAGTTTTAATTTTTTGACATTTTAAAAATGTCAAAGTATTTTTACATTACCAAAGATTTAAAACAAAACATTTCAAGTCAATACATACAACATTAAATTAAAGAATGACTATTAAATAATACACCACACCAAAATATTGATAATTTGTGTGCAGTTAACTCATAATGGTTGATAACCATGAATCCCTATAGAAGAATTCAAATATGTTTCTATATAATTTTTTATTAATGCTACATAAAACTTCTGGCAGAGAAACATAACAATCATTAAATAGTAAAATAAAATAGTGTTTAAGAATTATTTATTTAAATTATGCCATTCAATAAACTTAAACTACTATGAGGATACAGATAACTTACACTACATTTGAAACTATAACTGAAAAACAAATTGTTGTTTTCATTCTCTGAAATTTCTATTCAAAATAAAAAAGCCCAGGTACAATTTTCAAGATATTTCCAAATTATTAATTGATAGCTGCTCTGTTGGTTGCCATGGATAAAGTCAATAAAGTCATTAATCATTTATGCAATTGTAAAATCACAAAATAAAAATTTCATTAGAAGAAGATCACGTAACACATAATACATAACAAGCAAAAAAAGAAAAAAAGAAAAAGAAACTATACCAACTATCCACATCGCCGTAAAAACAATTAGGAAGCATTAACCAAAAATGGAAGATTCAAAAATATAACTTACCCAGACACTCCTCGGGAATTCTTACAGTCATTATTTGATTCACTGCTAACTGAATTAGAAGGGACACCAGGACTCATTGAAGGAGTGGACATTTATAGATGTTTCCAAACTATGTGAAAAATGGAAACCCCACATATACACTTGTATATAAAAAAAAAAAAAGAAAGAAAAAAAAGTATGCAGATTTATATACAGTATATATATAAATGGTACTTAGATAATTATCACAAAAAGTATTCTGTAGAACATGAATGATTCTTAATAAATCAATATTTAAAACATTGATTTTGAATTAGAGAAACAAAAAGCTATAATACCACACCATCTACAAACAATTCAGTCTCAATTATTTTATCTTTAAAACTTTTATTGATATTTATTGCTTAATCAACAAATCATTGTAATAATAAAGAAGAAAAAAAGAATTTAATGATTAATTACCGTTATGTACTAATAATTAATTAAACAATCAGCAATATAATTTTAAAACAAATGACACTACTAACATCAAAGTTTTTAATTAATTCAAATATATGAATATGTGTACATCTACATTTAAATTATTGCCCAAAGGCAGAGAAAAAAAAAAGAAATAAAAAGAAATCAATCCTCACTACTATGGTTTAGGATTTCTTCATAGTGAGTAAATATGTTCATAGATCTGAGCACTTGCACCTTCTTTAAATGATTTTTACAATTTTAAATATTTCGATTAAAAACAAAAAATTTACTATTAATCTATCTGCTATGAAAGATCCATGAAATTGTGAAAGATATGTTAGAGGAAATGGTAAAATGAAAAAAAAGAAATGAGCTCAATAAAGGCTGCAACTATCAATACTAAAAAAACTAGAGGGAAAGATCAAAGATGTTTCCATGACTCTCTAACTAAAGGTACCTCCTGCGTAGAATTTCAAAATTATACACTACATTGTAAGAATATGAAAAAATATACTTTATACTCAGTAAAAGAAAATAAAAGAATGCTTTATTTTGATTATTAATTCTAGAAATACAATAGAAAACAACCAATTATGTAGTAAATACTGCACCAAATCATGTGGAGCATTCATAATAATAATATAAAATAAATACTTCAAAGACAATAATTGATATATATATATATACATGCAGACATATTTACAAAAATAAAAGTAATTGACATATGTATATATGCACATATACTTTTATATCTCTATTCATTACATAACAGTATTTGACAAAAATAAAAAATTATTAACAAAAGATAAACTAATGATTTGCTATTCAGGAATTCATAAGAGGTGAGTACTCAAAATGACAATTAAGTCACAATCTGTCGATTGTGTCAGGTTATGCCAATGATGCAGGGTTGTTATTAATTCAAATCAAAAATGTAATTTTATATATTATTAATTTACAAAAATAGTTATTTTATATATTATTAATTTATATCAAAAATATAAAAATAATTTTATGACAAACAAATGTAAGAAAAATAAACAAAATATAATATATTCAAGAAAAAAAAGATCAATTATATATTGCCACAATATGTAGGCAGTAATAAAGAATTGGTAATAATTTCATTATCTTATGAAACATCTAAAATGCAACATCCTGTTAGCTTTTGATGATATTAATACAGAAAATTTTAGATGCTATCAATCATATAGTAATAAAATACAAATAATATTTATTCCATATTTATGTGATTATGAATTTCTTAGTTATTCCAATTAAAAAATCAGATTGCTAGTTAAATATACGTTAACATAAATACTATGTTATAAAAAGACCATATAGTAGTTTAATACTATTTAATAATTTTTATTATCAAAAAGCTTCAGCATATTACAATCTTATGAAAATGGCATAGAAATAAAATTAATTATTGCTTTGATTTATTTAAAAAATTCCCAATAATAAAATATGAAAATCATAAAATCTAATTACATAATGAGAATTCTGTTAGATAAATCACAACATATATTTCAGACTGTTGACAAAAATTTTTGCTTTCTTAATTGCTTTAAATAAGTCATTACATGTGACCATTAAATTAAATCCCAATGTATATCTATTATTATAGTAGGAGTTAAACTGTGAATAATTTTAGAAAGTAATGAAGAGAATCACTACCTTTAAGATTAGAAAACACTGACAAGTCATAGAATTATTTGAATTCATTTACCTATTTATTTATTTATTTATTTTGCTGGTTGAAAAATTCTACTAAAAGTTTAAAATTTACCAAAAATCCTAATTGATCTAAATATATATAATTAAAAAAGTTTTAAAGATTTCTAAAAGACAGAATTCCTTACAGGTTGAAAATTTCAATATTTTCCACACTTGAAAAACAAACTATATAAAAGCTATAAGTCAAGTAACCATGAATCTTAACACTTTCTGATCATCATCATCATCATCAACCATTATCAATCCACTGCAGGATGAAGGTCTCTCCAAGTTCAATCCATCTTTTCCTATCTTTAGCTTCTCTTTTCCACATCACCTCAGCACACTTTCTTATTTCATCCATCCATCTCACATGTGGTCTCTTTCTGGATCTTTTACAATCTCTCAGAATCCAGTTTTAAATTTCAATTGGCTATCTATTATCATCTCTTCTAGCAAAATGTCCAGCCCAACTCCACTTCAGTCTTTTAATTTTTTCAAGGAGGTCAGTAACACCTGTTTGTTCTCTTACCCATACATTGCATTTTCGATCTCTTCTTGTTACTCCCAACATGCATCTCTCCATACTTCTTTGAGTGGTTTGAAGTCTCTGTATTGCTCTTCTATTAAGTGTCAAAGTCTCAGATCCATAAGTAAGAACTGGCAAAACACATTTATTAAAAACCTTTATTTTCACACACATAGGCATATTTCCTTTTAGTATCAAGTTATTTCTACCAAAAGCACTCCAACCAAGTTTAATTCTATGATTAATTTCATCCATTATGTTTCCATCTGTATTAATAATCTGACCAAGGTATTTGTAACTGTTAACTTCTTCTAACTCATCATAATCAATCTTTATTTTCATATTTTGAAAAAATCTATTAAACATTACTTTAGTCTTTTTAATATTTATCTTTAGTCCTACTTTCCTACTTTCATCTGATAACTCCTGCAACATTTCCTGTAGCTCTAAAGCATTATTTGCAAAAACAACTACATCATCTGCAAAATCTAAATGACTTAAATAATCTCCATTTACTTTCACTCCTTTAGCTTCCCATTTTAATCCACAAAATACTTTTTGCAGCACTGCTGTAAAAAGTTTTGGCGATATGGAGTCACCCTGTCTTACACCTTTTTCAATGTTGATTTTCTTACTATCATTATGTAATCTAATTGTTGCTGTTGCATTTTTATAAATATTCTTTAAAATATGACAATATCCTGGATCTACACCTTAATGATCCAATGCTTTAATCACTGAAGAAATGTTTATAGAATCAAATGCCTTCTCATAATCCACAAATCCTAAGCATAATGGCAATTCATATTCATTTGTCCTTTCTATAACTTCTCTCAATACCTGGATATGATCTACTGTACTAAAGCCACTTTTAAATCCAGCTTGTTCTCTTGGTTGGTGGAAATCCAGAGTTTTCTGTAGACGAGTTGTAATTATCTTAGTAAAAATTTTGTATAAAACTGATAAAAGACTGATAGGTCTGTAATTTCTAATATCTTCTTTATCACCTTTTTTAAGTATTAATATTAATACTGCATTCTTCCAATCATCTGGTACATCTTTATCATTTAGACATTTGGTATATAAGTTTGCTAAAAAAAGTTCTATTTCTTCACCTGCTTCTTTTAATATATCAATTATAATTCCATCATTACCTGGAGTCTTCCCTTTCTTCATAAATTTAATTGCATGTCTCACTTCCTCATTCAAAATTCTGGGCAATTCGGAAGATATAATAGGTATAAGAGGCACTTGTTCTTTATTACTATATAATTCTTGATAGAAGTCTTCTACACATTTCATGATGTCATCTCTCTTTTTAGTAATAATGATATCTTTTTTTCTTATTGCAGATATAAATTTCCTACCAATACCAAAATGTTCTTTTACACTCTTTAGACTTTTATTCTCTTCTACAGCTTTCCTTGCTACTTCACAATTATACTTTCTTATATCATTTTCTACTCTTTTCTGCACCATTTTACAAAATTCGAGATATTCAATCTTTTTTAATGCATCGTTGTTGTATATCCTCATATTCCTTCTTTTCTTCATAAATTCTCTAGTCTCAGTAGAAATTTTATTGATCAATTGCTGCTTTTTCTACCAGCTATCTTTGTTGCAGTTTTTAAAAGTGTATCAGTTATTTTCCTATTAATGTCATTTAAATCTGAATCATGTTCAAAATCTAATAATACTTGAAACCGATTTGTAAGTTTTAATTTAAATTCATTAGAATGTTTCTGAAGATTAGGAATATCAACTGTAAATATTGTTTTTCTTAATATTTTTTGTTTCTAGTTTTGCATTAACATGTACCTTACATCTTACTAATCGATGATCACTTCCTGTGTTAAATTTATTAAGAACATTACAATCTTGAATTATGTATTTTCTGTTAGTCAAAATATAATCCAATTCTGCTGTACCTTCATTTGAATGCTTCTATGTCATTTCTTTTTAACAATTTTCTCAAAAAAAGAATTCATAATATAAAGTTTTTCTTTCTCTGCAACTCCAAAAGTCTATGTCCTCTCTCATTTCTATTACCATAACCAAAATTACCTACAGCATTTTCATCTTTCATTTGTTTACCAATTCTAGCATTAAAGTCTCCCATTTGTTTACCAATTCTAGCATTAAAGTCTCCCATAACAATTTTAAAATGTTGTTTACTCTGATCAAAAGCCTTTTGTACATCCATATAAAAATCCTCTATAACTTCATCACTATGTGAACTTGTTGGGGCATAAACCTGAATTATCTGCATTTGGTATTTGCTATTAAGTTGTAAAACTAATCTTGACACTCTGTCCGATATACCATCAATCTCCACAATGTTATTCTTCCATTTTTTATTTATAATGAATCCTACTCTACTTGTATTTCCAATATTTGTGCCTTTATAGTAGAGTATATATCCACTTTTTAAATCAATAGTTTCTTCATCTTTTCTTCTTACTTCACAAAGTCCAATAATGTCCCATTTAATATAAGACAGTTCTTCTTCTAACTCTTGCAATCTTCCTTCACTTGAAAGTGATTGCAGTTGTAAGTACCTAAATAAAAAGTCATCATCAAATGGCAGCCTGAGTCTGCAATCAGGGGATTCTTAGCACCCTCCACCTTCGGCCACCAACCGCTGCCTTGGTTGGTGACTTTACAGCCTCCTGGGAATAAGGGCCATGACTTATTTTTGTCTGTCATGATTGTATATATTGGAAAAAATATTCTTAAACTCTGAGGTAAAAAGCCAATAAACTCACCATGCTGGCTAATGCGTGTTGGTGAGCAGCCCATCCATGTTCATATACTATATGAATAATCACATAGTACTAACAGCTGCAATGACAAGAATGTATGGAGTGGACATTAGGAATTTGCCCTGCTCAGTTCCTTTAAGGCCTCCAAGAGGAATCAAAGGGTCTCCTTTCAGTTAATAGCAAACTCCTTTCTGCAGCCACACTTTCTGATAGTCACATTTAATATTGATATTATAGAATTTTCCCTTATGTTTGATAAAAGTATTTTACATGTGTCAAATCATAACTTATAAGAAATGTCAGACAATGATTCTGGATGAACATCTTAAGATCAAAATATCTACTGGACATACACACATATATATTACAAGAAATCAAGTCATATGTCACATGACCTAATTTAACAAGCTTGTATTACGAATGTTATATATAGAGCTTGCAAATAAGCTCTTAACAAGCTTTGCAGAATATCCCCAACCCCAGACCTGTTTCTGTTACTGGCTTCCTCACTGAGGTGCTAGGGTATTCAAGCATTAGATTAAAAATACCAGGACAATCCAGAACTTTATCTAATGGATAACTATTAAGTAGAAAATCTGAAATTTTCAGCGACTCATGTCTTCCAATCCAGCTATTTAACTGTCACGTGACATATGACTTGATTTCTTTGTAATTTTATTTTTTGCTATTAAGACTTTGGTGATTTTATATTGCTAAAGTTATTAATATATGGTGTATCTGAACTTGTTTCAGTCCCATATGGCTATTAAGTTAGATAGCTAGATTGGAAGACATGAATCTCAGAAAATTTCAGATTTTCTACTTAATAGTTATCCATTAGATAAAGTGCTGGGCTTATGCTGGTATTTTTAATCTAATGTTTGATCCTAACATTTCACTGAGGAAGCCAGTAGCAGAAACTGTCTGGGATTGGAGATATTCAGCAAAGCTTGTTAAGAGCTTATTTGTGAGCTCTATATATAGCATACATATATATACACATACCATTCTTTTGACAAAAAAAAAAGTCAATGGAGATTACAGTAAACTTATAACTGAAGTTAATAAAATTACTAATCTACTGTTATAACTCTTTAGATAAGTGTGCTTGATAATCAAAATCTTAAAAGCAATCAATTTCCTAATTGTATAATAAAAGTTTAATAGCCATGAAGATCTCTTTTAATTTAATTTAATTTTTTTTTAAATAAGCTTAGATGTATTTTTTTTCCAAATTTTATTTTATGCAAAGATACCATACATGTAAAAAGGAATTCCATTTACCATAAAAAGCATCCAAACATTTTTCATGCTACCTGGAAATAAAAGGTCTTGCACTATCGTAATATGCCTTTTACCTAGATATGGTTGAAAAGCAAACAATTTTGCTTTCTTCACTCTAAAGTATTTGATAATACTCAGAATTTAAGACAACTATGCTTAAATAGTTAATCTCCATATCAGAACAGAATAATCAATAGGATTGCTTACCATATTGACTTTTTCCAGTACAATCTTATCTCACTCAAAGAATTAAGAAAATGACATCCAAAGCTATTTCAAATTCTTTGTTTTTTTAAGGATTCAGCTTCTCCTGAACTACAAAAAGGATAGAGTACTGTTAGTAAAAACAGTAATATTAAAAACCATCTCTATAATGCAAAAATTATTCTTAGTTTTCCTTATTTATATTTATGAAAAAATTCTGACAGATTTTTAATCAAATTCTCACAGTTCATTGCATTTTTTTTTTTTTAGCAATTAATCTATCATATATCATTCTTCAATATCCTTCCTATTCCATCACCATTATCCTCAGTTATACCACTAATATTTTTGCTGCTTTCAGGATCAGTTTTTGGTAAGTTTGTAGACATTGCCCATCTTCAAATTCTCTATTCATCCCTTTTAATATGAATTTCCTCTTATGTGTATCCTATAACTGAAAAAACATCATATTTATTATGGTCTATAATGATCTTTACATGGATATTCATCTTTCTCATCTTGGTAACATTTTTTTTACTTTCATGAATAGCCATTCTTCAATAAATAATAAGAGAAATCAAATCTCTAATTATTTAATTCTATTTGATTTAATTTAATAAAACTCAAAGCATTAACTGATTCTCCAATATTAATCAACTTTTAGCATAATGTCTATTGGCATTGTATAATAGATGTATTTTTCCAAAATTTTAATTTTACTATTTCATTCACTATTTCTTTATTCGTAATATATTTGGGGATTGGTGGGGACTATAGAAGTTAACTTATTTTTTGCTTCACCCTCATAATTTTTCTTAATTGTTTTATCTCCATTTCTTTCTTAACCTTTTTTGTTTTAGTCTTGCTAATTTTTAGAATTCTTTTTAATTAATACTCAGAAATGGAAAATATTCCTTTGTATTTATAAATGTATTGGATAGGACTATTGAGAATTACATATCTTCTTATATCATTCTCTTAAGGTGATCAAAGATCAATTATCATATCTTTCCATAAATGTAACATTCAACATTGCTCTTACATATTATTTCCATTTATTGTTCCAGCATACAATTATCGTTTAATAAATGCTTAGTTACCTCCATTAGGTCTGGTGAAGTTTTGATCTTCAGATGCATTTTTCTTTTCCCTCTTAACAATCATTGATTCTATCATCAATTCCTTTTTCTTCTTCAACATATGAGCACTATCCATATCATTCTCAAAACATAGGGATTTAATTATCCATATTTCATCTCCACACTCTTTTCACATTTTCTGTAAAAAGCACCTAATTTCATTATTTTTTCCCCCTACTCAAATAGGGTATTCAAACAATTCAGTCTTAATACAAACTTCTAAACACATTCATTCAGGAATTATTGGGTCATTTTCTAAAATTGTTTATTTTTTCTATACTTATTGGTATTTTTAATCTTATGGCATCCTAAAATTAATGTTTGCCATAAATGTTAGCTGCCTACCCCTTAAGTTTAACATAAAAAATAACCAAGAGATCACCTTGCTCATATTCAAGGTTAACTCAATCAAAAAATTGACCTCAACCAAATAAAAAAATTATAAAACATTGTACATTTATTTAAAAATACATTATATCAATTTCGTTTCATAGAAGTAAAAACATATTTAAATAAAAGTTTCTAATTTATATTATAATGGCGAAAAATTATAAATTAAAAAAAAAATATGATTATGATAAACTATCATACAAACACAGAAAACATCTAAACAATATACAATATTAAATTTAGGGTTTAATCCTTAAATAACTATAATTTTAATAAATAACTATAATTTTAAATTCCAGTGATTATCAGTTCATAAAGATATTTTGTCGATTCCAAAAGATATTTTTTTCTCTACTTAAGGTAAATCAATAGATAGAAGAATCTAGATTTCAAAATCAGAAACATTAACGGGTTTAGTATGTATTTTTATGTTACCAAAATATACTTATTTCTCATCTCCATTTTTTATCTGCCCATTGTAAGATTTCTTTATGACAGTATAAATATTTCTAGAAATTATTTATTTCAGTGTGTCAAAGAAATGACCTGAAAAATTTTATTCCTTTTTTTTTTTTAAATAAAAAAAACAATCATTCAGTTATTGCTCAAAATTTGAAGCTTCCTTTTAAGAATTTTTTTTTTTTTTTCTTATCATACTTTTTCTCTTTCTACATATTTCAAATCCAGAGAATTTTTGTTAATTCAAATTTTAATGCAAAAAAAAAAACCTGCATCAAGATGTGTTTGTAAGAAAAAAGAAAACAAAAAAATTTTAATTATTACTTCGTAAAGGAGGAGAATACATGCATATTATGGGACAAAAAATATTACTATTTTTATTTTTTTGATGCTGATATAAATCTTAATAATCCTATGCTTCATCCTAAATATCACTCTCAAAAGTGTATACTTCTACATAATAATTTATATAAATGAATATATTTCCAAATCTCAAAAGTAATATTTTGACAGTTAAAAATTGCTTTTCTATTATCTAGGCCAACAAAGAAACCATAAATATATACACAATATCTAATTCAATCTAAGCTTTATTCTCTTGTAAATACTAGTAGAATTAATAAATTTTGCTGACAAGTATAGAAAGGAAAAATGTTATTAATTCATTTGCAGAAGAAAATGAAAAAAAAAAAAAGATTGCTAAATTGTATGAAAAGGGTTACTGATTTCCAATCCTTCTTAACATTATAAGAACTTAATTATAAAAAAACTATCAAAACACATACTTAATTGATTTAGATAATGAACTTCCAATCAATGGAAAAAGAGTAACAATAATTTTAGATATATGTTTATTCATGAAAACATAAATGGGCTTTTTAAAAAACATTATGAAAAAGTACATAATGTTAAAAACAACCATTTATCCTTTGTACACCAATTTGCTCCAAAAATTGTTATTCTTTACCTTTTCTTTTCCGCAGATGATTGTCTCTTGATTTATATCATTAAAGCATGTTAGATTTTTCTCCTCCACACAAAAAAATACAAAAACTGCTTCAGAAAATGCCGAAATTTAAAACAAATGTGTAGTAGCTAGGGAAAATTACATTGAAAAAGACTAGTTTTAAAATTATTTTGATCAGATCTCACATAATATTTTTAAATTTCTATTCAAATAAAGTAAATATTTTATTATATTTAAAATAATTAAATAATAATGATTAATTCCTCTAGCACTCTAGTGGCAGATTGAATATTTAGCAGTTCCTTTTAGTTTAATCTAATTTTTTTTTTTTTTACATTACTCAGTTGAAAAACAATCCTGGAACTTTTAGTTGAGTCCATCACTTTATCACTGTACTAAACTGTGTAGAGCATACTAAAAAAAAGCCTCCTGAAGGATTAGCCTGTTTCTAGATTTATTTATGACACTCAATACCTTTCTTTCTCTACCCTCATCATTAACCAATATTGCCACTTCTCTCTACAACATATTTTACTAATTTTTTCCCTTTTTCTACTTTTTTCACAAATTTTATGACAAATATTGATTAACTACAAGTAGTATCAATCATTGCATTCTTAATACCCATCACAAATAAATACTAGTTACCAAATTTGATTTTCAGAAAACAATATTCACATGTATATAGAAATGTGTGCATGTGTATAAGACAAGATTTAATTTTAGAGCCTTTAACAAAAGATATTAAAAAATCAATAAAATAATAAGTGAGAATTTCTCTTCAACTTATCTTGATGTTAATAACAGTTATCCTCCATCTTCAGATGTCATAATGAAAATAATAAATTCAATATGAACATTTTTTAAGTGGCAATAAAACCAGATTTCTCCTTTTTAATTGTCTGGCATTTTTTATATTGGAGGCATTAGGTTTTCCCTTTTCTATATTTAATGGCTATATTTTAACCTTATTTTCTATTCAAATCATTGATTTAAAAATTCAAACACTCGAGATTTTTAACTGATGTCAACCAAAACTGTATAAATATGTATTTGGATAATATCAGTATCTATAGATTTTAATGATTTTAAATTTAAACTGAAAATGCCTTTGACTTTTGTCAAACAAAATGATAAAACTGAAAAAAATGTCACTGGTGTTTAAACAATAAATTTTCACTATGTCCTTAGAAAGTATTTCTACATATGGTCAAGTAAGTATACTGACAATAGTTAAATAATATAATTTCTTCTATATTGTTGAAATATTTGAATAAGTTAATTATAAAGTGATGAATACCAATAATCAAATGATTTACTTTTTGATAAAGTACAGACATACTACAAATTTTGAGGCATTGACTTCATATTGCTAATTCAAACTGTCAAAAAAAAAAACAGTATTTTATTTTGTCAATGATATAAAGAGCTTCACTGCTTTATGATCTGTTTAAGTTTGATAATAGAATAATTTATGTCAAGGAGATAGCAAGCAATGGTAAACAATCAACAATAATGATAATGTTATGCGTTGGTTATATGCTATAGTTTAATGATCACAACTTGCTAATAGGCAGAAAATTTAGTATACAAAATAAATATATATGTATATAGCAATATCAATTATTTATAAAAGACCCTACATTTCTTCATACTATTTTGTATGTTTTCTTATTTTATGATCTATGCTCCAGATAATCATTATGAACATCTTAACTTAAAATAATTCGTTAATTTTATTCTTCTTCAAGTCCTGTCTCTTTACCTCTAAATAATATATTTTTCTTAAACATCTTTTCTTAACTGAATATTTACTTAATTCATTTACATATTTTTTTTAATAGAATATTTCTTATCTAAATTTATTTAGCTATCTTATTTTTAAGCAATTGTTTTTCCCCCATCAGTTGTATACATTTAATAACTTTTTTTAATTTTATACATGATCCATTAAAAATTCTGATTCTGTTACCAGTTATGGTGAATTTCAGGTATTTATTATTAATTTTATTATTCTTTAGTCAGATTCTTAAATATAGAAAATAATTTTATATCACATAATATGTACTACCTCATTACATCATCCGCATATTCCTTCTTTGGCCCATGTCTTGCAGTCACTTTTCAATTCTTCCAACAAATGGATATGAAGGACTGATAAAATTTACAACAGAGATTAAATTTTTGTATATGTATGTGATTAATCAAATTAACTTTCTTCTTTATTCTATTAAACATCTTTTCCACATGATCTTGAATAATCATTTGTATGACAATCTAAGACTTGCAATTTGTCTCCAAGTGTTCAGGCTTCTGAATTATAGAGCATCTATAAATAATTCATTAAGACTTTTTCTTATTTTTTTCGAGATATTTCCCATTATATTAACGCCTCTTTACTTTTACGTAACATCTCTTTTCTGTGTGCAATTCTTGATACTACATTCATGTTATTGTTTACCATTGTTATCAAACTTCCAACTTGACAAAAGATTCCACTTAGACTACATTCTATGTTTAGATGTATAGCTATTTTTATTTTGTGCATATTAATATTTTGGTATTTGGTTGTTTATTTTAATTAAGCAAAAAAGGAAAAATATATATCTTTTCTTCGTTGCAGGAATAATACCCAAATACCGATTTTTAATATCTCTCGAAAATCTTGTTCATTTCTAAATAATATCACTTAAAATCTATTGCACTGAATTTTATTTAAAATCACTATTCACTTCTAGTTTAATAAAAATCTCTTTTAAAAATGATTTACACTCTCATTTATACTAAGACAATTAATTATAAGCAATATTCAAAATATAAATAAACGCTACAGCATGGCGTTCATTATAAAAATTTCAGATTTTATAGGTCTCACTTATATACACGAACACCATTTTAATAAGTAATTTAGACATTCTAATATTTTAATAGGAAATTGAAATTATTTATAAAGATTAATAAGTAATATTTATTAAGGCTATAACCTCAAGACTAAATAAATCAACTTAATTAATAGAACAATACAATTAACAATCAATTTAATTTAATAAAAAAATCTATTGCATTCAATATTAAAAATGATTTCAAATATATAATACAATAATTTTAAATAAAATGTTAAATATCTAAATCTTAATACTGATTAACGTTTACATTTTGCTAATCCCAATGAATTAAAACCAACGTTGGTATGAGCCTAAGAAACCCGACTCACTTCAGTTCAACAAGAGTTTAAATAACTAGTAAATAGATGTAAAGAATTTTATAATTTTATTTTTTTTACCTATATAACAGTAAAATCTCTCAAACAATTATGTCGGCAGATTTAATCAGTGTAGTAATAATTCCTTTTCAAAGTTTTATAAACAAAATTAAAGATTAAGAATCGTAAGATTAAAAAAAATAAAACTTCCTAAGCTAACTTTAGTTGGAAGCCATGTGTTACACTAGTTACATAATTTTATTGGATAAAATATAAATATAATGATTAATAACATTATGTTTAAATAATTCGTTTAACAAAATTTTATCAACAATAAAACTTTTTAATACATGGACAATTATAAATGTTTCAAAATAATAAAAGAATATATTTTTACCAATCACATAACAGATAGTTTTTCAGTTCCGTTCTGTGCCGCGTTGCTTCCCTTTCAGTAGCTGCAGTCTGCTTCATTAAGTCAATTGAATCAAAAATGGGTCTAAAACGTAAAAGTGGAAATAAAAGCCCACCTATATTAAGTCATGAATTCGTAATTCAAAACCATGCAGATATCATTTCATGCATTGCGATGATTTTCGTCGTAGGCCTGATGTTTCAGGTAAGAATGTTTAGTAGTCGAAATAGAGACGAACCTAATTTTGGACACGTCAACCGTAATATTTTGCTTCAGGATTTAATATTTATTTAAATAATGATATTTATGATTTTCATAAAGAAACTAACTGATACAATTTCTGATTTTAAAAAAACTCAATAGTCTATACTTTTTTAAAAGTTAATAGTAAATACTATAATGTTTGCCGGTTTTATGTTTTTAATTTCATTAATGCTATATTTCTGATACAAAGTAAGAGAAAGAAAAAAAAAAGTACTTTTATACTTTAATATTTTTTATATATATATTTAGCTATGTATATATAAAACTAAAAAAAAAAACTTTTCTTTAAGAAACTTATTGTAAATTTTTTAACTCGTGACCTACTTCCGAAATTATTAGTTATTTTACATAACCTCTTTAAAATTCAAAGAATTGGACATTTTATAAATTAATACGTCCTTTTAGTGTTAGTAATTTTTTCATAAAATTATCTTTTTTTTTTTTACTATATCAAATTACCTGAACTAGCATGTTCTTATAAAAAATGATTTATGTAAGATAAATGGCATTATATTTTATGGAGTTACTTGTTTGAAGGCAGTAATTTCATTCCAAAAAAAAAAAAATTTTTTTTTTTTAAAAGTACAACAATAATAATAACAGAAGAAAAATGAACATTGATATAAGCAGAAAATTTGGAGTTTAAAAGATTTAAAGAAAAATTTCAATTAATATTTGCAGCATAGTTAATTCAAGTAGTTTTTCAAACATCATTTGACAAGAGATAAGTATCAATTTATCCGCGATTTCCTATCATATCTCATTATGCATTTCAAATGTTAATTTTTTGGAGGAAAGTATTATTTGAGCAGTCTTTATATCACAGATCTATCCATTTCTCAACATCTTGCAAATATTTTCAGTTTTTTTTTTTCTATATCTTCATCTAACTATATAATCACAACAGACAATTTTACACTAATCGGTACTTTTCTATATTTTGATTATAGAAGTCTTTTTCTAGGCTTCCTTAGCTCTTGTTTTATTGATAGTTTATATGTATACATATTAAAAGATTTGTAAAAAATTTAATCATTAAATAATTTAAATGTTGTAGATATATAGTTTATCTATCATTAAAAATTGACTATTCATATTCAATTTGATATAAATGTATTTAAAATGAATTAAAAAAAAATAGTAATTTTATTATATATAAAAAATGTGATTTTGAACATTTAATTTGCTATATTAGGGTGTGTATATGGAGGTTGCCTTGACAACAGATTGAAGATTGATGTAGATTCACTTGGTCTGTTATTACATGATATATATTGCGTATATTAACAGCTCTAAGAAAAATTGTTGAACAGTAAAAACTCACCTATTGTGAAAGAGTAATATAATGAATATTGTAATGGGTAAAGTGTATACAAGAAATATCATTATTTATATTAATAAGAATAAAATTATTTACATCTTGTTGAAAAAGTCATATTTATCATTCTTAGTTATATTTAAACTGTTATTCTTCTAATTTTTTTCTTCTCTTTTTTAAAGTAGAATTTTCTATTTACTCCCTAGATCAGTGGTGCCCAACCTTTAACTTGACGCGAGCCAGTTGAGAATTTAAAAAAATTTGGGGAGCCACAATTATATATTACATTTTTCATATTACATTTATAAACTTGGTACTTGGGTACTAAACCTGCAATGTAGGGAGATAGGTGGGGGGGACGACGGCCTATTCACATTGGTATCAATCCGCCGTTTCTAATGTGGCCAAAATAACGTGTACACGGATCTTTCTTGATGAAAACATCAATATATACAGCAAAATATATATGTGTACACGAATCTATCTCGATAAAAACAACTATTTACAGCACTAAACATCAATATATATATATATATACAGCAAAATATATACGTGTACACGGATAAAAACAACTGTTTACAGCACTAAACATCGATATATACAGCAAAATATATACGTGTACATGGATCTATCTCGATAAAAACTATTTCCAGCACTAAACACAATATATATACAGCACCAAACCAAACGTCTACAAGGATCTTTCTCGATAAAAACAACAATATATACAAGAGCACTAAACACAATATATATATAGCACCAAACCAAACGTGTACAGCAAAAAAAAAAAAAAATGGTGTAATATGTTAAAAAGAAAAAAAAATGTAAATACATTTTATTTATTAAAAATTTGGTAACATACATATAAATTACAATTACAGGAAAAATATATTTTATTTAATGTGAAACCTGACACTGCATATCGTTATTGTTTGTATTGTAAAAATGTTTACTTTTTTGAAGAGTGCAATTCGAGCCACATTAAACAGTTACGCGAGCCACATGTGACTCGCGAGCTACGGGTTGGGCATCCCTGCCCTAGATTAACAAGCTTCATTATTATTTTTTATTCAAAAGTAATAGAGTAAAATAGTTATATTAAATAATAATGATAGCCGGACTTATTATTAATAGGAGGTACTAGGTATATTCTGTTCTCTTTTCAGTGACCAACTTTTTTTTCGCTTTATCTTGCTATTCAAAGTAATGGACTAAAAATTTAAATGTTCTACTTTTGACATCAAGCCGATCACGATATTCATTTATATAAGTCTGATGTTGGTTAGTCATTATTATAGTGATTTACTTTTAAATAACTATAGGCACTTTTGCCTTAACTAATAAGTAAACACTGATTTCCTGTTCAACTTATTTGAATTGATATTTTATATGAGCTTGAAAAATAGAAAATTAGTCTATTTATTTCTTAAATAATTATGGTATGGCAATTTCATTTTTTTTTTTTAACAATATAATGATAATAATAATGGGTATTTAGTTGAAAAAATATGGTTATAAGTTATTGTTTTTTTTCGAATGTAGTTTAAATAGATTATTTATTAATGGGTTCACTGTTAGTTTAACTCAGTATTTTCTCTCTTTTTTTTTGGGGGGGGGGGGATTCTTAGATGTGCAAATAAAAAGTTGATAAAATTGTTTTGCATAATGGTACCTGTGCTTATTTTATTAATATTTATATTTAGAGAAAGAAAATTTTTATTCCATTTTAAATAATGTTATTACATTAATTCCAATCAAGAATAAATGTGGAAGGCATACTTGGGGTTATGATGCAGGTATGCTTCCTTAGCATAAGCTGTTTTGCTGCTGAATATTGTGCTCCTATTTAGAGAAAAAGTTTTATAGTAAATTTTTGGATATTCAATTAAATAATACTGTGAGAATTATGACTGGCATAGTCAACTCTCTCCCTTTCCTATAGCTTCCTGTTTTCACATATTCTTCCACGAGATGTCAGAAGAGAAACTGCATGACAGGACTCGACTCAATTCAAAATCCTCCTTTTTGGATGTTAAACCAAGAATCTACTATCAGATAATTTTAGTGTAAAAAATGGAATTTTTATAAGATGCTAAATTTTTTTTTTTTTCCAGGTCCAACAATAAAGCAATCTGGATTTCTTCCACCTGGATGCAACTGAAATCTCATCAATAGATTAGGGATAACTTATGGTTGTACTCTTCTGCTTCATAAATGAAATTTATCGATCTTAATCTAAATTGACGTTGGTAATACAAAGTATGAACCATCTAGGTAGTGATTATCAAATTTATGGCTGATGTGGCAGAATTGAAATACTTAATAAAGTCACTAATGAATCTCTTTTAGTTGGAATCTCTACAGTTTCTTTTATGATATCTTAATAATAGTTAAGTTGTTTTTTTTAAAAAAATCCATATGCTAAATAATGTGTGTGCTAGTACAAAAAGTAACTATAGCCTAAAATTATTGATTCTATAAATTCAAATGATCTACTAGTATTAGGATTTTGCAGTTTCTATACTTTGACTATCAAATATTTTGCTCTGCCAAAAAAATATGTAGTATAATAAAAGGCATCAGATTGTTAAATAAATCATAAATTTGTACACACCACTGTTAAAATGATAAAAAGCATTAAAAAATAAGCCATATCCTAGATATATTGATAGGAAAACTTATTCATGTTTTTGCCAAGTTTAAACAGCTATTAAACATTAAAACTCCCAATTTAGCTTATCAAGTTAGTCATTTTAATGACTAATGGAATTCTCTTAAGAGGTTTGAATGCAGAAATTTAATGATTGATGAGTTAAGTTTGCAAAGAAAATACAGTGATTTTAAATCTTGTTTTTTTTTTTTTTTGTGCTAAATTTTAGTAATACAGGAACTTTTAAAAAAAAATGATATAAACCTTTAAAATTGATTAATGATAACCTCATTTTGATTTGGACAGTAATATCTCACTTAATGAGTTTAAAGTAGTTTTTTTATCATTTTAAAAGTGAAAAGCATTGGTGGTCGAGAGGTCAGCGCGACTGCCTTGCACTTGCAGGCAATTGCTCGGGTTGCGGGTTCGCGTCCCGGCCAATGCTATGACACTTAAAAAAAAAGGATTGGATCCCAGTGAAATTTTTTAGAAATATATCGAGATTCGTAAAAGTGTGCCATCTGATTTTAAGGATACTATTATTTCAATTTATAAAATAAAAGAATTAAAAAATACTAATAATTATCATACTGTATTATTGTTTAACCATTATAGCAAAAGTACTTTCAAAAATTTTATTAAGTAGATCATTGAATAATTTTAGAGAATCAAGAAACATTATAGATATGATTTTTATTATCAGGCAAATGCAACGAAAACATCAAGAGCAAAGGTGACATATATCGATTTTGCTAAGACATTAACTCAGTTATTTAATAGATTTATGGCAATAATTGAAAATAGCTGGTTATTCATAGGCGTCCATCCATATATACAACTATAACATAATGGTTTGATAGGAGAATTATTGCTGCAGATGATAAATGTCAACGTTGTATTTGAGTCAGCTTTGTTTTTCATTTTAAATTAGGTATGAAAATATTTAATTTTGGTGATATTTTTAATTTTTACACATTGTCTCTTAGATTCATAATATCCTGCCAAATGTGCTATTCTTGTAATTTCAAAATATGATGTATAAAATATTCTTAATATTTTGAACAGAAATTATAAAAATGAATTAGTAATTAATGCTTAAAAAACTTAAGGGCTTTATTGCCATTAATGGGGGGAGGGGGCACTCCAGCAATTATTAACTTGGATGTTATCAGTTTGAGAATGTAGTGAATAATTTTTAATATAATGTAGCTTTTAATGTAGCATGGATTTTGATATGCTGTTGCATTTAACAATTTAAAGAATACAACTATTGCAATTAGATTAGTTATAAAAAAGGCTATCATTCTACCAAATTTATTATGTGAAAATGAAACAGATCCTTATTAATTAATGGGGAAATTCTCATGAAATAATTTTCTGAAAATTTGATAGTAAGATCATAAAGCCTAATTGGTGTGCTTTTCAACATATCCTTTGCTATGATATCGAGTTGAGTGTTTCAAAAAGAAATGTTTTCTGCAGAAGTGATTGAAATACATCACAAAATGTCAAATAGACTAAAAGACCAGTAAATTATTTGTGGATTGGATGGTATAGTCATTGCAAACTCGTCTTTTGACTTTTCTTTGAATAACTAAGTGGAAAATTGAATTTCTGCCCACAGAATCTTTAGCCCTTGTTAAATCCATCACTCTATCTCTATATGAGATCATACAAAAATAATTAAATGCTTAGTTGTTCAGAAATCATATGACCCTCTAGCACCAAAACTGACAAGGTTTGATTCAGGAAGCTTTTTTTGCTTTCAAGTCCTTCGCTCTACAACTGAGTTTTACTGTGCAAAACAAATAAAAACCATATAGTTTGTTATTAGGGAGATTATGTAATATTCAAGCACCAGCAGTATGAGTTAATACTTCAGTTCATGGACCTTTAGTTCTTCAATTCATCATTCCCCGTCCTAAACAACATAGAACAGATTACTCATTTATGAATAGCTGCTAATAAATGACTAATAAAAACAAAATGAGAAATCAGGTGACAGAAAATAAACTGGTAAATGCTATTGTCGCATGTTAATAGAAAGTATAATTTTAAATCACATTCTATTATGGCATTTTAAAATGAAGTATTTAGATCTGTCTTTATTACTTGAACTTCATGAAAGTGGAGTAATAGAGAAGATGTTTTTTTATTACTGTGAAGGATTGTTAATCTTGACATGGAATATGATTAATATTGTCACACATATATACTGGTATACACACATTGATACTTGGCTTAAGATAGTAATGCAGCCATTAAAAAATTTACTGATTAGCAAAAGCATTATTAATGTAAATTAATACATGGGGTATAGAAATCGTTTTCTAAGTGGAAATTATAAAATTTTAAAGCAATAAATATTGTATATTTTCTAGTCTGTTTTTTTTTTTTAAGAAATAACTATAAAAACCTATTGCTAGAAAAGAAAAAATAGGAAAAGACAGTAAAAAAATAATTAATTTAAAAATAAGAAAACTATAATAAATTCTATACTTCTCTAAAGTATATATATTTTTATTGAGTAATGAATAATTGTCCAAAGTCCATCTTTTCATTAAATTCCATGCTTAATTTTATTGTTTTACTTTTTAAATGCTCTTAAACAATGTTAAAATTTTATTATTTTAAAAGAAATTTTTTTTTAAAAAAAAATAGAATTTAAAATGTTTTTTTTTCCCTTGCTTATGATGTATCAGAACATTTTAAAAACAGTAAAATTTAAATACAAAAAGTTTAAAGCATTATTTTTTAAATTTAAATTAAGAAGTCCGTATATAGACAGCACAAGCAAACAAATTTGGGAAGGTTTGTTGCATCTTATTGTTTATATAAAATAAATAAATGTTTATTTTAATGTAAGAAACAAATGTATATCTATAAATAATATTCAACATTTACAATAACCCAACAATTTTCTAGAAAATTCTGTAAAAGTTAATAATATAACTATTATAATGGATCATAAAATTGAAGAAGATGTTTCTCTGTAGCTGATTATTTTGGTAGACTATTATATAATTTTTCATCACAGATACAATAAAATAAATTTAAAAAAAAAAGGAATTTAGTAATTTTTTTTTTTAAATACTATTAATGAATAAATATTTCAAGAAAGCAATTTTTTATTGCAAATGTTCCATAGTAATTTTCTTTTATATAGATATATTGGCCGGATGTTGCACTTGGGCTATCGACGGACTCCACAAATGGCAGATGGTAGAATGACCTGTAGATATGACAGCCATCTGTGAATAATAAACTGCTTAACCACGAAAGCCTACTGCTTGTAGGGTAGGATGTTGGTTCATCAAAAACTAGTTATTGTTTTTGATACAAACAATCTTTTCTGTCTGTTCTTCAGTCATTTAAGTTATAGGATCTGGTTTATCATGAGTCTCTCATGCCATTGGACATCTTATACTAACTATGATAATGGAATTGTATGTGAGACATTTCCATCTTCAACTACATGCATGATGTTAGTTTTGCAATAAGGCTAATGATGTTAAAACTCTTCTTGCACAATGATAGTATTCCTCATTTTATTAGTCCCTATATTCCAAATTTAAATTCAAAGAAGGCAAGCTTTTATTCTTTTTTGAATAGCATTATTACAGCAATATCATTAAAAGATTGAATTTTTCTTCTTGGAGACTTTAATGCACATGTTGATACAAATAGTAGACTTTAATCAAAATTTATTAGAAGTAATAGTATTAGTGCCATAAAATCAAATGGTTTGTTATTATTGAATTTATGCGCAACACATATGTTGACTATCACAAAAACTTTTTTTAGGCTGAAAAACTATTATAAAGGAACATGTATGCATCTATGCTCAAAACAATAGCATTTAATAAATTATATTATAGTTACGAATCAAAATTCAAGAGAGGTTTGCATTTTGTAAGCACAGATTGTTGGAAAGATCACAGATTAGTATGTTCCAAGATTAAAATAATAGTTGCATAAAAAAAGTAGATATTATTTCAAACATATTCACAAGAAAATTGATGTTTATTTTTTAGAAGTAAATTTCAACTGCTATTAAACACTAAAAGTCCTAATTTTGGATCTTCAGAATGTGAACCTGTTTACATGTCTTGGTAATTTTATGAGTAGAAAATTGGACTTAGATCTTAAGTATAACACAGATTCCAATGTGCTGCTACTTTTAACAAGTTAAAAGATAAAGTATTTCAACACTGAGAAATAACTACTGCATCTATGTTAATTGTATTTTACTTAATTTATTGTATGGAAATATAATTTGGTCATCTTATCGGTGCATATAAGAGTACGTATTAGAAAAGCTTCATTTAAGGGTGTTCTGTCAATATATTCTTTAGCTTGTGGGATGTGATAATATCGAATCCATAGAGTACATCACATTTCATTAGGTTATCCATGAAAAACGAATAAACAATAGAAAACAACTTTAACATGGTTTTCATGGGAAAGATTACATTTTGTCTTTATTATAAGGATTGTCTCAAAGATATTCTAAAAAAATACATCAATTGGGCTTCCATTGGGAAGATGTAGCAGAGATTAGATTACATTGGAAAGTTTTAATTAAACTTGTTGAAGTATTTTAAAAACTATAAGTTTTCTATGAAGAAATTAAAAGAGCATCATCAAATTTCACATAAACAAAAGTGAACTAGCATGTTCTATATGTGGACATGTGTCACTTTGGGGGGGGGGGGGTTGGAATGGCTTTAGACATTTATAAGTGGTTATTTATTGATATTAAAGGTATATGTAATTTTTTAATTAATATGTTAATTAAAAACTGTATCAGTTTGTTTCTTTAATTATTGCGATTTGCTTTTAACTATGAATCATTTATATCAATTCAGATCTCTAAGCTTTCATATTTTTTTATTTTATTTTTGTAATCGCCTATAGCTACTTCTCGCAATAATATAATCCATCTCTTTTTTTTTTTTAAACTCCACAGTTCTTGATTCATAATTTTTTTAAATAATTGCTCAATTCCTCTTCCTAATCTTAATTTTCCTCAATAAATAATTTTTCTATCCAATCGTTTCTATACTGTTAAATTTCTAACCCTGTCTTCTTCAATACATTTATATTTCTAACTTTATTTTTTTCATTCTTATCCAAATGGTACATTCAAAAGGCTTTCAATTATTTCTCCCTCTATTTCATCCCAGTATATTTTATACAAAACTTCACTAACATTCTGATAGTTTTTCATTGTTTGTTTGTTTTTTGTAGCTAATTAAAATACAGTATATTTATTTTGTTTTCTTTTTTTCAGATGACATCACATTTAGCTTCTCCTTTTGTTGTCTTACAACATAATATCACCACAGAAACTGAAGGTATAAGTTGTCTTGTCTCTATAGAAAGTAATGGCTAAATTGATGGTTAAATTTTTATTAAAAATATAATGGCTTTTATTTTTGTATTTATTACCTCATTGCTCCTATATTTATTATCTATTTTTAAAACTTATTTTTCATTTTTGTGTCCACAAATAGTAATTATAAAGAAATTTTATATAGTTAATATAAATTAGTAATCAATGTCTGTATTCCAATTATAATCAAATATATATAATTTTTCGAAAAACAATACAATAATTAATACACTAAACAATATTTTAAAAACAAATATCTACTATAATTTAATAGTACTTTCAACTATCTAAGTAGTCATTATCAACTATATTCAAATTCTATTACAAAAAACCGTTATAAATGTATACAAAAACAATTTTGTCATACATCAATTTTCCCACAATTTATTAATTTTTATATTACCAGCTTGTCTATTTATCAAATGCTGCTTTCCATTTATAGTTAATATATCTATAAAAGCATATATATTTCCATCTAAATAAAACTATTTGAACATAATCAGCCATTTAATGTTCCTTGATTTTATTAAATGCTTACATTTTGCCTATTCATGAACTGGAAGGCTGTCTAACTCATTAAAATTATTTATGATGTGATGTTTTCTGTCTTGCTGCCTTTTTTATGTATTGAATTTTGATTAGTTTAAAGTGACTAAATGCTATTATTAACATGTTTTGGAGAAAATTGGCATTTTAAGTTATTTATATTGTGGTGTTTACATGAATTACCAGTTTTATTTTTAACTCTAGTTTTTAACTATTATGATTTTTACTTTTTTTTTTGATTGCAAGTAATTATAATATAGATACTTAAATTTTCAATTCTAGGATTCAAAGAGAAATGCCATTATTGTATAATTAAATGTAATTGGGAAAAAGCATATGTGCCTATTCTTGTATTGAAGAATTTGTTATTAATATGTAGCTTGGATATTAATTGAGTATTTGGTGAAATAATTTTTGTAATTGCAAGTGTCCAGATTTTCAATCATTTGTGTAATTTTATCACAGTATATTTTTATTTAAATATAATTTGCTTTTATTGTTGTTTTTTTTTTTGTTGTTTTTTTTTTACTCATCTATATAACATTTTCACTTCTGAAAATTTTTGAATTAATAAATAGTATTTCTTATTCCCTGCTGCTATGAAGTTTTTAACATATTTTCTCAATTTTTTAAAATAGCATTAACTGTGAATGACATCATTTAAGTGCTATGTATCCAGTCATTATCAAAATAAAATATTATAAGTTTCTTAAAATATTCACCTTCTGGAAAAAAATGTTACATAAAGTATTCACTTTCTGAATTATAAATTAGTATAATGCAAGGCTCACAAACTGGTTTCAAGGGAACTCTATTTAATCAGCTGTGCCAAACCTTCAAATATCTATAACTATTATCAGAATAGACTATTTGCTTTATTTGAAAATGTGAAAGTGTAAATGTAATTAAATTTACATTCAATTATATTCTAAATAAATAATACTTATAATCAGTTCTATGTTATCATAAGTGTATATATATATATTTCACTAATCAAATTGCAGATTTTGAGCATTTCAAAATGAAATGCTATACTTAGAATATATTCTGTCATTGTGTAAAAATTTCCAGGTCAATCTTTATCACTATACACATATTTCAAGAACAGTCTGTTTTTGTTAGATTAATCTTCACTTCAGAAATGATAGCACAATTTGCATATATTCTGTAATTGCAATTTGTTTGATTTTGCTACTGGAATTTATTCATAATCAATTAAACATAATCTACAATATTTAAATTATTAATGCAACACCATACAAATATTACCCAAGGTGGGAACAATTTTTATCCACATTAGAGAACTATAAAGTAGTAAATATCAAAATTGCAATAAATATATATATATAACAATTATTTATAGTGTTGGAGAAACATGAAACCATTTTCCAGCCTTGTAATAGATTTCATTTGAGAAATGCTGTGTTGTAAAATGATTATTTGTTTCTTTAGCAAAGTAGTTAATTATTACAAATACATATTTGTAAAAGATATAGCATTTGCTTTATTTGAAAATGATATGACATTTACATTTATACAAATATATATTTTGACTTTGTTGAAATTCAGACCCTCTCTATAAATAATTTTAGAAATATGTTGCTTTAGTAGTATTCAATTTTTACTGTTGTATGGAATAAACCACTAAACATCACATGATCACCATCTCATACTAGCACATAATTGTTGTAAACAAAGTCAAAACTCTCCATACAATAGTGCCAGTGTGTGCTCTCAGATCCAAGGCTCCTCACTGATGATGGCCACAAGCCAGAAACTAGTCTGGGGATATTGGATGAGTAGGCACTAGATAGAGATTTTATGCACAAGCTTTCTGGCATCCATTGATTACTCTGGTTAGCACAGGGTGGCACTACTGTATGGAGAGTTTTGCCTTTGTTGTATGGAATATTTTTTTAATATCAAAAGGCTGTGTTTAATGTGGTCTTCAATAAAATAATAAAACTTTCAAAAAAATCAGTGAAAATAATATATTTGTTTATAAAACAAAATTACAAAAACAAATGCTTAGATTAACAATATTAATGTGAAAATATCAAATGCCAACTTGAAAACCATTACTCTTGTTGTTTAAAAATGAGTATGAGTGTAAAGAATTAAAAATAGTATGATTTGTAAAATAACTTTTTTCGTAAAAAAAAAATCTACAATTACTTAGATCAAGATTGTATTATTTTATTTCAAATATGGGAATTAAGTCTTTTAATCAACATATTTTGGAAAGTCTGAAATTTCATGTTTAAAATAATCAATAAACTATATCCTGACCAAGGGATATGCTGCTTTTTTTTTTATTATTATTATTAGAAATTACTTTAAGAAAACATAACAAAGAAAAACGATTTTTTCCCCGCCTTTGCAAAATCATTATAGTGGTAAAATAAGACAAAGATTTGATGTGAAGAAGAGATTTTTACTATTCTAAATTCTTAATTTTATATGTCATTTTTGCATAAATGAAGTAAAATGTGTCTCTTTAATATATTGATAAAGTGATGTCACATTAAATGAAGGCAAACACTTGAACTACCTCTTTGATAATAAAAAAAAATTAAACTGTAATATAATTTTAAAATGAATTGTATTTTACCATAAGACATTTTTAAAGCTTTAGCAAATAATAGTTTTCTAACAAATTTGCATAAATATTTCAGACTATTTGTATAAAAGTAATTTAAAGGTTTGCGGCAGATTTAAATTCTAAAAATTTTAACTACTGGGTGTATTTAAGAAAATATATTGTGTAAGTTAGGAGATCCTTTCCAAATATGATTATGTTTGTATAGTATTTAAAAAATTTTTTAGATGTCAATTTGTTATTTCACTCTGAAATAACAACTGCCAATTGATAATTCTACTTTATCTGGCAAAACACGATGCCTACCACAAGATTTTAATCAATATTTTAATCATATTTTTTACTTATTTTGTTTAAAAGTAATTCAAAATTAAAATCAATGAAGGATTATCAGAATGTAGTTAGTTGTAAATATTTAGCATGGCAAACTTCAATAACAATTTTAACTTATGATCACACTGTATTTGAAATCACTAATAGAAAAGAAATAAATGAAAACACTTTAATTTTAGAAAATTACTTTGTTAAAATAACACTATTTACTTGCACATTAATGAATGGTTAATAAAATACGTTACACGTTATATATAATAACATATATATGTATGTTTGCAGGTATATTCAATATTATATAAAGATTATTATGTCATTTGTTTAAAGCAACAATTGAATGAAATCCATGAGAGAAAAATGATATAGCAACAAGAATTATAAAAAGTTATTCTTTTTTTGTGAAAATAACAGATCAATAAGTTGGATTAAAAAGGAAATTCTTTTATTAACTTTTCTGGATACTTTTTTTTTTTTTTGAGAGAGACTCTAATACTTATGCATCGATAAACTATCTAGAAGAAACTATATTTTAATTAGCGTATTCTATTTACTGAAATGTTCATATTCGTAAAACGAGTTAGAAAAAGAATAATAAAAATGGATTGCTAGATTCAAACATGTTGATGTCTGTTTCCTAAGGACAATAGATTTAAATTACGATTATCTAATGAATAAAAGCATGTCTTCCAGCACATTTTAATTTGTTCTTGCTTTTAGTAAACATTCATTCAAATTGCCATTTGAATTTGGAACATATGCATATAAAAGCAAATAATTGCATGCATATTAGAATTAAAGTGGTGGCCATTATAAGTAAAATAAAATGGCAATCTCATAGAAGAAACCAAATTAATTTTAAACAACTACCTTAAGAATTGTTTACTAAAGGAAGAAAACAAAATATAGAATATCAAGAATACCAAACTTTAGTCGTAAGACCATAATGCCACTTACCAGATGTATTTAAATACATCCCACTGTAAACATACTTATGCACTTGTTGGAATTCTAACACCTATATTATGATGTTTCTGGATAACATAGTAAATGGATAAATACTTATAGCTGATATTCAAAGAAATTACGATACTATAGGCTTATTTAATAACACAGGAATCAGTGATTATTAAATTTTCCCATTGGATAGATTCATATGCATATTGAAAGTGGATTATATAATTATCAATCACATACCCTATATATAAGGGGGCTAAAACTAAAATAATATGGAATAGATTATATTGAATTATCCCAGGGACTGCAATCAAATTCTCTAATGCCACTATTGTTTCATTTTGAATACTTACAAATTCTTATACCAATTTGACCACTTTACCCAGTATAATGAATATTTGAATGCCAAATGTTTCAATGATGTCTTCAAATTTTTTTAGTTTTATCTGAATTATGTTATATACAAATGTTAAAGAATGATTCATGTATAGTATTATACCAAGCAAACAATCACAATTAAAGGAAGCTGCCTTAAACTGCAAAAGAATAAATAACTATTGAACGATATTTGCCAAGGTAAGTTATTTAGATTCAATCTCAACAAAGACCATAATAAGTTATAATCCTCAATACTAAATCATTATCAGCCAAATTGGATGTGTACCTTCTTTTAATTCATGCTAAGTACCTTGGTTAACATTGCCCATAGCATGAATATACACATACTAGTTATGATAAGTTAATGTTATTTTAATATGCAGTTTTATGATATACATTTTCGTTATCAATGTAAATAAAATATTTATCTTAAATTAAAATTCTAGCTTTTCGTTATTTCATTTTATATTGCTCAGATAAATCTGTACAATTGAATACCAATTCATATCACCAGATATATTTATTGATGATAGATTTAGTCCTAAGAGCTAGCACTATTTACTAACCAAATAAATTCTGATAATGTGAATGAGGGAATTAGGTTTTCATGCATATGCATATGACTTTACTGTCATCATGCATAATTCTGTAATCTTAAATTACAAATTCCATCAATATTAATAGTCTCTGGCTCGTGGTTCATATAAATTAGATTCCTCACATAGGCCTCTCATTTTGTTATATATATGAGGTAGATGTTTTTAAATCAACTCTATAGCCATCTCATACATTAGTGTATATTTATTTTTTAACTTAAAATACATGAAATATGATCATGTTTTTAATTAAAATGAGAATATGTTGCATCAAACACTGTTCAAGAAGACTTTTAATAAGAATTCCAATAAAAAGAATCCTGATAGTTAGCATTTTTAGAAATGAGTATAAATTTGTATATATATTATAGAATTCACAACTTATATGGATTGCTTTAAATTAAATGAAGACTTTGAAGATTCTGTTGTAATTACCAAACAACCATCACAATTCCTAGCTTATATTTGTCTCCTATATTAACTTTTCAATCTTCTATAGGAGTATTTTAAAAAATGTTATACTTAGTGTTTTAAATGATTAATTTTCTGCATGTTGAAAAAGCAAATAAGCAAATATATAGGAGTATAACATCATTTTTAAAAAGTTTACATAGAATAAGTGCTGAATATTTTGAAATTAAAAAAAAAATCCTTATTTCATTTTATGGCAAAACAAACAAACATATGAAAAAACCCAAAGTCATTTTTTAATGGAACACAGAAAAATAAATTAATACATGTCTTATTAAAAAAAATTTTTTTTCTTTTTTTAATTGCCATTCGTTAAAAATACTAAAACTAAAATATAATAGCCAGTAAGCTAAAGGAAAATACTCAAAATTACGGTGGTAGCACAGCATGCAAAAATACAATACTTGAGTGAAAAGTTTTGACTATATTAAGAATGAAGTCAAAGTGTTTTTTGGGTGTTGGATGAAATTTAGTACTCCTGATTGACAATAGTCAGAAACTATGATGCAATAAAAAAAAGAAAAAAAAATTTTTTTTTACTTCTGGGCATAAATTAAGTACTCAGAAACTCTGTTAATATATCCTTGCTAAGAAACCATATACTGTAATAAACTCATTTTCTTCCTCTTTATATTTTCAGTTTTCATTATAAAGGCTTAAATACAAAATATAAAAAAATCATAAAAATCTCTATTTCCTGCATTTTATTTATCCTTGAATTTCTTCCATTCTCCATACAATTTACCCTGATACTCTTTTTAATATTCTGTGCTCTAAAAATAAATGCTCGATTTGCTTCCATCCACATGTAAAATACATCTTTAGACTAAATCATTCCATTTTTTACTTTTCCTCTTATTTAAAGTTCTTATTTTTGTATCAAATAATAACACACTACCTCTAGTGTTATATTCTTAGATAAATATTTTTTTATTTATTTAAAGTCTGGAATTTGATTAATACTGCCATTTAATAATTGTTGATTACTAATGATTACATGGGTGGCTCTTTCATCTGTTCTATTATATTTGTATGATGGTATTTTTTTATATGATAGAAGTATATCCAATACAATTCTAATTCTAACAAGTTATGGTTGATAACTTTTGTAACTTGGGGCCTTATTAAGTTGAAATGAAACATGTTTTGAAATTGGGATTTTTTACCTCAATATTTATCAATGGTTTTTTAATAACTAATTTGTTTGCAATTTTTAAGGACATAATAATTATCAAAAATTTTGATGATACTTGTAATGGGTAGTTTGCATCAATTTCTCAATGATTATGGGAATAACTGATTTAAGCTTATCATTGCTTAAATTATTTATTCCCATAATCATTGAGAAATTGATGCAAACTACCCATTACAAGTATCATCAAAATTTTTGATAATTATTATGTCCTTAAAAATTGCAAACAAATTAGTTATTAAAAAACCATTGATAAATATTGAGGTAAAAAATCCCAATTTCAAAACATGTTTCATTTCAAGTAGAATTGACTTTGAATGAAATTTTCAACCTTGTTAAAATTTAAACCATCAAACATTTTATGATCACCATTCTTTATGCCTACACAATCTGTTTTTCACAGAGACAAAATTCTCCATAATGCCACTCAGTGCAAGCCAGAGTAATCAATGGATGGAGGAAGGTGTGTGCATAAATTATCCCCAGACTAGTTTCTAGCTTGTGGCTTTCATCAGTGAAGAGCCTTGGATCTGAACGCATTGTATTTACATCTTAGGATCTAATACAACCCTCTAGCAGCCACCTTTTACTTTTTTAGCTAACTATATATAAAGCTTTGAGTCCAAAATGAAAACACCATAATGTTTTCAAGCTAAACTCATTAGCTAGTATAATTGTATAGATCTGATCTCAACTCAGCATCCATACTTTTTGGTGTCTTTGGTTCTTTAATAACCACAGTCATCATAATCCTATTGGGGCAGGATTGGTATTAAATCATCAAACATCACATGATCACCATTCTTTATGCTTACACAATCTGTTTTTTACAGGGGCAAAACTCTTCATATAGTAGTGCCACTCAGTGCAAACCAGAGTAATCAATGGATGCAGGAAGGTTTGTGCATAAAATCCTTAACTAGTGCCTATTCATCCAATATCCCCAGACTAGTTTCAAACTTGCGGCTTTTATCAGTGGGGATATGATGTGATGCACTGTGACTTGTCCTTAAACGGAGTCGGGAATCTCAGCAGCCATGCCCAGAGAAACTTGTTAGCCACTTTACCTTCCTTTTCCATTGTCCACCTAAGTTTTCCCATAATCTGCTCCATCCCATTTCCACAACATAATCTTTGTCAACTCCATGACCTTACATATCTAAATCCCCCTTATCTTTTCCCAAACCTAGCATAAAAACCAATAACTCACTTTCTGTATAATCACTTTGTTCATATTTAATCTTCCATAACTTCATTATTTGTACCCTTTCTGCTTCCAAGCATTTACATTGAAGTAACAGATGCCTAATATTTTCTATTCCTTCATTACACAACTTGCAGACTAAATCACCCATATTTTTCCATTTACGTGTATATTCCCTTGTTGCTAAAGATCCCGTTTGAGCCTTAAACAATAAATACTTTCCTTACTATTATCATAAATTAACTCACACCCAATGTTCCATTTAATTCTATATATATTTAAACTCGATTTACTCTCCAACTCCCTATTCTTTATTAATACATCTATTCTTCTATCCCACTCCTTACTACTATAACATTCAACAATCCTCCTAACACAATCATTCCATCTTTTGTACAAGTATACTGACATAACTTCTTTATCCAAATCTTCTGCATACCGCATTACTTTTCTCGCCCATCTTTACTTGTAACCCAGTTAAATATTATTTTGGCTATTCTTTTATTGTCCATAAACTGCAATCTACCGAACATTTTCAATTTGCTTTTTGCATCCCTCACAAAAACTTGACCATTCCATTTCTCCTTGAATTGCCTGCTTTGCTGTTCACACCTCAGCATCTAATGCATTTCTTCCTACTTCCCTTTGTACTTTTTCTAAGCAATCTAATACCCTTTTACTAACACTTAACACATCATTGCCGTATGTTAACTCTGCTACTGCCACTCCCTTCCATACAATTCTAGCTACATCATATTTATTATATGAAAACACTTAATTTCTTCATCAATCCCTTTCTTTTCTTTGCTTCATTTATCAATTTTTTCTCCCATTCATCCAAGCAATTTTTCTTATTACTCAAGATGATTCCCAAATAACTATATCTATTCATCACACTCAACTTTATATCCCCCAATAAGAAATCTTTATCTTCTCTGTCCCCAGTATTCACCATCATTATATTTGATTTTTTTTCACTAAGAGCCTTGGATCTGAAAGCACTGCACCTAGATCTTAGGATCTAATGCAACCCTACAGCAGCCACCTTTTACTTTTTTTTAGCTAATTATAAAGCTTTGAGCCCAAAATGAAAACACAATAACGTTTTCAAGCTAAGATTATTGGCTTATATTGTTGTAAAGACCTGAACTCAGGGATTTTATGGACAAACCTTCCTGCATCCATTGATTACTCTAGCTTATACCGAGTGGTGCTACTGTATGGAGAGTTTTGCCTTTGTGAAAGACATTGTGTAAGCATAAAGAATGGTGATCATGTGATGTTTGATGGTTTAATACCAATCCTGCCCCCTGGGATTATTAAAGAACTGAAGACACCATGGATACTGAACTGAGTTTATATAGATATAACTATACAAGCTAATGAGCTTAGCTTGAAAACATTATTGTGTTTTCATTTTGGACTCAAAACTTTATAGTTAGCTAAAAAAGTAAAAGGTAGCTGCTGGAGGACTGCATTAGAACCTAAGATCTAGGTGCAGTGCGCTTAGATCCAAGACTCCTCACTGATGAAAGCCACAAACTAGAAATTAGTCAGGGGATATTGGATGAATAGGTACTAGATAGGGATTTTATGCACAAAACCTTCCTGCATCCATTGATTACACTGAGTGGTGCTACTATTTGGAGAGGTTTGTCTCTGAAAAATTTGAAATATTTAAAAATAAACTTATTTCAAATTTTGATGATATTTGTAATGGGTAGTTTATATCTATTTATCAATGATTGCGGGTATAAGTTATTCAAATTTATCATTATTTAAAAGTAGAATTAACTTTGAATGAAATTTTCAATGTTGGTGAAATATTTTACTAAAATATATATATATTTAAAATTATTAACAATTTATGCATTCCGTTATAAAAGAAACAAGCAAAGAAAATGACTGAATATATTATTTTATACTATAAGTACTCTTTACTGAGATTAACAATTGAATGGATTGGGAAAGAGAAATAAATTGCCATAATTTATTTACTTCTAAACTTGTGTGAGATTATTAAAACTATCTAAAAACTGATAAATGAGTAAGAATTTCTTGAAAATATTGTAAAATTTTACCAAGATAAGAAACTGAATGTGAATAGAAAGCAGAAGAATTTGTGAAGGAAGATTTTTTATTATTATTTAATAAATCATTCAAAAAATAAACATATCATAATTGATTTATATCTTACAACTATATAGATATGAAAATTGATGCTAATGACATTTATTGTTTATCTCCAGAAGCAGCAGCAAGATAAAATCATGAATATCATAAAGACCAATAGGCTGGATTTCCAATCTATTGGCCTTCTTATAGGAAACCAGATTTGCTATATTCTCCATTTAGTGATCACTTTTTATTTCATCATACTATTCAAACTAGTTAATTCTAACAACATAAAATTTTGAAATCAAAACATACAATTCTATATAGTTGACTGTAGGTCAACCACTTTATAATTTTAGTGATCTCAGGTTTGAGCAGATGTATTATGAATCCTTGTGGTGAAAAATGGCCAAAATCAATAAATGTACATCAACTTCCTCTTTAACTCGCATCACTTGGCACTAATGACATGTCACTCAACTCCAGATGCCACAATATATTCAATGAGTAGAATCAATATACATTAAATGTCATTCCATTTTCTAGTTGTTTTGTTTTTTTTCCTTTGTAGGGTATAGTGAATAATAATGCTTTCAGTACTATCAGTCATTTGTAATAGTCTAATATGAAGAGCCATTTTGTTTTAATCTCTCCCATTAAGAGCTACAAAGACATAGGTATCTCCCCCTCCCCCATTAAAGATCCACAAGGAAAGAGATGAAATATATGAATGGTTGGGTATATATTTGAACATTTAGTTTAGTAATAGAACATAAAATAATCTGAATACATCTTAATAAAAATTATCTTAAAAATAAATAAAAAATTATTTTCTCAGTTTGATTTATTCACAATTTTCTAATATTTAAATATTCATCATATACAATAATTACTATTCAATAATAAGGCTGAATTCAAGAAATAACATAACTCTCTTTAAGTCATTAAAATATTTATAAATTAGAAGATGAAATAAAAAATGTGTTTATGTTTATTATGATAAAAGGAGCTACGAGATTGGGATCAAAAAGCCAGTTTGCCGATCCTTGGTCTAACAGGATTACCACTGAACAGTCATTGATTTTACTCATTGGAAGTGGAAGATGTTAATAGTATTAATATTAAAAATACATTACATTAATTATACCTACACAAAACATTAGATATCTTACTTTTTGCCATGGACCTTCAGCAATAAACTTCTAATGAAGTTGTTATATAGCAGTTTTACTACTGAAATTGTATAAGATGAGAATTTAAATTATTTTTTACGAATCTTATATTTGAATGTTTCTCATGTTCTAATATGTAAAGATTTATGTGAATGCCTTTCTTATATAAAACCTAAAATCTAATGGTTGGTGATTTGTTTGATGAAAATTTAACAATGTTTTTGTCAGGTTTTTATAGGCTGTGTACATCTTTTTTTTAAAATAGTCAAGAAATGTAATCTAATATCTGGATACCATTCTCACTAATTAGCCAATGTATGAATTGAGCATAGTGGAATAAAAGTTTTAAGTATATCCATGATTGATGAATCTAGATTCATTGTGTATCACTATAGACATTCATAAAAGAAGAACTGTAAGTTCATTTTAAAAAGTATGTAGTAGGCATTAAAAATTATGCCAAACATATCTGATTCTAGTCCATCTTGTTGCTAGCTGATCATTTATTTCTAAGCATTGTATAGTTTACATCATTCTTCTAATATAATGAGAAATCTGATATATAATATTTTTGATTGAATAACAATTTATATATAGAATAAAATAATAGTTTTGTAACTTATTTTATAACAGAAAAAACTTGGAATATTTTTAAACTTTGGTCTAATTTTAGGTATTCAGGGTGAAAATATAATCTATTACACTTATGGTTTAAAGGATCTTTGTGCCATTTTTTTTTACTTTCTAATCTGCATAGTTATGCATGCTGTAATTCAAGAATATGTATTAGATGTAAGTATTGGTTGTTTTTCAGTTTTGTTTTTAATTAAATGCAACTTAATTTGTTTTAATTTTTTTATTATAATTATTTTTTATAGAAATTAAACCGGCGGATGCATTTATCTAAAATAAAGCATAGCAAATTTAACGAATCTGGACAATTACTGGTCTTTTATCTTATTTCGACAGCTTGGGGTGGTCATATTATCATACGGGTATTGCTATCAATATTATTATAATTATTTATTAATACTAATTTTATAATTTTCTAGAAATAATTTTAATTGCTTATCACAATGTTTTTCTGCCATAAGAATTTATAATCATAACTATTTCTAAGAGATTATATATTTTAAAAAATATTTTTTAAAACTAAATATGCATTATGCCTATCCATATCTGTAAACATGCCTATAGTTTATATATCAGAGACAAAAGCTTTATGAATACATGAACAGAATGAGTGCTTCCGTAGTAGAATTCACTAAAAAGTTCGAAAGCTTTAAACTAAAATTCAATTTTAAAAATTCACTAAAATTTGTACATATTCAACTCCACGAAATCACTCCAAGTTGCACATACAATAGTATAGTAAGAACAATAAGTACATTAGTGTATATAAACTGTTTTGACAAATGTAAAAAAAAAACAATTCTCTAAACTATTTTGCTAAATATAAAAAAAGAAGAATGAATTATTCAAACTCATTATTTTTTTATATAGAATTACTGTTGACTTCCAATTTTTTTACCAATAGTTGAATTGCTTTTATGTAAGGCAAATAATGAATTTGATCATCATATTATTCGTTGATTATAAGAAGTTCAAACAATGCTAAAATGTAATTTAAAGTTAAAACTTAAGAATGTTAAAAGCATTTGGTATATCTTGATAATGTATTATCTATACTTAAACTAGTCACAGTCTGATTAACAGATAAGAGATTATTTTTTGTATGGAATTTCTGTTAACTTTCAATTTTTTTTACCAACAGTTGAATTGTTTTTATATAAGGCAAATAATGAATTTGACCATCTCATTATTCGTTGATTATATGAAGTTCAAACAATGCTAAAATGTAATTAATAGTTCAAACTTAAGAACATTAAAAGCATTTTAAAAAATATATATTAATAATGTATTCTATATATTAACTGATTTACAGCTAGATAAGACAGTTCCAGATTTTTCTACATGTATGTAATGTGAATAGATTAGCTATTATGTAAAAATTATTGTGGCAAGTAAAATAAAAACATTATAAAAAAAGATGTAGTGTGCTTCCATTCCTAAAAAAGTCATGCTTCATCACTGGAATATATATGTTGTAACCTCCACAGCAGAGTTCACATACATGACTTTTTGCAAATGTAAATGCATTTCTTTTATTATGTCTTCTAAAATATTATAAAAATCATATGCGTAAAATAAATTAAGAAGCTAAAAAAAAGTAATAATTGTAAGAAATTAAAAATTTATTGAAATTTTTTATTGTAAAATAAAATTGACTGGCTGGATCTGCATTAAAGGCTTGTCCTTCACGTAGGCCCAGTATGATCATTATTTATGACTATTATAAAATAGTCAATTAAAATAAAAATTGTAAAATCACTCCACCATATATGTGGCCGCGTGTTTGTTATTCATAATTCCCCTAATGTAAATTAATTCATGAATATTTTCATTTTATTATAATATTTTGATCAATTACTATTGTCTGCACAATTTTCTTATTGGGAAATCGTTACAATATGTATAAACTATAAATGTTAACAGCTAATTGGTTATTTTATATAAATTATATCTTCACAGCCCTCATTACTATGTTATTGTGATATACATATGTATGTATTATATTTATGCATTAGTTATAAAATTGACCAAAACTTTTATTGATTAGATGTGATAATATGTTAGACTATTTCCATCATCTATCAGTAAATGTTGAATGTATAGAAAATTTTTAACTATTTAGTAATGACACCTTAGTATTTGCCTGAAGGTTTGTGATGGATTAGTTGTAAATTTTACTTATTTTTGCTTTTATTTAAACATTAATTTAGCATTCCCTGTCTTAACAACTCTGAAATGCAAATTTGTCCAGCATTCAACTAAGCATTTTTTATACTTATATTGCAATATTTTTTTCACATGTACATGATGATTTTTAGAATTACAAAAAAGATTTTATTATTCAGTGATACTTGTGTTTTCATTTCATGGGAGTTGTTGTATCTCTTTCATCAAATTCTTAGTTAGATTTTTTTGTTCTAATGAAATTCTTAAATAGTGATAGATATTTTTTCAAGTTTTATTCATAGTACTTAAGCTTTTCTTTTTTTTATACAGGCAATACATGCATTTTTGAAAGTGTTTATTTTTTAAAGGTTTCAAAATTTTGTTTGTTTTAGGATTTGAGGACTTTCTGTAAATATGCATATTTTAAAAAATATAGTTTAGCATTGATGAAAATTAAAACAGGATCTGAATCACAATAAACATTTGTGATATTTGGTTTCATTTGGATATTCACTGTAATCAGTGCAAAATATGTCCCATCAAAGAATTCATTGTTTGTACAAATTTTTAGAATCAGTATTCAAGAAATTCTGGCATTTTCTTTTTTTTTTTTACCAATTAAATGTTAGCTAGACATATAGTCTAGGTAATATTTGTTATTGTTTGAAAGGGATTTAAATTATGCTATAAAATATTGTAGAACTTGAAGCTATATTCTGCATTTGTTAGTGCATATGCATTGCTTTTATGAAATTTCCTTTTGCAAGGAACTGTGAAATTATTAGTGTGTTAATGGAACTGCAGTTTATTATCAGCAGCAATTTTTACTTATATACATGATATTTAAGTGAATGGAATAGAGAAGAGAATAATTTTACAAATTTATCTAATATGGATTTGATAATGAACAATCAAAGGTTTTAAATAAAGAAGTATATACCCTTTTGTAAATAATGATGTTCAAAAGTCAACTATTGTAAGTGTGGAAGCAGGAAATATAAAGAGTGATTTAAAAATTGAATTACAATCAAAAATTAATAATGTAAATAAAAGAGTTAAATATAATAAGGAATGAAAAGAAATGTCTGTAATATATAAAATTGTTGAGTTGGTAAGTAAAGAAAGTTTAATAGTAACAAGTGAGGATAAAAGTTCAAAATTTCTAATTTTAAATGAGTTGGATTATGAAGGGAAAATACATGAAGATATTGATAAATAAGGATATAAAAAATTAGGTAAAGATCCTGGAAATAAGATTAAAACAAGGTATAAATTATTGTTGAATTATATGAAAATGAAGAATTTAATCAATGAGAATTCTGGAATGTAAGTATTTATATCCTACAAGATTTCAGCATCCATATATAGTAGGAAAGGTTAAGGCACATAAAGAGAATATACCAATAAGGGTAATTTTGGATTTTAATAATTATATGCTTAAAGGTATATGTAATTTGATATATAAAAAAATTGTAGAAGTAATTGGATTTGAAAATATATAAAAAATTCTGAAGAAATTGTTAATAAGTTAAATAATATTAAATTAAATAGAAATGGAATGATTTCATCATTTGATATTGAAAAAATGTACCAAAGTGTACCTAGAAAAGATAGTATAGAAATAGTTATGACTAAATTGAAAATAAGTAATGTTTTGTCAGAGGATTGATATATATTATTTATGAAACATTAATAATGGTAGATGAGATTTTGTATTTTAAATATAAAGAAAAAATTTAAAATAGAAAAGAATGGGTTATAGGGTATTCGATAAGTGGGATATTATTATCAGTGATTGTAAATAGTATAGAGGAAAGTATAGTGGAAGAGTTTATAAAGAATAAAGGAATTATAGAATATTATAGGTATGGAAATAGTAGAAGTATTGATAAGGTTTTTAATGAATTGAATAATAATACTTATAAAATTAGGTTTACAGTGGAGAAAGAGGTGAATGCATGAAAATATTTAGATATTTTTGTGAAAAGAGGAATGATGAATGAAATAGTATTTAAGCATTATATTAAAGATAGAAAAATTACAGGTTTAATTGATCCAAAGTCATATCAGCCATGGTGTCAAAAAATAGAGGTTTTAAGGGAATTTAAGTTTAAAAAATGAAAAATTTACTTTAGATAAGAAAGAGGCATATGAGCAAAAATTAGAAGTAGCGAATGATTATGCTAAAATAGAATATAAAAGAAAGGTAATTAAAAATATTTTTATAAATAAAAATATAAATAGTAGAAATAAGTATAATAATAAATGTAAAGGTTGTAAGTGGGTGTCTAATCCATATTCAAGGGAAGTATATAAAAAGTTAGTAAGAGAGAAATTACCAGAGAATGTAAGAATAGCTTGGGAAAATAATAAGTCTTTGAGTAGATGGTTATATAATACAACTAGGATAAATGGTATTAATTGTATGGTAGAGATGGTTTATTAAATTGAATGTGGAAATTGTAATAAGATACATATAGGATACATAGGAAAAACAATAAATGATAGAGGGAAGGAATATGATAGAGCAATTAATAGAAAAGATATTGGGTCAGGACTATATATATCTTATTTAGATACTTGTCATAAAATAGAATGTGAGAAGAATATTAGTTATAAAACATGTTAAAGTTTATCAAAAAGGAATATGTTATGAAACTTTATACATTCAGAAAATTTGGATTGTGTAAATATAGTTAAAGGTCCAGCAAAATTAGGTTGAAAATGGGCATTATTAGATAATTGGAAGATTTATAAATTATGGTAGAAAAATGATAGTTTGGGAGATGGAGTATTTTTTTGTATAGGTATATAAAAATATATGTATTTATATAGTTTTTAAAAAATTTTATGTATTTTTATTTCATTTATTTATATGTATAATGTTAATTATATTGTAAAATAATGTCCGATAGGTAGAATAAATGTGTAATTAATAAGTCTTGTGGTGTATAAAACTTTATATCTTGAAAAGGTATCAAGAAAAGATGAAAGCCAGGTTGATAATTAAATAATTGTAAATATTATTAGTTGTTTATTTCAATCTTATTTCAATTGATTATTATATTAAATCTAGTCAGTTTGAAACTGCCAAAAGTCTTGATTGTTCCATAATTTGTATGCCTTATTTTCTAAAAGGTAACAATATCCACCCACAATTTCTTCAGTTTATGTCAGTTATAACTATTTTTCTGAATTAGTTTCATGAAAATCACTGTACCTGATCTTTATTTCCCACTCATGATGCTGAATTGAAACAAGCTTTTTCTTATTGTTGCTAAGAATTATGTTTGCACAATTTTTGCAAAATTGTCCAACTTAAAAAAGGTTGTAGTTGACCAGTGCATCTAAAGGACTGTTTCTATTATTGAAATTAATTTGTGGCATTCTTCTTTACATTAATTATACAAAAAATGTATAACTCATTATTTTGTTTCTCTCTCTGCATGTGTGTGGGTTATGCCCAAGCTTTAAGCAAAGATGGAGCTTTTTTTTTCTCATTGGTTTTATCATTTCCTTCTCTTCGTCATATGGAAAAAAATCATGATTATGCTATACTATATCTCTTAATCTTGCTGATTTGCTCCAAAAGAAATTTTATGAATGAATAATTGAAACAAGATTTGTAAGAGTTGCCTGTAGATAGATATGCCTCCCTGTTTGTTTAACCACGGAGGTTAATCATTTTATCAAATAATTGTTAGTCTAACCAACATCTAACTGGCTCAATATTGTATAATGTTAATAATACTCTGTGCAAGTAATGCATAAACCTAGCCGATAGTTCCTGGCGGGGATATTCAAATTCGTATTCTAGTGAAAGTAGTTGTTAATACATGAGTAGGAATTACTAATAAGAATCAAATTAATTGTTAGTTACAATGAATACTCCAGCAATTATTATTCTTATACGTATGCATAATATTACAATGAATCTCTATAAATGGAATAATGTTACCGAATATTTCGTCTGCAATAGTATGCCACTTCTGTTTGCATCTTTTCCCTTTGTAGTGTATGATCTCTACCACTCGTGCCTGTTGAGTATCTGGTTGTCCAGTTTGTGGTTTATCTATCTCTGTTTTTGTCTGTCGGCTCAATAGTTCTGCTGGGGTTATTGTTCTCCCAGCTTGGAGAACTGTAGTGGCGTGTGTTTTCACCGCTGCTATAAATTTGGATGTTAAGTTGACAATTTCTCCCTTTATTCATGTTTTATATAGACTATCTCTGATCCACACCTTTTCTTCAACTATGAATGTTTTATATTCTGCTTCAACCTGTGTATACATGTTTCTTGGCAATAGCACCTCCGTTTCAATAATAGTTCAGCTGGAGACTTTCCACTCACTGCTGTTAGGGTAGAGTGTTGGCATAATAATATGAAGTGCAGTGTTTCTTACATTTTTGTTGACTTTTCTTTTTTCAGTGCAAGTTTAAGTTGATTTACTGCATTTTCAATTAATCCATTACTCTCGGGGTGGTATGATGGTGAGTACATGTGTATAATGTCTCTGGTCTCTAAGTATTCTTTGAACTTTCCCAAAGTAAAACCGGAACCGTTATCTGTGATGAGACTTCCGGGTATCCTTGTGTTGCAAATATTTCATTTAGATGATGAATGACCTTCTCTGTCCCAGTGTTTTTCGCGATTCAGTATTCTACCCAATGAGAATAGGCATCTACTAATATTAAGAATGTATATCCCCATGAAAGGACCTGCATGGTCCATGCGTACATGTTCTCATGCATTTTTAATGCATTGTTAGCTGGTGACCATGAGTTATATTCCTTTATTGGGTGAAAGATTTTGTGAAAAGATTCGATGTCTTCGTTTATCTTAGGCCACCCATAGCTTCTGGAAAATGCCTTTGCACGGACTACTCCTGGATGTCCATTGTGCAGCATTTTTAGTACTTGGTTTCAACTCTGTGAGAGTATTGTAACTCCATCTCCATTTAGTATGCACCTTTTATAGACTGGTAAACTTGAATGGACATTCCAAAGCCAGTGGCAAGATTTTTGGTCTTTTACTGGGCCAACCTTTGCTAATCCATTTTTATAAGTAATTTATATTCTGGATCATTATGCTATTTTTTTTACTATTTATCTGTGAATTCCAATTGTCTATGTAGTTGATGACCAATTGACCTTTTTTTATTTGGTTCTCTGGCATCCATGAGCGTGCATCTGCATGTTGTATCAAACTGCCCCCCTTATAATTTAGGTCATAGTCATAAGCTGATAGCGGTGTTATCCAGCCCATGTGTGGGCTGAGGTGATCTGGAATTGGTTTTACCTTTGCCAATATTCCCAATAGTGGTTTGTAGTCAGTTATGACTGTAAATTGTCGTCATATACATATTGATGGAATTTTTTTTAATTCCAAAAACTATGGCCAGGGCTTTCTTGTCAAGTTGACTATAGTTTCTTTCCGCATTGGTTAAATTTCTTGGTGCATATGCTATTGGTCTCTCTCCTTCGTTTGTGGTGTGAGTCAACACTGCTCCAATTCCATACTCTGATGCATTCATTGTCAATACTATCTCCAATTGACTGTTGTAGTGAATTAGCAACTTTTCTGCTGTTAATAGGAATTTTGTTTTCACAAATGCATCCTCTTGGTCTGTTGATCATTCCCAGTTTTGATTTTTTTTCCAAGAGTTTATATAGAGGTTGAACCATGTGTGCTTTCCCTTTAAGGAACGGCTCAAAGTAATTAATCGGTCCCAGAAATGCCTGAAGTTGTTTTGAAATTTTTAGTCTTGATGCATTCTTTACTGCTTTAATTTTATCCAGTGCAGGGGCTTTTTCATCTTGTGATATGATGTGTTCCAAAAACTTAAATTTTCTAGTATTCCATATGCATTTTTCGGTATTTAGTATCGCTCCAAAACCCTCAAATCTATTGCACCCTTGTGTAATTTCTCTCTCTGAGTGTTTCTTCAGTGTTAGCTGTAATCAGGATATTATCAAAATATACCCCACTAGTCCATTGAATAACCTGTCGATTTTTGCTTGAAAAATGTTTGATGCTATGCTGATTCCAAATGGATGATGGTTATATCTGAATAATCCTAAGTGAGTTATGATTCTTAGTATTTCCAAAGTTTCCTTACATACTGGTATCTGGTGAAAAGCTGTGTGGAGATATAGTTTTACAAAGTATGATGATTTTTGCAATAATGCTAGAATTTCAGTATGCACTTACAAAGATTTTTATTTACTGTTATTCTATAGTCTTCACAAATTCATATTTTCCCATCTGGTTTATTAACTATAACAATTGGTGTGGCCTACTAAGAGTCTTCTGTTGAACTTATTATTCCCTTTTGCATGAATTCATTTAGTGCTTCTACTTTTGTTCTTTGTACAAATGGCACCTTCCGCACATGACTGGGATTGAGTGGTCCTTGGGTTGTTATTGCACCAGCATTATTTTTATCTCCCCCAGTTTTGGCTTAAATAGGTTTGGGAATTTATTTTGCATTTCATTCTCAATATTGATTTTTTATAATGTTTATGGTAATCCTGAGTGGTGTGAACCAATTCCGGCCTATTAGTGGATTTATTTGTTTATAAACTATGTATAGGGGTAGTTTGTTGATTTTTGAGTTTAATTTTACTTGTACCCTTACCATTCCAACTATTTCCGCTGTATTGCCGTTTACATCTTCAGTGCTTACATTGGTCTTTTCTATTTTACGTGTATCATTTCTTTGTGCAGTGACAACTTCCCAATCGCTAAGGGACACTAGTGTAACCCCAGAGCCCTGTCAATCTCCATTTTAACGCATTTTTTTCGATGAGTATTGGCAGTTTAAATTCTGCTTTGCTATATTATAGATTTATTAGAATGTCTTTAGTCCTTATAATCTTGTTTTGGTTTGCGATAGACTTTCTCTAGATGGTCTTTCGATCTGCAATTTGTAGTTTTCACAATTTTGTCTACAGTTCCGAGCGATATGTCCTGGTTTGTAACAGCAGATTTTATTATCGTTTATTTTTTTCCTGTTTTGCCGTTTTATTGCCCTGTTCAACGTTTTTCTGAATTGTATGGTAATAGTTTGCCATTGGCATGATATCAAGATATTATGTACAATTCCTCTTTTAATGGCATCTTTGTAATTTATATCCGAATCGTCTAACAGTTGTTCTCGAAATTTAGGGTCATATATGCCCCATAATAACCATTCCAGCAGGACTTCTAGAAATTATCCGTATATCCAAATTTTTAACCAACTCTCTGAGAGTTGTATCGAATTCTTTGAAACTTTCAGTTCTCATTTGCCGTCGATTTTTAAAATGCAGTCTCGTGATGTATTTCAAAGGGAGGGGGCAAAAATGTGCTGTTAATTTTTATGACTATGTCGTCATATAGAAAACTCTGGTTCTGCTGGTTCACATAGACGGTTTTGCAATCTCCAGCACTTTCAATCCGGAAAACCTAATAATCTAGCCACCTTTAGCTCATTTCCCTTAATATTATTAACAAGAATAATTTTCTCTATGGGCTTAACTTATAGTAACCAGTTGGTAGGGCTCTCGACATCAAATTCTTCTATTGGCATTTGCAGCATGGCAGCCATCGTTGTTACTATGGTTTTCTTTTTTCTTGCAGGTTCTGGACTTGACTGCGCCAAATTGTTTTGTTTAACCGCGGAGGCTAATCATTTTATCAAATAATAGTTAGGCTAACCAAGGTCTAACTGTCTCAATATTGAACAATGTTCGTAATACTTCGTGCAAGTAATGCATAAATCTAGCCGATAGTTCCTGATGGGGATATTCAAGTTACTATTCCAGTGAACTTAGTTGTTAATATGTGAGTAGGAATTACTAATAAGAATCAAATTAATTGTTAGTTACAATGAATACTCCAGCAATTATTATTCTTATGCATATGCATAATATTATAATGAATCTCCAGCAAATAATTATTATTATAAATGGAATAACGTTAACGAATACTTCAACCGAAAATAGTACCATATATATCTCTACTTCTGACTGCCCCTGTGCACCTCCTTTTGTTCTATGTAGTATCATTCCTGCATAATTGTAATCAGCCAATAATATTGCTAGTATATCACACACCCTTTCAAGTGTCTTAAATCTCTTGTGGTTGATTATATAACGAAGGATAATTTTTATCAAAATTTACTTCTGTGACTCTAGATCATCTTCAAGGCAAGAAAGAATTGATTCTTTAATAATATTATTTGAACTTGACTAGAACTGATCACCCTAAAGAACTTAATCTCTTTAAAAATTTAATAGTGCAAGTCAACAATAAAATTTTTTAAAAAAAATTTTTTTAACAATTTCGTAATCAAAAACATATAAAAATAAAATAGTAATCACATTGAAGAATGCAACTACTCCATATTATATTTATTGAAATTGGAGACTAAATCAATTTGAAGAGAAGTGAAGTAACTAAAATAGTAGTGAAATGCAAATGAAGTAAATTGAAACAAAATTGTATAAACAAGATCCCTTATTAACCTTTTCACTTTCAAGTAGCCATATTGAATTTCTTAGAAAAATGTATCCTAACTCTAATAACTTAAATATTTTGTGTTTGAATGTAATAAATATAAAAATACATACATTATAAGAAAAGGTATATATGAAAGAATGTAATGAAGCTGCTAAAATAGTCATTTCCTACAGAAAAAAAATATTTTTAATAATTTTAAGAATGTTTATTTTTACACTGATTCACAAATCCTAAATTTTGAAATTCAAATGATAAAATGACAATTTCATAAACAGCTTCATCACATCCGTCACAAAATTTAAAAAAAAAAAAGGTATATTGGAAGTCTTATCTGAGGTAATTTTTCACTATGAAAATTACTAAAACAGTGGCCTTGCTGTGGTCCATTTTCATTCTAGAGCCCGATGCTTTCATTTGTACAAAAGTATCTATTAACAATGTGAATGGTTTTTAGTGGAGAAAAAAGTAACAGAACAGTGTATTCAAAAAAAATAAATATCAAACTCATAAAAAATAAAATGAATAAAAGTAAATCAATAAAGATAAAAAAAAATTTTTATTATGAACAATGATTACATGTATGGAAGAAAGATTGGGTTCAAATACATGGTGCTGTAACACTGGATGGATTGAGGAAGCCAGAAAGTCTGTATAAAATATCCTATATTACATGAGATTCCAGTTGGCTAGAATAAACTTGTATATAAATATATTTATTATTTTTCATAAAAGATATGAAGAAAGGCTGAGTTCAAATATATGGCACTGTAACACAGAATGGATGGATTGAGGAAGCCAGAAAGTCTGTATAAAATATTTGAGGAAGCCAGAAAATCTGTATAAAATATCCTATATTACTTGCCTAAAATTGACACAAATCAATTGCGGGTCATAACTTTAGCAAGTCCGGGCTGATGCAATAATTTGTCCACAGACCAAATAAATTCAAACTTGGTCACGCGTGATACACTATTCATATTTGTAATCATGCCAAAAAATGCATCAGCTCACGGGTGACAGATTACCCCAATCCCGAACTTTTTTCCATTCTACAGCATATTTATTTGTCTCAGCACATATAAAATTTTATAATCAGCACAAACATAATTCATCAAATAATAAATTAAAAAAATCAGTAATTGCATACTCACAGGTGATGGTAAAATATAGCCCAGGAGACCCTTGAACGTTATCCAGAAACGTATGTGAGTCCGGTCGAGAAGAGGGCCCAGAATCGCAGACAACTTCGACAGGAAAATCAGAACTAAAACCTTCGGTAATTGATGCAACGATTGCGGAATAACTTTTTTAAAATAACTAAAATGATAAAAAAAAAAAAATTTTTTTAGGTACCCTTTGCTAAAAAAAAATTCATAAAAAATCTAAAAATTATCGTAGAGAAAAAATTCTTACATTTTCTTGCAGGAAACAAAATGAGGCTAAGAAAGAAGTAAGTCCCGTATGTATGACGTTTACCAATTATGCGCAAGCTCGGTTGAAAGTTGTAATTTCTAGATAGCCGGAATGGGAGTCAAAGGGTTTTAAGCAGATTGGAATGGTAAAAAAAAAAATGTAATACCAATATAAATAAAGTAAAATCTTGAGCAAATCCATTTTGTTGAGAATAACAAAAATTTAAATTAGCATCTTTAGTCTGCATTAATACTTGTGGAGGAATGGAAAAAATAACTTATTATATAGTAATGGTCTTCTTCGACATCTTTTCAAATATCTACCATGAAAGGGAAGACATTAAGAGAGTTTTTACGTTATATATGAATTTTATTCAAAGTTTTAAGTAATCTTTTTTTAAAAAACCTGAAAGGATTTAGTTCTGATTTTCAATGTTTAAAGAATTCTTTAGTGGGTTTTTTTTGTTGTTGTTGTTGTTGACTAGTATTATTGAAGAAGAAGAAAGGATTTTTGTTTCTAAAATGGGGTTCATCTAAATTAAACATGTTATTTTTTCAATGACAAATCAATAGTGTAGTTATAAACACTAATAATCAGCTTCATCTTCTCTTAATTTTAAAAAGAAAGGAAAAAATAGATTCTTAAAAAATAAAATCATTTTTTAATAACAAATACATTAAAGCTTCTGAAAATTACAAAACTTCTTTATTTTTACTACCAAGTATATATCATTTAAAGAAGCTAATGTGCTAAAATAATGATATAAACATTTTAAACTAATATTTCCAAATTATAGTTATGTTAACTAAATATAGTTCTCAATACAAAACTAACATAAAATAAATAATAATTGCTAAGCTGACTTTTTGAATAATTATCTGCTGTTTGTTGAATATTTTGCCTCATTGATTATAATTCTAGCAAATTATGCTCCAATTGTTTCATCAGAAAGTATATTTAGATTTATTTTCATATGTTTAAAGTTACTTTGGATGTGTTGTGAACCATACATTTTTTTTATTTGAGTTTCTTCATATTATACAGATTATAGTCTTCACTAAATCTGGTATTTTTCTGAATTATCAATTAAATGACATGAATATTACTATTTAAATTAATTTAGTTCATCTACATAATGTTTGGGTTCAATTAAACTGCTTACATATAATTAATTATTATTCTTTCTGTGAACTTTATATTTGCACAAGTGCTTATTTTTAAAACAAATAGTTATATATGTATTTGAGGGGGTGTTGGAAAAACTTTTGCCCTGCAGTGGGCTATTTATTTATATATAGTATATATTTATTATAAACGGGCGTTTACATAATTAGTAGTGGTTATAGTATGGATGTAATTAATAATCAATTCAACTCAGTTGAAATAAACAACTATAATATGAAATACTTATTTTATTCTAATCGGTTTTCATCCAATATTAGGACTTTTTAAGTTATAAACTTTTTTACATAATTGCATGAGTTCCATTGAGTTGAATTAATTATTAATAATAATTATGGAAACAACATTATGGACAAATTCAGTATATTTATTATATTTGACCATTGTTAAGGAAGTATGGATGTATATGTTATTAAAAGTAATTACAGTATAAGAAAAAGAAGTCTGTTTGTGATAATCAGATTTGAATATACAAAAAAATAGAAATGTCTTTATATTTTTAATTTCTGGATCAAACATATTGAATTCCAATGATTCATCTCATTGAGATACTCGTAGATAATCAAATCATTATTAAATTTAGAGAATAAGAATATGTTCTTGGATTGAGTAATGAATCATCCAAGTTGAATAATGTATTTTTAGAAATAAAGAAATTTCTTATTAAAGGACTCTGAAATAAAAATGGGCAGCAGAGTAATGGCAAAAAGCTAAGGATATGTTTTGACTTTAATATGTGATGAATTATAGAGATTAGACTTGTGAATGATAATTAGTGTTCTTTTGTTTATATATAACTAATATGATAGTAAATAATGTAACCATCTGAAAATTTTATTAAGATTGGGAGATAGGATATATATTTTTTGAACATTCTAACGTATTTACATATACAGTACTAATATATAAATACATATACTGTATATTGTAACAGTATAAATGGGCCAACTGAAATTAATAGAGCCATACAAATTGAGTGGAATAAATTTGAGCAATAATTATATTTAAGCCGTACGAATAAAGAAAACTAAAATCTGTATTGTAATAAAGTTAAAAACCTATTAATATTTATTTATTAAACAAATGATAACCCGATTGGATCCCAAAATTGTAATAAACACAATAAACAGTAGTTTACTTAAAATTTATAGTGGAATATATTAAGTAATAGTTTACACTAGGATTAATTTATAAAATAACCCTTTTATATTATGCATTAAAATTCATAATAGTGTGAAATGATGAAATAAAATCATTTAAACTCGACAATTATACATGAAGCTTGTATCAATAATTTATCACCCAGCTCTTTATGTTATAATAGTTCCAATAACTCATTTTTTATTGAATCCTACTAAGATAAGATATTAATAATATTTTAATAAATATAAATATCAAAATGTAAATATAGAACGATAATATATTTATTCCCAAATAACCAATTGATGTCTATGAAAACATTAAGTTCACTTTTGATAATTGCTGAGTTCTAACAAAGCATAAAATTTATATTATTTTGCTAGTTAAACTTCAAATGTTTATGATCGCATAGAAACTTTGAATTATTATTGTTATATCATGTATTTAATAAATTAAATAAATCTATTCACTCAAGTTTAATAAATACAGCAATAATTTTATTTACAAAATAAATAAAATAGGTAATAAATAAAATAATATGTTAATTAATATATTCAATAATTTGAAATAGTTTATCTTATAAATTTCTTATTGTTTCAAATATATGATGCTAGATAGTATACATATATTCACCACAAAGAAAATATTTATATTATCTTCAATGAACAATAATAAAAAAAGTATTAATCTGCCCTAGTTCGCCTATTAATCATTCTTATTACAAATAAAATAATTTATTCTTAATTGATTATAGCAATGTTTACATTTTAGTGAAAACAGAATAATGAGCATTATTTTAGCCTTTTAAAATGGATTAGATCGTTATTCTATTAAGTCCGAATCATTATCCATTTGGTCATAATACTTTGTGAATTATTTATTGACACAATAGACATATATATATATATATTAATTCATTCAGCAAAACTTTATATGCATTTTATAATTTTTAGAATGCACTTAAAACAAATTCCATTTCTTTTAGCTGTTATAATAGATAATTTTAAAAGACTAATTAACTTTTGGAATAAATGTTATTCTTACTTATTGCATTGTAAGATTTAAATCAAATATTTTTTAAAAAAATATATTTCATTTTAAACTTCATTTACTGCAAATGCAGTATACCAATTAAAATAATAGAGTCTCTTAACTTAAATCACAGGCGTTTTATATAATTTATTTATTGACGTAACATTGTGGTCATTGACCTAGATACATTATCTAATGATCATCTTAATAACTCTTTTGACTAAAAAGAGTTATTATTTCACTTGATCAGAGCTTTTACAAACGCGACAGCATTCGTGAACAAAATATTTTCTTTCAATTTAAAAAAAAAAAATTTTTTTTTAAATAAAATAATAATTTTATAATCTCTTCTTAAAAGATTGCAAATCAGAGAGTAAAATAAATAAACACATTTAAATCATTTTTAGATACCTTTATAATAATATATTAAAACATATGTGATTTTAAACTTATATAATAATCTAAACATACATGCATATATATATAACCATACACTTACATGAAAGCATAACTGTTTAAATCTATTGTTGTTAAAATATGCAGAATAAATAAAATATTAATGTAAAACCTATCAAAGTATATATTTTTAAATTTATGAATATTTTTAGAGCAAGATTTCAAATTTAATGGAATAAACTATCTGTTATTACTTAAATAAAAATAATAATAAATTGCGGATATTATTACTTTATTTCAATGTATCTACAATAACTCCAAAATTAAAATAAACACCATTGATTATTTTAAATGGTTAATAACATTTAAACCATGACAATACTTTTTTAAAAAAAATAAAAAATACGACCATAACCCTTTTAAATCTAATCAAGGATGGTACAATATATATGTGTGTAAATAGTCTTTTTTGTGTTAAACCATATATTATTTTGTTTATTTACATCATATAACTGAAAATATTAAATATATATATAATGTTGGCATTAAAAATATTTTTTTATCTTTTTTAGGAAAGTTATCTTATGAATATTAGCAAACTCTGGGAAGGCTATCCCCATGCAGAGATGCAGTAAGTTTTTATTTTTAATATGTTATATTATCCAAAAGCAAAACATTTTTAATTATAGAACAGTGGGCATTGCATTCTATATAATGTTCCAAGTAAATCTTGTATTATAATTTTGTCAAGTCCGATTATTGGTAATTTCTTTTTTATTATGTGTATGTAATCTACATTAGTGTCACTGTGATATTCAAATATGTGTAATAAGTTTTTTTAAAAGTATTAAATAGACGTTTTATAATTAGAATAATAGTTTTTATATTTGAATAGAAACAAAAATGAATAATAATTTGTTGATAGTTGTTTAGAAAGAAAAGTGGGGATTGACATTTGCTTTATTGATCTTGAAAATGTGTTTAATTGAATGATTTAGATTACTTTATTAGATATTTTGAAGTGGAAAAGTATAAATTGAAATGACTGATTAAGAAATAAATTTATAAATCAAAAAACAGAATTGAAAGACTAAATAGTATTCTATCAGAAGAGATAAGTATAATGAGGAATGAAAGACATTTGCTCTTTCTTTCATCCTTCTATATATCATCTGTAAGAATAATATCTAGTTCGTTTATAATTTCTGTAAATGAATTGCAAAATTAGGGTTATCTTGATAAGGATGGAATAAGTATAGGAAATTTCATTGGATCAATTTTATTAATGACTTGGCAATACTTATGTATGGACAGGTCCAAAGAGCGGTTACACAGCCAATACATTCATTTCTCCATTTTGTTTTGTTCATTTCCCAAATCTTCAATTCCACATAACTCTTCCCATCTCTTATATCATCCAGCAAGGGCAATCTTCTCTGCCCATTATTGTTTTCATTTACCATTCCCTACAAAATATCTTTCATTAAACTATTCTTTCTTAGTTTATATTCAATCCAATTTCTCTTTCTATGTCTAATTTCTTCACTCAATCTTTTTTTTTTTTTCCATTTATTCTTCTCCAAACTTATTTGTCATTTTTTTTATCCAACTAACTTTGTTTTCACTATTCTCCACATCCTCATTTGGGAAAGACCACTATGGTAAAAGAAATTGTAGAACTGTGCAATTTGCTATATAATATTGAAGTTTGACCTAAAGATTTTTTGAGGATTATAAAGATTCCAATTGCAAAAAGAGAGAGCTGTTAGATGTGAAAAGTATGTTATCTCACACTTCAAAATTATTATTCATAATTTTAATGTGAACAATTTATAGGAAGGTAAAATATTATATTGGAGATGAATATTTTGGCTTCCAAGGAGGGAAAAATATGAGGCTATTGATGTTATTAGAATGATTGTAACGGGATATCTTGAAAAATATAAAAGGATTGGTATATGTCTTGTGAACTTGGTAAAAGCATTTGACAGACTAAATTCTTTTTATCTTTTTCAAGATCTCTTTTTACAATCATTTTAATAACATTGATAGCCTTATGCTTTTCTGTCTTTGAAATCCAAAATATTCCTCTCCAGTATAATGACAATCTTAAAAAGTAAAGAAGTATTTTTGAAAGAAATAAGATTGTTTTGGAATGTGTATATGAAATAAAGAATCAGACTAATGAGATTGAAGTAGTGAGTATGGAAAGAAAAGTTAATCAAGGATACTGCATGTCATGTGTGTTTTTTAATGTTATTTAGAAAACATGATAGATAAATATTTAGGATAGAGAGAAGGGGGTTTAAAAACAATCTTAATATAAAAAAGGATAAAAAATAAAAAGTGAAAACTAATAATAAAAAAAAAAAAAATAAGTACAGTAGTTTGTATAATAGTTAATAGAGGGAGCTGTATATAAATATAAAAAAAGGAAGTAGGAAGGATGATGGGATAGAAAAAATGGTAGAGGAAAGAGAGAAATAGTAGAGAATAAGATAAGAAATAAATGAAAGAAGAAGGAATAAAATATGGATAAAAAAGGAATTAAGGAATGGAATAAGATTAAAAAAAATTAAGATAATATATAGAAATAAGTGAAATGAAAAATAAGGTTAAATATATGAATATAGTAATATAAGAAAGATTTCATAAATATTACACTGAATTTTTAAAATTATGGCAAAGGTAAAAGGTGAATAAATATAAATATGATAATAATTAATAAAAAAAAATAAAGGATAAAATAGAATTAAAAAGTTATAGAATAGTAAGTTTAATGAATAAAGTGATGTTAATAATTAAATTGTAAGATTATTATAGATATGTGTATGAAATATGGTTGTATCAATATAATGTTTAAATTTTGTAAATCTGTCGAAACTGTAAAGAATAAATAAATATATTTTGCTTTAAAGTGTAAGAAGAGTGAAATGTTGTTATTTTATGTTAATATTGTGTAATATCTCTCCTCTTTCATTAGCATATTAATCCAAAAACTTATAATAAATCCATGCAAATGATCTTTTAATTATATAACTTTTTACATCCTTTTTTGTTGTTGTTGTTATGTATATATTTTATGAATCTAAATAATCTTTAAAATAAAAAAAATGCTACAAATTACTAGTTTTTAATGTACATTTGGAAATGTCTAATTTTATAAGAAATTTTAGGAATACCACTATGTCACATATATTGTGTATCATTTTACCTGATCTGTTGATTTGATGATGGGTGATAGTGTAAATGAATTGTTTCCAGATGATTCTTTTCTCTGCTTTCCTGTATGCTTCCAATATTTTCAATCCTGTCCATTCCATAATGTTACTCATCCATGACAGTCTTGGTCATCCTCTTTCTCTTAATCCATTCACCATTCCAAAGATGATATCCTTTTTAAATGTATTAATGTGCCTTATCACATGTCCAAAATTTTGTAATTATCATCAATTTACTATCTCCAACAATTATATAACTATAGCTACAATTAATCAAAATTGAAAGAGCAAGCTGAAATTGTGATCTAGAAAATAACAATAAAACTTGTTTGGATTACTTTAAGCTATACATTTAGACTGAATTGTTTTGTGTTGCGTAATTAAAAAAAAATTTAAATGCAGATTTATTGTAATTAATTGTTACAAATATCAAGCATTTGTTTTCATATTGTAGACATTTTAGTTGATATATATTATTATATGAATGTGTTTCATGTATACACAAACAACTTTTGTGATAATATTGTAACTTTATAAATTTATGTATTGAACTTTTGATAAAAAAAAATAATGATGTATATGCATTTATATTTATTTTTATAGGTTTATAGTGAAGTTTTTTTTTATAATTCAGGTAAGTTCTGAATCATCTCACAAACAATATTGATTAAACTTATCTTTTGTTTGTTTTGCTGTCTGCTTACATCAACACATCATCCTAGCATACTCAAAATATATTTATTTCATACTAATATCAATGTGCTCTTACTAACTAGCTTAAGTTTTATTCTGCAATAGATATGGCTATTTTATTGGTGTATATATATGTGTGTGTGTATTTCTATATTAAAATATTTTCACTGATTTTATAGATGTAAAAGTATTTTCATAGTTAAACTTCAACTGTGATGTAACTAGGCAAATGACAAATAAAATTGGTATCTAGTTTAAAATATTTTTTATCTTACCCACCTTAATTTAAACTAAAAGTAAAACTGCTGATAAGTTAATATTATAGACAATGTAAGAGTTATAAATCAGGCACACGCACACTTGGTATATGTGAAAATTGAAGGATCACAATTTCCTAATATTTTTCACAAGTAAACAAGCCTCTCCCATGAAGAGTTATATATATTAATTAGAAGATCTTTATAGATTTAAATATTAAAAATATAATATGAATTTTCATATATTTTTTTAAAAAAGTTTTCAGCTATGATTTAATCAGAGAAACTGCCTAGTTGCAAACAAGAAAACCTGTGGTACTCTATTAGTATGATAAAAAGCTATTATCTGTGTGTCTATATCTACTTATAGTGTACCATTCCTTAAGTAGAAAAACCTCAAAATCTATAGATGTTGATACAAGATATTAACCATTTATTTAGCCTGCAAAGATATAATAACATTTAAATTATTAGAGATATGAGAACATGATCCCTAGTTCCTGAATATTTAACTGCTTAGGCTGTATGAATTAGAGTCATATCATTTTAACTGATGTCATATGCAATACCAATAGCTCAGCAATTTTTAGCACAGTTTAAAATATACAGGACTATTCTTCATTATTTAAATAATTTTTTTTTTATTTAATGTTTAATGCACATATATTCAAAAACATAGTTGAATAAATATCTGCTATTGACATAAACATCTTTAGTTTGCCCAACAGCTATTTTTAATTTCTGATTTTTCTTTTTCAAGACAATATTATTTGACCTATGAAGAAATACAAAGAAAAGAACTGAAATAGCTAGGTGAGCTTACAGAGTGATATATACAAAGAAGGATTGATATGAGAAATCAGCAAAATACAACATACGTACCATTTGGATGCAAGGTGTATAGATCATTCATCTTATCTATATTCAAATACAAGTGTTAATAGCCTTGTCTTGGTGAGGTGTGATTGAAGGATTCTATTGTCCCTTAATTGTTATTTTCTAATAGTCTATTTTGGGAGTGGTTGATCACGTGCTGTTTAAGCCAGTTGTGGGTTCCCAGGTTAATATGGCCAAATATGGATCTGCCTCTCTCTTGTCTGTTTTTTGAATGTATTTAATTAGGTTGAAGAAGTAGTTATTAAGTTCATCAGGTGATCATTTTTGAAAAATTACTTTGCAAAAATGGCTCAAGAAAACAATCCCAAACTTCTTTATAAACTTTATTGTAGGGATTTTATTTACAGTAGAAAAAAATAAATTCTAATTGCTAAATCTTTGTTATATTTTGATGTGAATGACATGTTTCACTTTGATTTTTCTTAATAATTTTTTTTCCTCTATTAAAATAGCAACTACAACCTTTAATCAGTAACTTATTTAAAACTATTTACTATGATTGGTCCTATCATCAGAAAAAAAAAAGATATTTTTAGCCTTACAGAATAAAATTGGGGAAAAATAATGATGAAAATAATAATAATAATTAATCAATTTATGTTTTGGTCTTCAGCATAATGGTGCAAATATTAATATAAAATGAATATGTTAATATAGAATGAATTGAAATTCATATTCAAGATATATATATATATTAGATTAATAACAATAAAAATAATAAATGTAACAATAATTAACTGTTATATACAGTCTTTCAATCTGCAGAAGTACTTTCAGTTAATTCCTTAACTCTCCTCAACTGCTGTTAAATTCAAAAAACAAACAAAGGACATTTACGTGTAATAAGTAGAGAGATCTATTTAGTAATATCATTGCTAGATAATTATTATTATTAGCTGCAAGAGGGGAAGTAGTTTAGCTTTGGGCTGTCAGGTCACCTATTTTATTTTTGTTGTATTTGAGAGAAATGGAGCGAGCAATAGAAAGATTAGGAAGAGGGGTAGAGATAACATCAAAAGGTGGCAAGGAAGTATATACATTAAGTCTTTTATTTGCGGATGATGTCTTCTTGTGCATAAAAAGTAGGGAAGATATAGAAATTATGCTGAAGACATGCGCAAGGGTGGGTAAAGAGATGGGATTAAATTTAGTGAAGAAAAATCAAAAGTAAAGATGATTAATACTAAGGAAAGAGAAGAGAAAATTTTTATTGGAGGATATAAAAGTGTGGTCAATAGGTATAACTATTTGGGAATTATCTTAATTAGAGAAATTGCTTGGCTAAATGGGAGAAAAAAAATGATAAATGAAGCAAAGAAAAGAAAGGGATTGATAAAGAAAACAGTGTTTTCATATAATAAATATGATGTAGCTAGAATTGTATGGAAGGAAGTGGCAGTAGCAGGGTTAACATATGGTAACGATGTGTTGTGTGTTTGTAAAGGGGTGTTAGATTATTTAGAAAAAGTACAAAGAGAAGTAGTAAGACATTAGATGCAGATTTGTGGATGAACAAAGGAGGTAATTCAAGTTGAAATGTGATGATAAAGTTTTTATATGAGAGATGCAAAAAGTAAAATGAAAATGTTCAGTAGATTGCAATTTATGGATAACAAGAGAATAGCCAAAATAATATTTAAATTGGGTTATGAATAAAGGACAGGCAACAAGATGGGTGAAAAAGGTATTACGGTATGCAGAAGATTTGAATAAAGAATTTATGTCAGTATACTTATACAAAAGGTGGAATGATTGTTTTAGGAGAATTGTTGAGTGTTATAATGGCAAGGATTGTTGTAGAATAATAGATGCATTAATAAAAAATAGGGAGATGGAGAATTAGTATGGAGAATAAAAAAAATTTAAATATATATAGAAGTAAACAGAATATTGGGTGCAAGTTAATTTATGATAATAGCAAGGAAAGTAGTTTACAGTTTAAGGCTCGAACAGGATCTTTAGCAACAGGGGAATATGTACATAAATGGAAACGTGGGTGATTTAGTCTGCAAGTTGTGTAAGGAAGGCATCTGTTAATTGAATGTAAATGCCTGCCAGCAGAAAGGATATCAATAATGAAGTGGAAGAATAAATATAATCAAAGTGATTATACAGAAAGTGGGTTCTTGGTTTTTATGCCAGATTTGGGAAAAGATAAGGGGGATTTCAATATAAAGGCCATGTAGTTGACAAAGATTGTGTTGTGGAAATGGTATGGAGCCGGGTAGGGAAGAATATGGGAAAAACTTAGAATAGAAAGGGAAGGGAAGGTGGCTAACAGGTTTTTCTGGGCATAATGACTGAGAGATTCCTGACTCCAAAAAAAAAGCCACAGTGCATCACATCAATAGTAATCGGTAGTTATCTAGCAATCTCTCTGCTAATTATATCCCTCCAATTATTTACATGGAAATGTCTTTTTTTTACATAGTTTCCATTAGATATGGGTGTTTTAAAAACAGAAGAGGCTTATAATTAGTAAAAAGTTTTTTAATTTTAGAAATTTACTATTTCAGGATGGCTAGAGAACATGCTGGTTAGTAGGATAGCATTTATATTTTTATATTATTTATTTTTCATCATAAACATCCAAAGACACCTAATATCGCTTTTCCTTCTACTTTAGTTGAATTTGAATTGATGATATTAATATCTTCTATTTTTAAGTAAAATTCTGATTTCTTTTTTAAAAGGGTAATTTAAAAAAATCATGATTTTTTTCTCATCATTGATGAAAATTTCAATCTTTTTTTTTTTTTTAAGGATCAGAACATCAATATTCATATGACTGATTTACTTCAATTTGCAGTTGGGAATTGTCAGATATCCTTTTAAAAATAATTGTATGTTTTACTGCTCAGCAGTTAATATGAAAATTTATGTGAAATTCAAATATCGGAAATGATAGAATTGATCTTTGTATGTTTCATGGACCTTGAATTTTAGAATCTGCTGCTTCATCTCTGCTTTAAATCATGGTATTGCAAATCATTTTACAGCCAGAATTTGATGGTTAGCTAGTTAGGAATCCATTATTTTAAAAAAAAATCTCCCAGTTCCAATCTTGGTTTTGGGATATTGGAATTCATTTATAAAATGTTAGGCTAATACACTAATTGCTGCATCAGGATGTACTTTATTATACATACATCCAAAGTTGTTATAAAAGTTTAAAATAGCACTTGGATTTTGTATAACACTTTGCACTTATTAAATGTTTGATTATCCTAAATTATATTTATATATATATATTTACTTTTAAACAACTTTATTATTGTGCTGACATATTCATTGTTTTTTGCCTCTTTCATTGTTTCTAGTTATCTTATTGGCTTCACTGTTTTCCAGAACTTTATTTTCAAAAAATTAAAAAGGTAAATATATTTGCAATTTTTTTTGTTTGTTATACTTATTAACAGTTGTTGTTTCGGTTATTATACTTAAAAAAAAAAAAAGATAATACCATCATACTTTAAATATAGATCCAAAAATAATGTTCTGTATTTATACTTTAAACTTTTCAGCTAATTGAAAAAACAAAGTATAAAAACCATTTACAAAATGATTTGATTCAATAGAAAAACAAAAAGATTACTATAGATTGATGAAAAGAAATTTAATATTGAAAAGATCACTGACTCCTTTGTTCTTATTAATTAAATAAAACTTTGTCGACATTTATAATTTTTGTTGCTATTTTTGTAATTATCATTTTCTAATTGTATTATTTTTGTACTATTTATGATATCTGCTTTGATTCAATTTACTATCATTACTTTATTAGTATGCATTCGTACGATAAAATATGTTTTTTGACAACTAAAGAAATATGATTCATATTGAAATCCATCTTGAGAATTAGTTATATATATATTTTTCTAAATAGTAATTTAATAAATATTTATTTTTTATGCAGCACAGTGTTTATTGTAATATATTCGGAAATAAACCAATCTTCACACATGTCAATTTCTGTTAAATCAGCACATGTGTGAAGATAGGTTTACTTTCAAATATATTAAATAGTAACTTCTAAAAATATAAAAATTCTGAATTAGTGTAATTTGTTTTTTTTATTTTTTATGTCTAACCATGTTATTTAGAATAGAAATAACATAAATATATTATCTAAGAACTATTCTTAATTATTATCCATAACAGTGAACTTTCTGTTATTCTGGTAGATATTTTTTCAATATAATAATGTATTATAAATTCAGTAATGAAAAGCAATGGTAAACTAATAATGAAAATTAACTCCATTCTTTTTAACTAATGTTAACACTATGCAGAGTCAAGAAACCTCCTTCCCAGAAAATCGTTCAAGATAAATATATGACAGTATTGGTACTGAAATAGTTGATTAGATTGTATAGTTGTAAAAAAAAAAAAGTAAATTCTTTGAACAATTACATAATTCAAAATAATAGTAGAAGAATAGAAAAAAAGATTGCCCGAATTATTGTAATTAGTGTATCGAATGAGATTTTTTTTTTTTTGGCATAAAAAAAGAAAGGGGGAGAATAGTATAAGAAATTAAAAATGAAAGAGAAATAAAGCTATATGATTTTTTAAATGAAAATAAGAATAAAGTAGATTCAAATGGTGATAAAATATATACAACAGGTCTCTATAAAATAATTTTGTGACTAGTTGACCTTCTAGAAAAAGGTACTGTACTTTTCACTCTTTTTCAGCTATTCGGACTAATGACTTGAAATTTTAAATCCCCTCAAGACTATCTAATCAAGCTGATAATACAGCTATTTAATACCCATTGAATTTACACTTACATTTAGATTTTTAGAATGGAGAAAGATAAATGTTATCATTGTTACATATAAACTGTGAGGTCATAGTACTTAGGATCTGTATCATGTATAATATTCACTGAGTTTAAAATGTGTTTTTGATATTTTTATTTTTTTAATTGTATAATGTGAACCGTTATATATATATACATGTGTTTCAAATATAAAAATGTTTGCTTATTTTGTTTACCTCAAAAGGGGAAAAAATATAAATTCAAATTCATTATCAATCCATTGATCATTGTGTTCGTATCATAATGAGTGACCAGCAACAGCATTTTTCAATGGTCTAAAATTATTCTCTCACAGCATATATATACTTATCTGAACTACCTATTACATATAGGATATTTTTTTCAATCTGCATCTCTAATAGAGCACATTATTTTTGCTTATTTCTGGTTATCTTAAAATTATTTATTTAATCAATCTTTTTCATTGATCACAATGTGATAGAATCGATTTATGATTACATAAATATATTGAATTTTTATACTTGTGTTAGAAAGATTTCTTATGACTTATATTTAAAATCACTGATGGTCTTTCAGGAATATTTATTACTATTGATTTTATGCTAAGATTTGCATCCAATTCAAAGTTGATTGATTGTCTTGCATTGGTGGTCGAAAGGTCAGCGCGACTGCCTTGCACTTGCAGGCAGTTGCCCGGGTTGCGGGTTCGCGTCCCGGCCAGTGCTATGACGTTTTTAAAAAAAAAAAAAATTCAAAGTTGATTAATTGTAGAATATATTAACCAAATTATTTATAAGATTAGCAATTACTAATCATGCAATAGTAAGAAATTTCTGGTATATTTAGTAATTATATAGTCCTTCTAAATTCTTTTCTTCCTCCTCTGTTTTTGCTGTCTTCATATATAATATTGAATTTCAAAAATCTTACACGTTTTCACTTTTCAGCAAAAAAAACTTTTATTATTGGTTACAGTTTCGATTGTACCATGCAGTCTTCATCAGATCTACAAAATTTGAACACACATAAAAATACAACCATTAAAATACAATATTTTATATAAAATTATTAAATTCCTATCAAACTTAAATTTTTTAAAAATATTTTCTAACCATTTCAATTCATATAATATCTTTAACATATTTACCATCCTATTTTATATTCTTTTAAAATCTTTTCTATCCTCTTTCTCTATAACATATAACTTTTAATACATATAACATTTACATTATAAAGTAATTTTAATTACACTGCTCCAAAAAAATTAATCACTATCAATATAATCTTTCTTTATCTTTTATTCTAACTAAATACTTATTTCCATTCATATTACCTTCTTAATTATTCCATATAAAATCTTCTTACCTTAGTCTATTCTTAACAACTTTCTCTATCCTCCATCTTATTCTAGTAATTCAACTTCCTTTTTAACCTCTCTTTCATATTCTATTCTACAGCTTCCTCTATTAAGTATTTTTATAACTTAATATTTCTTACTCTTTCTATCACACCAAAAAAAACTTCCTTTTCTATTATACTATTATTTCATTTTATGCTATTATTGTTTTTACCCCTCCCCCATTTTTATTAAGATTTGGTACAATCGAAACTGTAATCAATAATAAAAGTTTTTTTGCTGAAAAGTGAAAGCGTGTAAGATTTTTGAAATTCAATATTATACTTGGTAATATTTTTTTTTTTGGTCATTTTCTAACAGACAATCAATAATAGGCACATGTAATTGGCTGTATTTTTCAACTATGTGTTGCAAAACAAAAAATATGATTATTAAAGAGACATTTATACATTAAATGATAAGGATGGTTATGTTCTCACTGCCAAATAAGTATGTGTACAATGCATTCTGGAATCATTTTAAATCTCTAGATACATATAATAATTCTTCATCTTAGAAGTTGTTGCCTAATCCAAATTCCTCTCTACCATTGCTGTTCTCTCTTCAATATAATCATAGTAATTAACAATCTCATTCTGATTATAATAGCCTTTTCAAGTATTATATATAAATTTTTGAAATGTGTAATTACTAATCATTTATTACATTTTCATAATAGTTTAAGAAATATATTTATATGTTGCAGATGATCAAAAAAATAATGTTCATGGTTTCTAAGAGTCTTTTAAGGCCTATTATCCATCAATCTGAAGCATATATTAATTGAAATTGTAAATGCTTAAATCTTTGCCAAAATTCTTTTTTGACAACAAAACTTTTATCGAATTCACTTTGTATTTCTATTAAGACACATACATCATGTTGTTTTAGCTTATGAAATAGTAGCTCATGTTGAAGAAATCAATCTATCAAATGCTGTAGCAATATACGAGAATTTTGAAAAGCCTTTTTTTGAACCAATTACTTCATTTCAAAATATCCTACTCTTATATGTGATCTGATTAACCATATTAAAAATAGATCAGCTGCATCAAAAAAATATTTCAAACTTTTCTCAGCCCTTCAGATTACAAATGACATTTTTTCTGAACATCTTGCTATTTGTATTGATTTGGTTCTGAAATAAATTGCAAAAATCCCTGGTGAAGTTATTTCAATCTTCAGAAAAAAATAGTAATGAATAAGTCTTAAATGTGATAAATCTTAATTGGAAGATCTGTTTGGTCTGTCATTTCTCTGAAAATCCTATTTAATTTCTGGATATATTAATAAATATTTTTATAATTAAATCCAGTTTAGTAATAAAACAAAAATAATCAGTAGCAAATTTTCTTCTAAAATTATATTAGTCATTGCTATTAGATGTCTTTTGAAAACAAAAATTTCCCTGAAGGATCTAATGGTGTTGAATGCTTCATAATACTATATTTTTAATGTAACAATACCAGATATAAATGAATGTGTAAATAAATATTTGTGTATCCAGGTCCAAAATATTGACAATCTCAATTAGAAAGAATGGATTAGTATTGATTGATTGATCTTCAAGTTTTTTAACAATTTTATTAACAATTATGTATTTTGGAAGAATTATATATTGGTACTATCTTTGATATTAACTTTCTTAATGTCCAGTTCATTAATCTGCTAAACATGATAAAATCTTTATATTTGCTGCAATCTTTTCTATTTGAATATAGGAGACCAAATCTATCCAGCCCAAAATGTAACGATATCATCTGTGATGTACAAAGTTTTTGTAAATAATTTTAATTAAATTATAAGAACTGCCATCAATATACTGTATTAAGTATTAAAATAAATTTACTAATTATCTTTTTATTTAAAATGTATGTCACCTTTATGTAAATTATCAAATTAATTGCATGCCAATAACTAAACATTTGAGTTAGTGGACACTCCAAATAATGTGTGTGTGTGCATTAATCAGTATTAAAAGATATTTAAAAATGTAATTGATATGGCATTGATAGCTTCTGATCTTAGAAATGCAGTATATACTCATGTATATATATATATAGACTCTGTCCGATACACCATCAATCTCCACAATATTGTTCTTCCACTTTTTATTTATAATGAATACAACTTAATAGCAGATACCAAATGCAGATAATTCAGGTTTATGCCCCAACAAGTTCTCATAGTGATGAAGTAGTAGAAGATTTTTATATGGATGTACAAAAGGCTTTTGATCAGAATAAACAACATTTTAAAATTGTTATGGGAGACTTTAATGCTAGAATTGGTAGACAAATGAAAGATGAAATTGCTATAGGTAATTTTGGTTATGGTAATAGAAATGAGAGAGGACATAGACTTGTGGAGTTTGCAGAAAAAGAAAAACTTTATATTATGAATTCATTTTTTGAGAAAAATGTTAAAAGGAAATGGACATGGAAGCATCCAAATGAAGGTACAGCAGAATTGGATTATATTTTGACTAACAGAAAATACATATTTCAAGATTGTAATGTTCTTAATAAATTTAACACAGGAAGTGATCATCGATTAGTAAGGTGTAAGTTACGTGTTAATGTAAAACTAGAAAGACAAAAATTATTAAGAAAAACAATATTTACAGTTGATATTTCTAATCTTCAGAAACATTCTAATGAATTTAAATTAGAACTTACAAATAGGTTTCAAGTGTTAGGAGATTTTGAACATGATACAGATTTGAATGAAATTAATATGAAAATAACTGATACACTTTTAAAAACTGCAACAAACATAGCTGGTAGAAAAAAGCAGCAATTGACTAATAAAATTTCTACTGAGTCTAGAGAATTTATGAAGAAAAGAAGGAATATGAAGATATACAAAAATTATGTATTAAAAAGAATTGAATATCTCGAATTTTGTGAAATGGTACGGAAAAGAGTTGAAAATGATATAAGAAAGTATAACTGTGAAATAGCAAGGAAAGCTGTAGAAGAAAATAAAAGTCTCAAAAATGTTAAACAACATTTTGGTATTGGTAGGAAATTTATATCTGCAATAAGAAAAAAAGATGGAATTATTACTAACAAGAGAGAAGACATCATGAAATTGGTAGAAGATTTTTATCAAGAATTATATAGTAATAAAGAACAAGTACCTCCTATATCTATTACATCTTCCGAATTGCCAAGAATTTTAAATGAAGAAGTGAGAACTGCAATTAAGTGTATGAAGAAAGGAAAGGCTCCAGGAAATGATGGAATTATAATTGATATATTAAAAGAAGCAGGTGAAGAAATAGATTTTTTTTAACAAAGTTATACACCAAATGTCTAAATGATAAAGATGTACCAGACAATTGGAAGAATGCAGTAATAATATTAATATTTAAAAAAGGTGATAAAGAAGATATTAGAAATTACAGACCTATCAGCCTTTTATCAGTTTTATATAAAATTTTTACCAAGATAATTACAACTCGTCTACAGAGAACTTTGGATTTCCACCAACCAAGAGAACAAGCTGGATTTAAAAGTGGTTTTAGTACAATAGATCATATCCAGGTATTGAGAGAAGTCATAGAAAGGACAAACGAATATGAGTTGTCATTATGTTTTGGATTTGTAGATTATGAAAAGGCATTCGATTCTATACACATTTCTTCAGTGATTAAAGCATTGGATCATCAAGGTATATTGTCATATTTTAAAGAATATTTATAAAAATGCAACAGCAACAATTAGATTACATAATGATACTGGAAAAATCAACATTGAGAAAGGTGTAAGACAAGGTGACTCCATATCTCCAAAAATCTTTACAGCAGTGCTGCAAGAAGTATTTTGTGGATTAAAATGGGAAACTAAAGGAGTGAAAGTAAATGGAGAGTATTTAAGTCACTTAGATTTCGCAGATGATGTAGTTGTTTTTGCAAATAATGCTTCAGAGCTGCAGGAAATGTTGCAGGAGTTAGCAGATGAAAGTAAAAAAGTAGGATTAAAGATAAATGTTAAAAAGACTAAAGTAATGTTTAATCGATTTGCTCAAAATATGAAAATAAAGATTGATTATAAAGAATTAGAAGAAGTTAACAGTTACAAATACCTTGGTCAGATTATTAATACAGATGGAAACATAATGGAGGAAATTAATCATAGAATTAAACTTGGTTGGAGTGCTTTTGGTAGAAATAACTTGATACTAAAAGGAAATATGCCTATGTGTTTGAAAAGGATGGTTTTTAACAAATATGTTTTACCAGTTCTTACTTATGGATCTGAGACTTGGACACTTAATAGAAGAGCAATACAGAGACTTCAGACCACTCAAAGGAGTATGGAGAGATGTATGTTGGGAGTAACAAGAAGAGATGGAAAACGCAATGTATGGGTAAGACAACAAACAGGTGTTACTGACCTTATTGAAAAAATTAAAAGATTGAAATGGAGTTGGGCTGGACATATTGCTAGAAGAGATGATAATAGATTGACAATTGAAATTTTAAACTGGATTCCAAGAGATTGTAAAAGACCCAGAAAGAGACCACATGTGAGATGGATGGATGAAATAAGAAAATGTGCAGGGGTGTTGTGGAGAAGAGAAGCTAAAGATCGGAGAAGATGGATTAAACTTGGAGAGACCATCCTGCAGTGGATTGATAATGCTTGATGATGATGATGATATATATATATGAGGAGATAATATCCATTAAATAGAGAAACACTTTAACTTCTGGTGTTACTAAGAAACTATCAATTAATACTAATTGAACAATTCTTGAGGCAAAGCAAGTTTTTTCCATAAACCTGTAATTGCTCTTTTGTTGGGGGTCAAAAGGGACCTCTTTTGCTTTGAGACCCAAACAAAAGAGCTATTACAGGTTTGTGAGAAAAACTTGCTTTGCTTCAGGAATTGTTCAATTAATAATAATTGATAGTTTTTTAGTAACATCAAAAGTTAAGTATTTCTGTATTTAATGGGTATTATCTCCTCATATGTATATAATAAAGTCCATATAAACATTTAATTCAACATATATATAATTGATAGTTCGCAGTGCTGTAGTTTAAATACTTCTGCTGCAACTTCTTTCAGAAAAAATTCACCTTACTTAAATATACTCCTTAATTATATCTTCTCAATGAAAGTAGTTAATATTACACTTCTGTAGAATGTCTTTATAATATGAACAAATTTTCTCCCATGGAAATTATGCCCAAGTTAACTATGAAATATTTTTTTGGAAATCCATCTACTTTAAATGATCATCTAAAGAAATATATCCTTCAAATAGGTGAAGAATTTAGTGATTGATCATATTTTCAGAATATTACAGAAAATTTTTAAATGAAATTTTTCAAGTTCCTTTATGGCACTTCAATAGAAGATCCATATTTTACTTCTATACAATAAATTGGGAAAAATAGCAGGCTTTTATGCAAGTAATTTAGCTGTGGTAGTTATAACATTATGATGAAATTGAATTATCTTTCTTAAATTTTTCTGTAAAAAACATTTTTTTTTTTTTTAGGATGAAATAGCAGCACGGGTGCAATATTCTATATTATTTTTTATTTTTATTGGAGCTGCTTATTTTTTAAAGTAAGTTATTAATAATTCTGATTTTTTTTTTAATGTGTGATGAACCATAATATTATAATGAAAACTGATGTTAACGTAATTTGATTATTGATCTTATTAGTATTTTTGTTGACACTGTCATTGATAATAAATGTAATGGTGAAGGTGAGGACAGATTAAATAAGCTTTATTTTAGACCAAGATAAGTATCCCATGACTTTGTTAGCTTTTTTTTTGCCTTATTGATAAGCAGTGCTCTTTAAATTTTACTTCAGTAGTTTTTATGTAAGCATTATTTTAGTTGCTAGACACTTGATAACAGTGCTAATAGAATCTCATGACTGATTTCTGATTAATTGGTCTTTACTGTCTTTTTTGTTTGTTTGTTTCTTTGCTTCCTGAAGGTTAATTAATCAGAAGCCAATCTGTGATGTTTTGCTATCATTGTCTTCTAGAAATTCGTTAACTAACTCAAAGTTATATTATAGGTTGTGATTGTAGATATCGCCTCAATGTTATCTAAATATTAACTCATATCAAAACAATTTGAGTATTAGTGAAGAGCCTCTTTTTTAGGTATTTGAATGTAGAAATATATCATAAGAAATAAAGTTCAGAATTAATTGTGCTTTGATCTTTTTATAACTCTTTATGGATTTGAAAGTTGAGCAATGAAGAAGAAAGGGAAAGTATTTATATTTCTGAATTGTGGAATTCCTAAAAACTTAATAAGAGTATATGAATACCAAGGAAAACAAATTAATGAATGTTCGATCAGCTTTGATCTAAACTTTCAGTTGAAGCATAGCGGATAAGGTTTAAAGTCTCTTACTTTAATCATATTATAAGTTGATCTAATTTATTACATAAATATATAATTCTTGAAAAGATTAATTGAGAATAAAAAAGAGAATACATGATTTATTTTATCATCTCAATGAAGAATATGCTATTTAAATGTCCTAAAAAGCAAATGAATGATAGATTTTTTTTACCATTAAATATGATGTTAGGAAACAATATCTACCTGATGGTCATCATTGTCAGCCATCATCAGTCCATGATAGGATGAAAATCTCTTCCGAGATTAATTCAGTTTTTTTATTCCATATCTTCTCCAAATCCAACCAGCAATTGTTGTCAATGATATCTTTATTACTCTTCTGTTTAATTTACTTAAATAGTATATATGTGTTGTTTATTATCTTTTCAGTAGAAGGATATGTCTTCATACAAGGAGGAACTTGAAAATAACCGGAATCATTCTCTGGTAGGCACATCTGTTGTAGTACATGCTTCTGCTACTAGATACTTTTTGCCCCAGGACCCTTCTGCATCAATCTGCCAAATGATGTCACCATATGAAATCGTAACACATATGTTTTTTGGTAAAGTGCTTTTCACATATTTATTGATTTTTATAATGACTGAAAAGTTGATACACCATGAAATTGTGTTTGATTTAAGGGAAAATAGCAGGAAAAATGTAATACTTGAAATAGCTTACAAGCAAATAGCTCTGGGAAGTTTTAATGGAAGTGTCAAATTTCCCACATCCTAAAAAAACTATGGTAAATGAAGTCCAATGTCAAGACAATGCTGTTTGTTTTTTTTTTTTTTTTTTTTTGGTTGCAAACAGCATTATTCACTCAGAATTCATTCGTAATGATCAGCCATTTAAAGTCTATAAGGTCTTAAACTTACGTGATGCGGTAAAATGTACACATTGCTATTTGTAGCAATGTGAAGAGTGTAGTTTTCACAACAACGATGTGTTAGTCATAAACGGCTTTAGTGTGAAATATTTTTTAATTAAATTCAGTATGATTCAGTGTATCCATCAGCCATATTCGCTCAATCTCACTTGGTGCTACTTTTATTCTCTTAAATAATTTTTTTTTTTTTTGCAGACTTAGAACTGTTGAAGAAAAAATAATGGAGGCATTAAGATGCATCTTTTTACAAGAGTTTCCAGACTACTTTGAAAATTAGAAAAACATATTTAGATTGGTACATTGCATTAAATGGACAATACTTTGAATGGGATTAATTTTGTAACATCTAAAATTAAATACATAATTTTTTTATTACAAAATTCCGGTTATTTTTGGGTATCCCCTTGTAAAGCCCAGTACATTTTTGTACTAAATTAAAATAATTTAAATATTTTCATTGTTATTAATGCATTTTATAAATTCCTATGTCTAATTATATTTTCTAGGAATATACACATTAATGTATCTAACAATTCTACAATTTATGAATCAAAGATTTAAACTATAAATGTAAATAATCTCATTTTAGATGGTATAACTAAGTTCCATTATCACGATATTTAAATAAAAAGATGGGCTATCATTTCTGGTGAAGAGATTCAGGTGTTCTAAGATTTTAGCAAATATGATGACTGAAAGTTGTTTAAGAAGTGAATATATAGAAGAGATTTAGTCTATCTTTTTCACTAGTTATTAGCTTACAATGTGATTGAATTCAAATCAGAAATGCTGTGAATTAATTTGATTGATATAAGTTAGTTATATATATTATGCATATAATTTATGTAATTTAAACAGTATAATGTGATATTTAATAATCATTGAAATCATTAACAACTGACTCATAATATTCTTAACAATTGAACAATGAACTTGCTATAATATACATTAAATTAACTATTAGTTTTTAATGAGCAGTTATTTCCATATTTTGTAAATAATTTTTATTATTTTATAAACATCTTATAATAGAAGTTCACTTAGTTTTAGTATTTAAAAGAAAATTGGAAATTATTTTAGTCAGATCGATATTAATTGCTTCAAAGAATTGTATATTAATTGTTCTATTTTGTGATTTTATCTGTTATTAGATATTATATTTTAATTATTCATAAATTTTACTGGGATATTAAAAAAGTTTCATTTCTATATTTTATTCCAAACAAACTAAATCAAAACTGGACAGTATTAAAGTTATTGTCTCAGTAGAGAAATAATAAATTTATTTTATAGATGGAAATAAATAAAAAAGGATGTGTCCTTTATTAATAGTAACTGTGAGTAAAGGAGATAGAGAAACTTTCTGCCATGGTGCAATAATGCAATTGCTGAAAGGCTTATCAAACAATATTTTTTACAACTTTTTAGTTCGAGTGCATGTCAATGAAAATTATCTTATTGTGAGGTTATAAATAGAAATTTCATTGATTCTTATTGCATTTATTTTTTTAGTTTTTCTCGAATAGCTCTAATTCTGATCGTTCTTCATTACTTGGTGGAATGTTTATTTCACTTTTCTCGATTGATTTACTTTGCTGAAAAGACAGACATATCTAATTCCAGGTAAGATTGTTAGTAGAATTTAGAATAACATTGTATTTTTATTTTATTATAATGCTTAATAATTATTGATATCTTTAATAAATGGCTCACATTGTGTTATTAAATTTTTAATCTGTTGTAAATCTTAGTATCTGTTCCAGTTTCCATGAATCTGTCATAGCAAATTGATCCTGGATAACTGGAACAATATATATATAATATTTCTATAGACATGCACAACTAACTAAAGTAATGAAAATCATTACATATTAAAGATGATATTTGTTCAAGATTTTCATGCACTTCAGATGTAAACGATGATTATATCTTAAGTCCATAAAAATCTTCAATATATATAATTCTGTGGAAGATGGCTTAGTTTCTAGGGAAGGGATTCAGAGAAGTTTACTTCAAAATTTTACATATAAAAAAGGATCTGATCTGCTTTATTTCTTATATATTAACTTGAGAGTTGAGCGAGAATTGACCCATCTTTCAAGTTAACCTAAATCAGACAAATGCTATTGTCATTGACTAGATCATATGATTCAGCTTGCATTATCTGTTTTAATTGACGGTTGCCTGCTACATTGTAGCTGAAGGTTTTTTAAGTTTAACAATTGGAAAAATTCTGTTATATTTTCATTTTTACATATGAATATCATGAATGAGCATTAAATACATGCTTAATTTTTAACACTTTGAAATAAAGTGAATAAAATCTGCTTAATATTATAAATAAAATTCAAGCTTTTTTTGATTTGTGATTATTTGTGTTGGGGCTTGGCATAACTTATGATTTAGAATTTATGCTCTGTCTTAGTGGAGTTACCATTTATAATATTATAAAATGCACTGTAATATATTAATTATATAGGTGGTTATATATATATGCACAGAAAGATTATCACATTAAAAATACAATTCCTTTAAGACTAGCTGTAAGACTCCACTATAACAGAAAAAATGTGAATTGCAAATATTTTTATGAGGGTTACTAAAGTTATTTTTTGTTTCTGAATTTCAAATAGTTACTCAAAAATATAACATTTCTAAATGTATTTTGTATAATTGAACCAAATGCAATTGTTAAACGATTATTAAAGTATTAAGATCTTAATCCTATATGTGTGCTTATTGTAAAATTAAAATTATACAGATATAGTAAAAATTCTATATTTTTAAGCATCTGGTAGATTATTTAATTTGATTATAATCGTTTATTTATGATATTTTGAAATAATATTGTTTTTTTTTTTTAATTAACTATTTAAAGAAACATTGTCTCACCTGCTATGAAACATTTTCTAATATAATGATAGTTGTTTTAAGATTGTCATAATCTATATATTTTTTGTAATCTATTTTATTGAACAAATGATTACATTTCAAACAGTTCCAAAATGTGAAAATATATATTGTAACACTTAAAAACTTTATTGGCTTATCAAATAGAGCAAATATTGATGCTTATTACTATTATTGTGGGAAATTATAAATTCGGAGGTAATATTTATGTTTTCTCGTATACTACTATCTATTAGAGTAGATTATTAAAATTATCCAAGATGTCTCCTATACAAATTTTTACCAATTATAGCTTCCCAAAAATATATGTCTCAATCATATAAAATCAATGTTAGAAGGAAAAATACACAGGATAAAAAGATACTACACTAACTCCAATAAAGGACAGTATTTAAACTAATATTAATACATAGCTAGACTACCGGATAATACACCCAATAATAATAGCAAATTTTAGCATTATATTTGAACATGTTTGTGAGTGCATAAGTATTTGTGTCTTAAAATGAAGTAAATTTGAAAAGCTAATCGTAAAATATTTAAATGAATTTATTCTTAGTGTTAAATAAAAAGGGTTATTATTATTAAAAATGAGAACTTTAATAAAATAAATAAAATAGAAATCATTTAGTTTAATATTTTAATATTGCAAAATCATTTATTTTCAAATAAACAATTGTGTATTTTATTTTTACTTTTAATTGATATAGTATGGTACTTTAATTTTTAAAATAATATTTAATTCTCATTTTAAATATTTGTCTCAAATTAGGTGCTTTAAAATTAAAAACTCACTGCTTCCAATCATTTTCTAACAACCAGAACCGAATTTTCTCTTACAAATCCAAAAAAAAAAAAGAAATATTGTGAGTAAAAATACAGGGTGTTGAAGGGCCACGTCGGATTTAAACCTGGAATTAGCCATTTTGTTATCCTTTACAAATAGCATGTCTGAATATAAAACTTCTATCTGGATTTAAAAGCAAATGTTTCCTCTATGTCGTCCTGAATGAAGAAATTAAATTATTAATATTTATCGTTCAGTAATACATTTAAAGTAACAAAATGTAAATATTTTGATTCATCTGTGAATTTTCACAATTGCATATGGAATGCTGCAGCTTGTGATAACACTGCAATAATTATTCATTTCTTCTTTAAAGATTAAAATAATTCATTTGGAATTTTATTGGCTATATCAACCTAAAGTTTCTAATGAATAGTATAAAATTCATAAGAATTTATGGATTTACATATGGCTTAATTTTATATCTGTGAAAACTACCTAATACAGTAGATAAGTCTTATAAACGAATTGTCAAGCGTTAGTGGCCTAGTGGGTAGAATAGCTGCCTTCCAAGCAACTGGCCAGGTTCGCTTCCTAGTCAATGAATTTGACATATGGAAAAAAAAAAGTCTTATAAACGAATTGGAGTCAATGGATTAGTGAATCGCTTGGTTTTATCTTTTGTGAAAATGACCTGAACTCTAGCTGAACATTATAAAATTGACTTGAAGCAATGGGTAAATAAATTGCTTTATATTTATATTGGTGGAAAGCTATTTAAAACCTTGAAGATTCTTGTAAAGCTAATTTAACCAATAGATTAATATTTGTGTAATGCTACATTGACCAGAGGAATCCAAAAGATAATGGATTTATATTCATTGGTATTATACCTTCATAACTATGCCCAGAGATGTTATCATGTACGAGAGCTACTTCTTAAAGGAATTAATTGCTACATTAATACACGCAGGCATACAAATAATTAATTGTTGTTTTGTTAAATACTTTGGAAACTCACAATTAATAAATTTTTGCCATAAAGTCTTTGCCTCCACAATTAATCATACCCTTATTTGGATTAAGTGTGTTGAATTCATCTTTGTTATCACTTTATAGAAACATCAAATAATATTTTGATACGATTGGAATAATTAAAAGTGTCTGGATAAATTTTCTCAGATGTTTGTTTAATGATTGTAGATTATAAATTTTATACATCTCCTATAATTAGTTAATTTGTTTAATGATTTTAACATTTTAAAATGATTATTATTATGATTTAATGAAAGTTCTCCAGGAAGAAAATATCATAAGGAAGACATTATATTTATTAGGGAGATCAAATAAATATTTGTGTTTATGATTTTATTATGTATTGGAGATCAGTTGTATTAAACTTTAAGCTAATGTAAAAGATGCTGCAGCCCAGTTAATGGTTAATCTCTCATGTTTTATTGATCCCTTACATATTTTTTTATAATAAAAGATATCTAGAATAAATACTTATAAGCTAACCCTTCTTATTTTACCCAAGAGGTACCATGTGAGTTAATGAGGAGTACATGATATATGAATTCTCTCCATGGCATTGCTAATTACAAATATTATTGGTTAGTTGAAATTTGATTTCTAAAAATGTTGTGTTAAAGCTTTAGCTCTAATATAAGAATGAAAAAGGTCAGGTCTCACTAAAGTTATATATTTTAAGAAAAATAATAGCTTTACTCTTTCATGAAAGAGTTAAGTAATAAGTCTGTTACCTATAAGGAGAGGTTGTTATTATTAGTACACTTGGGGATGCACTAACACATTCTTGTATTTCATCTGCGGTTAATGCTTGGTTTTAAACAAACACCATACCATCATCTCCAATGGAGTATTTTGTTCATTACGTTTTTATAACTCAATTGGAAAGTATTTGTTAAGTATAATAGCACAATACGACCTACAATCTTTTTGGAGGACTTCTTACTGTATGGTTGTTTGTCATTAATTTGAAATATCATCATCTACCCATTTTATAAATAAATATGGTCACAGTCAGACTTTATTTTAAGAAGTAATTTTTTTTTATTCAATTTACTTGCACCATTTCCATTTTAATATTAAATTTGCTGATATGAGTAGATACATTAAAATCCCTTTGCTATCTTAATCATATCAAGAATAGATCAATTTGAAATTACTAATTTTTCATAATAATAATAATAATAATAATAATAGTTATATTTTATTAAAAATCCTGAGATAAGTGTTTCACTCAGACCAATGTAACCTGAGAGTTAAGAATTAACTTGCTAGCCTTATTAAATATAAAGCACATGAAGTTTGTCAGAAATATTGCCAAAATCACCCTTTCCTTTATTTTTGCTGTAATATCTTATATAAATCCAATTTAGCCAAACCATTTGAACACTTTTTAGCAAAAAACTTTTTATTAGACACATAAGCCAATAAACATCACATGACCACCACTTATAGCATCCATTGATTACTCTTGCTTGCTGTGTGTGGCAATACATTATAACGGTCGGATGTAATTATTTTAAAGTCTTACCGTATCTGCGCTACAGAGCACCACTAGGCTATTTGAACCTAGAAAATTTATAGAGTAGGCAGATACGCGCTGTTAAGATCTAACTTTTACACATATATTTTATTCCGACTGTCAGCCCATGCCACTAGCTCAGTGAGACGCAGAGATTTATAAAATATAAATTCTTAAAATATTTTTCAATATTAACAAAAATAAACGAAGCCTCTGCCAGTAATAACACCCAAAAACATTTATTAAACATATATGTAATTTAGAATTATTATTTTAGTCTAACTTTACTTTAACATTTAATTTACATTTTTAATTTTTATTTTTGAAGTTCGCACAGATGAATTTAATATTTTATTAAAGTGTCGAGTATGAATAGACTACATAGTTTGCATTTGAAAAGAAAATATTCTATCCCTTATTTAAACTTAGGCCAAAAGTTCGCAGTCAAACCAACATCAATCCATCTGATACATCGATGTATTCAATGCAGCATGAATACGACAGCACAAATACCATACTGTCAAGAATGTACATCTGAACAGCATGGTTATATAAGACATTGACTCTCGTCCAGAACAGGAATACTACATCTGTCTGGTGAGAAGAACAATAATAATAAAAAATCCATAGGAAGGGACTGCATTTTCCATCTTACTATCCCATTCCATAGGCTAAAGGGGTGATCCAAGGAGCAAGGAATACCGTCTGCTTCCGATGGTCATTAAGAGAAATGGGACTTATTTTTGCCCAAGTGTGGCGTATAATATGATCTTGCACGTAGCAAATCTCATGCTACATTTACTAATTACACCAATATATCCAACCGATTAACCCAATCTAATTAAACAAATAACCTAAGATTTACCCTCCCTTAATTCAACTAATATAACTTTACAAATCTATGCAGCCATTCACGCCCGACTTAAATTTAACATTTATTAAAAGTTTATTTAACACAAAAAAAAAAAAAAATCATAATAAAAACTTAAAAGAACGGAAAAAATAAATTAATGGAAATGATTTTAAAAAAATAATACATTCAATAAAAATAATTAATAAATAATTTAGTTTGGTCAGATAGGAAATACTATTGCTGTAATTGAAATACTGGGGAATAGTTTATACTTAGTGTTCATTAATTAACTACTGTTCTTACGGTTTTAACATACTGGAAAAGTTTCTTTTTTAGAATTAAAGTTCATTAGCTAGACTTCTTACTGTTTTAAAATTCCATGCTTAACAGTTGCTTGCAATTTGGAGCCAGTGTTAATTCCCCCGATGTCCTGTGGTCCTCAATATAGGAAAACGATTGGTCATTCCTCTTTCTTTTCCTTTTTAAAAACTGAAGGAATTGAAGAGTGCGTCTTTTCAATCCCTTCTCCTTCAACTCTCCCCGCACTAACACATCTCTATCCTCCTTTTCTCTCCCATCTCTTTCTTCACTAAAATTTATTTCCAAACTTTTTCTTTTTATCAAAATTTTGGATTGAGTGGACATTACGTCATGGCGATGATCATTTCCTCGCTGAGGTCCATTTCCTGAGGGCTTTCTTTTATTGGCTGTTCTGTTCCTATTGTTTTTCCTCTCCTATCTGACCTTTAATTATACATTTTGAAATGCCCAAAGGCTAGTTCACTTGGACTAATTAATAATCATTTCCATTTTATACAATAGCATTAATTAATTTATTGTACAAACTTAAAGATATATTTTTATCTTTAAATCTTTACTGAAAATTTAGTTTTAAAATACTTTTTTTTTTTTAATAAAGTTTTCTTTTAATAATTTTTCATCTGTGCGATTTTATATATTATAGTTTAGATGATTTTTAACTTTCAATTTTTAATTCTTAAAAAAGAAGTTTTTATTTGCGAACTTTTATTTTTCATGACTAATTTTTAAAATAAATAATGTAGCAGCGTGTGTGCCCGTTACAACGTATAGTGAGTTTTGCCTGTTTATTATACACATACACCTATGTTTCAACTGTCCTGTAGTCTTCTTCAGAACCAGTTTCTGGATTTACATGAAGTTTTATTAGAAAAGTATACATTATGTGTGAAATTATAATAATATCTTGAGATTATATTATTAAGGTTTATGTGAATACCCTGAGACATTACTGGCATTAGTATAATTAGAATCACACATAGCTAAGCAAATCAGATAGTATTTGTTTATTATTATTAATAATGTGGCTAGAGCAAATAATTCTTGCTAGTTCTCTTTATTTTTTGTGGGAGGAGATGCATTATTTTAACCGAATGCTATCCTCTCGCATTCGGTCATTTGAATCTTTAGTTATGATATATATCATGTTCATTAAAAGCAAGAGATAGCAAAAAAAAAAAATTTTGTTTCTTGATCTGATAATCAAATCTAGAAATCACCTTGATTTATTCTATACTCATTTTTATATTTGCACAGTATTTTCTCATCTTTTCTTGACCTATCTCTTCAAATTGCTTCTTCCACATTTCATTCAAGTAATATTTACATCTTCGTTGAATGTCTCTTGAAATCTAACATTTTTATTTATTGTATTTTATCCTATTGCTAATCAAACTTCTATATTCTATTAAAAAAATTTTCATTTGATATTTTTCAATTCCAAGGATCTCCAGCATTCATTTCCAGCACTAAAATTTAAAGCTATATACTCTTTTCAATGTTCAAGTTTTAAAACAAAGTCTTTCCTATGTAACTTCTTATATTTTTTTTTTCTCCTAATAAGATATTTCTCAAATATTAACTTTTTTTTTTTATGGAATGTATATAAATATATATATATATTAAATCGCTTTCCCAAATATTAAGAAATTTTAGTTGCACCCTCCGTGAATATATCTGTAAAAGTCCGATTCTCAAGCAGCCACTTCAAAAGAGCTCTCTTAAACTTAAATTGCAATGATGTTAAATATTGAAATATGGACTTTTTAAACAAAGAGCATGAAATTTGAATTAGTAGTGATCTTAAATTGCTCATAAATAAGCATGTTTATGTAGACAAAAAAAACTAAACATCAGTCATTTTAATCTTTGCAAACTCCCAACACAAGTATATAAGAAATAATCTCAGTGCGTACCACTAGCTCTTTGTTTGAATAAGTCCATATTTTAATATTTAACATCATTGCAGATTACAGTTTAAGAGATACCATTTGCACTGGCTGTTTGAGAGTCGGACTTTTATATATTCATAAAGGGCATAGCTGAAATTTTTTAATGTTTGGAAGAGTGATTTAATATTTATTTTCAGCTATTGGGATTATTTCTTATATATTTGTGTTGGGAGTTTGCAAAGATTAAAATGACTAATGTTTAGTCTTTTTTTGAATATGTATATTATACATGTTTATTTATGAGCAATTTAAGATCATTGTTAATTTAAATTTCATGGTCTTGATTTGAATAAGTCTGTTTTTCAATATTTAACATCATTGCAGGTTACAGTTCAAGAAGTATTTTTAGAATGACTGCTTGAGAGTCAGACTTATATATTCATTCATAGAGGGCGTAGCTGAAATTTCTTAATGTTTGAGAAGAGTGATTTGATATTTAATTTCAGCTAGCAGTATGCACTGGTATTACTTCTTATATATATTAAGTGCTATTGTAGACTTCTTATCCCTGTTGCTTCCCTTTGATATTTTCAAACATCTATATTAGTATCAGCTTTCAGTTTTGTCTTTATCTCTGGATGTTTAATATTTTTATTTAGTAGTAGAATATGAGTTAAACCAAACTGACCATTTTATCAGATTGTAGAGGATAGTTCAACAGTATGTTCTATATCTTTTAATGTATTATCTTTTAAATATATGTTTGCAAAAAGTATTATATTAAAATTTATTTTTATGTTAATACAATATCTTTATAAACAAAAAAAAAAAAAAGGAAGCTATTGAAGTTTATTGTTTTGTGGGGTTTTTTTTCCACTTTTTTTGTAGTATAGCTACTTAATATTTATTTAAACTTTGTTATGCTCAATAAAAAACATGATTTCAAAATGTAGTGATTTATTGTTAATTTCCATTTAGGAAAATTGTGAATTATTATTAGAGCAATTGATCAGTAAATGACAATTAACAAGAAAGATGCTCATTGAATTTGATTATTTTAAAATATGTGTTCATTAACGTACTCAAATTTTAAAAAGTACTATGTAAACAAATTTTTACTTATGCCAAAATACTAATACAATTTTGGTGTGTGGAAATTTTAAGAATTCCCTTATAATGTTTTCTAGACTAAAAGAGACAAGTCATTTACTGTTGGAAATTCAATGTTCGGCCTACATTTTTTAAAAGATTTTTTGTTTGCTTTATGACAAAATGGTGGCCGTATCTCTAACTTTATTATATTGAATGTTAAATGCTCTTGATAACCTTTTTCTATTTTACCACACAATTCTCTCTTCATAAAATTATATTATTACTAAATTATTTTAAATGAAGCTCGAAATGGGTTATAAGTTAACAAGTTGTAAAATTTTATATTAGATTATACTCATTCATCTCAACTGTGTACCTCAGTTTAGCAGAAAATAAGGAAACAGTCCACGAAGTATTTTGATTGAATCGGACTCGTTCAGATGATTCAGACTCTATATGTTACAACATCATATCACTTAATATTTAGCTAAAGGATTTTATATCATTCCAAATTATAAGTTTTAATGTTAATGTTTATTTGATCCAAATATATTCTTTACTTTTTCTTTAAAAATTAAATATATCTAACAAAGATCAGTTCATGATTTTTAACACTTTTTTTGCATCAGATAAAACATAAACTGTGTTTAGAAGAAATGCATTGGGGGAAATGTTTTAATATCTTGATATTTTCATTAATTTCTTCAAAAATCTCTTGATTTATAAAAGATTATGATAATTTGTTCATTGTTTGACTTGTAAACTTTTTTATTGGAGTGGTTTAAATCCGAGATAAACATGAATGCATTGAAGGAATTATTGTTTATAACTTAAATCATCATAATATTAATAGATTCTAACATAAATGAGGTGAAACAAAATAATTATCAATTAATAAAAATTTGTATTTGTCATTTCATAAGTGTATCAGACTTTTGCAATTTAATAGAATCAAAACATTCTTATATTATACTTTTTGTATCAGTTCATTATATAATTCCTTTTTTTCTCTCCCAGTTTTATGGTATGGAACGTACTTTTTGTCTTAGTTCGTTTAGGTTCTATTATCATGGCTGTTTTGACTTTTTGGTAAGTAATGTATTGAAATATTAGATTATCTAAACTTAGTTTTACTTTTCGTTGATTTATGCATACTTATTTTATTATAATTCTTTTAAATAAACTGCACTATTTTGGCTTTATTCTTGTGCTTTTACTTATTACATAAAGAAATAATTTTACATTGGTAATAGTCAATAGTATAAGAATAAAAGCAAATTAATGCATTATAGATTAACTACTAATAGCCAAAACACATTTCATCGAATTTAATAATAGTATAAAAACAAAAGAATAAAGCTTAATCTAATAAAACAAAATTTAATATACCATATAATATATTTAGGTCATATTTGATATCTTAAAGTTTTTCGATTTCTACCATTTAACAAGTGTAATCATTATATATTAACATAAATATCACCACTACAAATATAAAGTGTCTGTTTATGAAGGATTTTAAATAATTAATATAGGATTTTTTTCATTAAATCTAGAATATCATGCAAAGTGGAAAAGCTCGAATTTTAGAAGACTCGTTGAATATTTTCATCACAGTTAGTTTAAAATATTCATAATCTCCATGGCATCCAAAACAAATTCATCAATTCTTTGAAATGGATTATCTTGATTGCATTCAACGGTGAATCAAAAATTATTTGCATTTAATTTATATTAAAAACTTCTGATTGCCACACTGTCTTATCAATTCTTTTCTTATGACATCGCTGTCTCTCCAGTCACTGATGTGCAGTTTTGAACATATTACATCAGTTCATATGTGACTGATGGAAAAACAATGCTTGCCCCACTTACGATTTTCTTGAAAGAAGAATAATGCATTGATTTATTTTTTGTGGTCAGATGCTGTTATTAAGATTTTGTGTATAGTATGGAGAATGTATTTTATCATGAAGAAGTCTGTATGAATGGATAGGGAAGTTTCAAGGAAAATCATCAAATGTCAGTCATGAAGAAGGAACTGGATGCTTATCCATGCGCATGACTGATGAAAATCTTGGGAATGAATATGAACTGATTCTGTTAGATAAGTGATAGTGGATTATGTAGCAAATCAACCATGGCTCTGCCTGCGCAATAATCCATGACAGACTTGAGTTTCAAAAAATTTGTGCTTGATGGGTATTGAATTCACAAAAGAGCACAAACAGAGATGCTTGGACATCTGCAAACAAAATTGTATTGATACTCTAAGGAAGATGAAAGTTTCTTAAAAAGAATTATTACTGATGATGGATTCATGACTGGTAGCCTAAAAGTAAACAGCAGAATATGGAATGGAAACAACCTCAATCTCCAACCAAAAAAAAGTTCAAAATTCAAACATCTGTTGGAAAATTAATGCTTAGTTTTCTGGAATTCTCAAAAGCCAGGGTTGGAACATTATTAGGGACGCCAATGTGCTAATTATAGTGAGATGCTCCCAAAAGGCTTGAAGCTTAAAATTTGAATAAAATGCAAAAGACAGCTACATGTTGTTGCATGATAATGTATGTCTGCACTTTTCTCTTCATACTAAAGACACTCTCTATGGTTTTGAGATATTGGAATTTCCTCTTAGACTATCACCTGTTTGTTTTTTTAAAACAAAACCCTTTAAGAACGAAAATTCATATCTGGTGAAAAGATGAAAACAGTAGTGCATTTGTGGCTAGCAGCTCAACCTAAAATATTTTTTAATGAGGGAATGCAAAAATTTGTTGACAGATGGTCAAAGTGTTTCTTCTGAAAGTTAATTAAAATAAATTTTACTACCAGAATGCTGATAATTTTTGATTGACTCCCATATTACTGACACATATATATAAAAATAAATTTTCATTCTGATTTTTGGCATCTTTGCAACATGCGCTTGAATGCCTTTCAATATCTGATAGACATGATCTAGCTGAAATATTGGTATAATATTGAATGATATTAACAGCAACAGAATACTGTACAATGAAATATATATTTAAATGTCATCAAAATGTTTGTAGTAATATTGATACATTCTGCAGGGCTTTTTTTTTTTATCTTTGAAATAAATATTGATATGCAATAGTAATAAATTGCTATAACATTTTTTTATCAAACTTCTTAAATCATTACTAAGGTAATAATGACAAATGAGTGTATTATTATTTTTCCATACAAACTCCTTAGATTCATGACTTGATTAGCATTTAAAGTTTTAGGACTATATATTGAGCACTTACTGATGTGTGTGCAACATATAAGGGTTTTATTTCTTTATTACATATGTTGTATTTATTATAAAAAGAAAATGATAATTTTAAGTTTCACCATTTACCATAAAAGAAAAATTATCTTCTGTTTTTTGAAAAAAATATTTTGATTTCTAATTTACTGATAATGTAATTTTATTTTAGATTCATGACTTGATTAGCATTTAAAGTTTTAGGACTATATATTGAGCACTTACTGATGTGTGTGCAACATATAAGGGTTTTATTTCTTTATTACATATGTTGTATTTATTATAAAAAGAAAATGATAATTTTAAGTTTCACCATTTACCATAAAAGAAAAATTATCTTCTGTTTTTTGAAAAAAATATTTTGATTTCTAATTTACTGATAATGTAATTTTATTTTAGATTCATGACTTGATTAGCATTTAAAGTTTTAGGACTATATATTGAGCACTTACTGATGTGTGTGCAACATATAAGGGTTTTATTTCTTTATTACATATGTTGTATTTATTATAAAAAGAAAATGATAATTTTAAGTTTCACCATTTACCATAAAAGAAAAATTATCTTCTGTTTTTTGAAAAAAATATTTTGATTTCTAATTTACTGATAATGTAATTTTATTTTTATTTTTTTTATTTTTTTAATTTAGGTATGGTCTTGATTTATCTGGTTCAAGCAGTATTGATATCTCAAAAGGCAACTTTAATATTCAGATTGTAAGGTATGTGTTGTCTTTATAGAATTTGTTGATTAAAATATTAGGATTTAATCAGTCTTTTTTTTTTAAAATAAATTGATTATAAAAATATTTGTGCTTCTTATCGGCTGCTAATCTTAAGTGACTTTATTCACAAATAAGAACCGATCTAAATGTGTACCTGGTATTTTCTTGATTCAAAAAAATTGGAAATTAATTTTAAAAAATATATATTTTAGCTCATCAAAGCATATAGAGTTGCTTTTTGGAACCATGTACATAGCAGGGCTACTGTGTTTCTATTTTATATATATATAATATATTGTATTTAAATGGGTAAAAATTGTTAACTACATGTAATTATTAAATGTTTTATATTTTCGACTAAAGTATACAACATTAACTTTATATAAATAAGATTCTGATTTATGATTAATTATGCTGCAGACATGGTAGATTGTAAAGAGACTGTTGGGAAATTAAAATGCTACTTTATATTTGATAATTTATTTTTCAGTAATTAATTATAATGTAAACATAAAATAATCTTATTTTTGATAAACATACTAATTAAAACATCCATGTATTTTTAACTAAGAGCTTGGATTTTATTTGAAATGAGAAATTCTCAAAATATTTATACTGAAGATTACATGGGGTGTTTTTACTGAGATTATAATTGATTTTATGTAGAATTGTTATCAAATGGATTAGAATTTAATTGATATGAACTAAAATGCTAGCTCAGAAAGATTTCATCTTATTTCATAGCAGTATTTTCTTAAATAATTAACAAAGTCGTGTTTGATTTTAATTGGTATTAGTCTGAATCAGGAACTTTTTTTTTTGCATTATACTTATTTTAATTGAGTTTCTTCTTACATGATTTGTTTTTACTTGTATGTACCATAATTGATTTTAATAAATTTTGCTTTTTTTAAAAGCAAAAAAAAAACTTATTTATAGGTCTTAAAGAACAGTTTTTTTTTAGGACTTGTGCAGTTCAGTTTTAAATTAAGAAAGATCCACACAAGTCATGTAAAGCAGGATATTAAAATGTGAAAAAAAAAGAAGTTCCAATATTGTACTAAAATGAGTTATTAGTTCATTGTCAAATAGAATTTCTAATTATAATAAAGAGATATGTGCTTAATCATTTTTTCAAATTTCTTAATTCACTTAAGCATACTACCAACTGAGAAAATTGTATCTATTGCAAGTTTTTCAAAAAATAAATGTTGGTGAAAGCAAAGTTTTTAATATTGGAAAACAATTATTTAAATATATATTTTTATACAAAAATTATTATGATTTTCCATTGAATTAGATCAACATAAAGAGCTTGTTAATGTTCGTTAACCTGATAAGATAAATAGGATTTTAGATATAAATTTAAAAAATAATATGCTAAATGAACTAAATTAGAATATTTTTGTCCATTATATTCAATTTTTATTATTTAAAATATAGTTTATTTCATAAACAAGTAAGAAATTATTGATTTTATTGTAATTTTTTCCTTTGAGAAATCTGATTCTTTGTAGATATGTTGCATGTTTAGCTGAATTTTTAATGTCTAATATGTAGAATTGAAAAGATTTTCCATCACTGACATAGGCAGTCTTAGATATGTGAAACATTTGTTTTTAAAAATTTATTTTTTATTGTTTGTTTTCAATTGATTGTTTTTATAGTAATCATTTTTGTGTGTGTGTGTGTGTGTATACATATACAGTATATGAAAATAAAAACTTTGAGAAATTATTCAATCCAGCACACAAAGAATCCTGTTTAAAGTTTCTAAAATCTTTAAAATGGTCTTCATCCACAAAAACAGAAAATTCCTTTACTTGATTAGATTGCCAATGTTTTGATTTTGGCATGGTTAAGATTGTAATAAAGAATTGTTGTGTCTAAGTAATAATGAGATTATGCATGAAATAAAGAATGTTCATTCATATGTATATTAGATGGTTATTCAATCTGAATAGAAGATAGATTAACAAAAAAAATTTATATTTTCATTTTTTTTAAACTTAGCTGATTTATTAACTCATTTTATTTCTATTATTAAAAACTTAAAGCCTACTAAAAGCGATTTATTGGTCAATTTTGGTGTCTCTTCTATGTTTACCAGTATTCCTATTGAAGAGGCTTTATCTATAATAGCTCAGTACAAATTTACCTGATTTTATTATTTAATGGACAAAAAACATTGTCTTAAGAATACATTTTTTATTTATCGTTTTCAAAAATATAAACAAGTAAAAGAGCTTTCTATGGGCTCTCCACTATTATTTGTAGTTGCTAATCTCTCCATGAATAAATTTGAGAAACAAGTATTGAATGCAACCAGTAAGAGACATTCCATTTGGCTAGGTATATCTATGATAGATTTGTTATATTATGGCCTCGTGATATTGTTGTTTTGAATTCTTATTTTTCATAATGGATGGCAGTAAATATTAAGTTTACCATGGAAGTTGAAAAAAAAAAAAAAAAAATACCTTCTTTTCTAGATCTTTTAATTGCTAAACAAACCTAATGGCTCTTTGTTACTATCTCTTTATAGAAAATCCACCTCTACAAATAGATATCCTACTTTTAATTCTCATCATCATTCTGTTTATGGGGCAAAAAATCTTTTGATGAGAGCATATAGTTTCTCTGTTAAGGATTATCTTGCCCAAAAAATGGCACTAGCTAAAATTATTTTACTCTGTAATGATTATAAAACAAGCATTATATATATGGCTTTACACTGTATTGATGCCAAGAAGAGAAAGGATAGTGAAGTTATGAATTCTTCAACTAGTTATAAAGTTGTTTTACCTTATATTAAAGGGGTCACTGATAAGATATTAATAATAGATAACTATTTAATTTCAACATTAAGACTACCTTTTGCACTAGTAAAAAATTTCAATTTTTTCCATAAGCATTACTTTTAAAACCCCAAGGTATCTATGAAATTTCATGTTCACAGTACCCAAGAAGAAGCTATGTGGGTCACCCAAATAGATATATTGTGTCAGAGTTGGGGAACATAAAAATGACTTCAATCAAAAGTTGATTACATCAGCTTTTATATTGCTTTTTTTTTTTTTTTTTTTGCCAATTGATCACATCCCTGATTTTGATAATACTAAAATACTAGCTACTTTGAAAAAATACGATTTAAGAACTATGAGAAAATTTATTGAAATATTTAAAAAACCAAATAGTTTAAATAAATGTAATAAAACACAGCATATTCCACTCTTATGTAAGCATATTATTTTATCTTTGTCTTTTAAAACTATTTTTGTTAATCTACCTCCTATTCTGATTGGACGACCATTTAATATGCATATGAATGAATGTTCTTTAATTCATATGAAATCATAATCTCATTTCTTGAGACACAACAGTTCTTCATTACAACCTTAACCTTGACAAAGATGAATGCGATTTCAAGCAAAAAAAATCGGCTCTTTTGATGGATGAAGACTTTTTTAGAGATTTTAGAAACTTTAAACAGGATTTTTTGTGTGCTGGGTGGAATAATTTTTCTATACAGAAAACTAATACCCAGTACAACCTAAAAAAGATTTTATTTTTATCTTAAAACTGTAAAATCTTCATTATAATATGTTTACACATAAACTTTTTTTTTTCCCTGTAAAATTGTATTTTCTGTAGGATTAACTGTTTGTTTGCTGTGTGTTTACTACAAGCCTGGATGATGTGGAATTTTATCACATTTCATCTGAAAAGAATGAGAGAAAAAGTAGCTGCTACTAATGCCAAGAAGAAGGGGACCAAGCCAAGCAAGGAGAAAAAAAGTAAAAATGATTGAAGGTTGGTTTAGAATGTAGAAACAGATAGGAGGGGGTAGTGGGACATATATAGAGGATTATAATTGTAAGTATTCTTCAAAACCTGCATACAGTATAATAATAAAAATATATATAAGTTGTTCAGTAAGTCATATGATATTTGAGCATCAAAGTAACTAATGAGTTGAGCATAATTGTTCCATTAAACTGACCAAACTGAGATTCTTTACTTTTTCTTCACTAACAATCAATTCAAGAACTTTTAGTGATTTTAATTCAGTGACTTTGCCATTTTTACTATTGCATTAACCATTCAAGAATAAGTTTTATCATATTAATTTGAATTCATTGTTAAATTCTTGTCTGTTTTTGTCTTAAAGAAAAAAAATTTGGCAATTTCCTGTTCCTTTCCTAGATATTTGAGACATTCAATTTAACTGTTTGATCAGCTTCTTTGATCTCATCACATTCTCAAGATTTAGTTGTACGGAAATATTTTGTTTCTGTTTTAGTACTCAAATTTGTTTTTTTTTTTCTTTTGATAATTTATGATTTTACTTTCAACTTTTCGTCAAATGGCAGCTCATTCATCCCAACGTAGTATTTTTATTTTCTTTTTAAGTCAATGCACTATCACAATGAATATTGATGGGTTTTTTTCCTCTCTTTTTCTTTTCCTCAACTTCTATTGGTGCTTCGTTTTTCTTAATTCTGTGAAGATACACTTTTACCTCTTTTTTTAACCATTTTTTTCCCCCCTTAGGAAACATTTAAATAAATAAATGTTTTGCAGATGTTTAATTATATCAGTTGTTTTTTTTTAACTGTAAAGGATAACTTCTGAAATCAAAGCAAGATAAAGCAATAGCCATTCATGAGGAAAATAATACTCTACTGACATTATAATAATTGATGTTGCAAACTTTTTTATCTGAATAAACTTATAAATATATATTAAAAATTTGGGAATATGAATATAATACTATTTTGCGAGTATATATTTAGGAAGATACATTATTCACTTCATCACATCTTTCATATATGTCATCGATAAGTCAGCTAGATTGCTGAAATTTCATTCAAAAGAAACAGATTACACGATAACTTGATTTGTTGTTAAATAGATAGCAGGACTTTGAGTCATTATATTAGCCAGCCATACATTTAAACCCTAATTTAAGTAATTGAAGAATTTCTAACTAACTTCAGAATTTTTTTCCCAGCTATGTGATTTATAGTTAGTCTGATTGTGATACAATATTAGACAGTGCAATCTTATTCTGATTCTAAATGTGTAATGATTTTGTACTTTCATAGGAAACAAAAGGCTAGATCTAGGAAGAGTACCAATTCATCATGGTCCAGTTATTGATTTTTTTGTGAACTGGTAGAACAGATAATTAGCTCTGGTCTTATTCAGATCTTAAAACAGAAGACATCTAAGAGTTTGCTTTACTAAGAATAAGTTTTATGAAATTCATGCAAAATAGATGAATTACACATACAATGAATAAAACAAGTAATAGTGATTGTATTGAATTATCCAAATTGCACTTCACATTATGATATTTAAGAAGTTAATCAATGAGTTTGAACCATTTAGTTTCATGAGTATAGATATATTTAAAGTTTAGGTTATATTTTCTTTGATGCATAATTGTAACACTCTAAATGTTCTCTTTCTAATTTTTTATGCATTGTATATTTGTGTTTCAAACATTATTACAATCTATGTGTTTATCTCAATGTATTACCTCTTTTCATGAAAATATACCTCTTCATCTGAACTCATAGTCAACTAATGCTTTAGAATCTATATGTTTGTAAATTGTAAAGAAAATATTTAAACAAATAAAATATTGGATCATTAAATAATTTACATAGAGAAAATTTAAAAAAAAACACTTTTTAGACTAACATTTTGAAACTTCTGATTTAATTTTTGTTGTTGTCACCAGAAAAAAAAAAGATCTGTTTTAACAAATAGATGTACTAAAATTTTGTTCTTTTTTTCATCTTCCCATACATAATGTCTTTTGCCACCCTGGAGGACTATAATCATGTTAGACACATAAAAAAATATTAATAGAAATGAAAATGAGTATGCAGAATAAATTAAAATAATTATGAATGATTTACAATATTTGTTACACACCCAATCTATATCAAATCATCCCCAAGCTAATTTGTATACACTGTAGTATAATATATGTATGAGCATATGGCATTGTAGTTTATCTTAAAGTATTATTAGGTTTTTAAAAATTATTTAAATATAAATGCTTAAGATATACACACACTACATTTTCACAAACTAGGAAAATAACTAATATATATGAAACCAGCTGGATATTTTTTAACAAAAAATGAATTTTAAGAATATAATACCAATATTTCATAAGAGTTATATTTAAAATTCACAATAATTTTTATCTGAGAATATATCAGATCTTTAATTTTTTTTTAAATTTATACAATATTAGATAATATATTAAATCTTAGTAGTCTTTATTTTGCTACTGTATAATTTTCGGAAATATTTGACATCTGATTGAATACAAATATTACAATTGGCACTTTGGACACTATTTTACATAAAAAAATTTTTTTTTTTTAAATTATTTTACAAATATTTCCAAATGCTTTTAAACTTAGTTATATAATAATTCAATGTGTCTATTAGAATTTTTATTTTAAAAAAATGTATTCATCATTTTTGATATATTTTACTTATATATATATGTTTCTATTTATCACATATGTATTGGTCTGCCATGTATAATTATATATTTATAAATGTAAAAATATTTATTCAAAAACATTATCATGTTATGTACACAAAGACAGATTATTTTAAATTACCACAGAAATGAAGCTTATTATTTTTTTAAAGTTTTTATACAAATTTTATTTGTGTATAAGTAACAGTAAAAAATTTTTCACCTCTCCCATCTTTAGAAATATATTTTTAGTAAATGCACTTTCATCTATATATGTAATAAAATTTTGTTGCTAATATACTCCAGTATGCTTACAAACTTGTCATTCAAATCATTTGGCAAAAGCTCTTAGCTCTTGTGATTTGCTTATTGACTCTTCCTTTAAATAACTAATTAATAATCTTTTTTTTTTTTCTTTTTACAGACAAGCGAAGTTCTGAAGAAGAAGAAAATGAGCTGCCTGAAGTTGATCAACATAATAAGAAAGAAACGTCTAATATGCGCAATCGAGGCAAGTCAAAAAAGAATTGAAGGCATATTTACTTCTGTTATTTTAGAGTTGGTAAACAATTGCCACTTGGGTAATAAGTCTTCTCTTTAAAAATAAAAATAAAAATAAAATGGGGTTGGGGGGGGGGGGACGACTTTCTGTTTTGTTTTGAAATTTTTTTAATAGATCTCTTGAACATCAAATTATTTTGTTTTGAATGGGGGAAAGTATAGATAAAATGATTTTAAAATAAAATAATTTTTTTCCTTTTTTTTTTTTTCCCTAAAATATTTGGCTTGACCAGTTCATGTCTGCTCTCATTTTAAAGCTGAATTTTTATTTTTTTATATAAAGCTGATTGATACTTCTCACTGTATATATCAATAGATATTGATTGTTTTATTTTTGAAGTCCAGTAATTGACGAACAAATTTTTGTAAAATGTCCATTTTTATTTAACATTATTATTTTTTATTATATTTGGGGTTTTTTCTTTAAGATAAAAAAAAAATTGTTTTAAGTGTTGTCAGTGAGAATTATTAAGAAAATCATTACAAGATTCAAAACAGTTCATTCATTTATTATTGTTATATAATAAATATAAAAAAATACTTAATAAAATACAAGTTGTTTTCTTGTACATAATCAAGAAGGATCATGGTAAAATAACTGCCGTTATTACAAATCTTTTTCTTTTTTGGATATCTATTGATTTCATCATTCAGTATCTCACTTTGAGTTACTGTAGTCTGAATTTATATTTGTAAATGCATTCAAAAATCTGTGGATTTTTTTTAATCTTCCATAATTCCATTGTTAATGATAAATATAAATTTTGATTATTTAAAAGAATCTATGTGTATGTGTGTATAAATTTGCACACATCTTTATATACGTTCATATATATATATATATGCACACACACAAAAAAAAAACATAAAACAGGAATATAAGTGAAATTTGCGAAACTATCATCTTAAACTGATTTAAATATTGTTTTAAATGTTTTTGTCACATGTTTACAGTTGTTTTTACATACATATTGTGTATATATATATATATCTGTACCATTGCAAATATGTATTCACAATTTACAGCCATTATTCGTGTACTTTTAAATATATATATGTATGTATATATTTTTGTGTGCATGTGTCTGCATACATACATATGTATATATTCACATACATTCATTTCTTCATGTGTGTGTGCGCATGCATTAAACAAATATGTATGCTTTTTCATACATGAGTTATGTATGTATGCATATATATATAAAATATCCATTGTTGTTAAATAAACTATTTTTAAGAAATAAATCTAAATGATGCAATCATTTCCAAAACACACACCATAAACTATGCAATATTATATAAATTTTATCTATGGAATTGTATAATCATATAATACATATATACATTTTTATTTTTTTTTTGTGGATTAAATATTATGTAGTTGTCATTTTTATACAGTCATTATAAAAATAAAAAATTTTGTATTTTGATATTATTGATAATAAATTCGTGATTGATCCATTACATGTATCAGTTATCATCTTGATAGTCAATAATCAAATTAACAGAATATTATGTGAACTGTATAGTTGTATTCATCTAATCCATTTTGCGATATATTATTAAAAAAAAGGTAATATTTTTCAAAGTATTCTCAATAGATTCTATATCACAAGAAATATACTTTATTTTTATAAATAAAAGTTTATGCTATAATTTTAATTTCACAAAAATTTTAGAAAAAAAAAATTTTTTTTAATTATTTTAAAAAATTATTTTTTTATTATTATTTTAAAATTTTTTTTTACTGCATCAGGGAAAGCAAATAGCAGCAACATTGATTACTATCATTTGGAATTGTAAAGTCTTTATTTGTTTTATGTATACACAGTAGACCAAATAGGTGATGACCATAAAGTTATGTATGTATATTCTTGCTCAAAGTGAAAGTTGGGTATCTAGACAATAAAGTATTACAACTAAATGATAACATTAAATTATTGTCAATGGTTATTTTTTTGTTATTACTTTGTCACCCTTATAAATAAATACCTACCATCTCAAATTTAGAATTGTATCATAAAATAATGAAGCTCTTAACATCATTAAATGAGAGAAAGTAAAGTGGTAATTCGTTGTTGGATTGATATAAAATTTTGCCTTATCTAATAATCATTTTTATTCCAATTTATCTATTTTGTTACCAAAATCTTTATACAATTTGTAAAGCAAATGTTTAACTTTTTTTTTTAAATGAAAAAAATTTTTGTCCTATAGATTTTTTATAGAACACTTTGTATTGTAAAAGTTAAATACTGGATTTTAGAAAAGAATAATCAATTGCCTTAGACATTATCATGTTGTTATATATGAAAACACCTTAATGAAAAAACTTGTGGGCATTCAAAATTTAAAAGTATGATATTGAAATCATATATGCCTTGGCAAAATAATAGTCCTATAATTATCTTAATTTGATGTTAATTCAGAAGACCATCAATTCTCTTTTTTTGATAAATTAAAAAGATATAATAATTGTAGTCAAGAAATTTTACTAACTATTATAGGACAATCTGAGGGGGGAGGGTTCTACCTAGAAAGAGATTCTGAATGTTGCAGAAAGTTTTGCCAAAATCTTTGTAAAAAATAAAAAGGTCCATGTGTAACTGATATGATTTCTGCTTCTTTTTTTTTTTTTTTTGTAGTTATTTGCATAGTTAATCAAAATGTAAGGGTCTTGGTAAAAGCATTGTCAAGAAATATTTAATAAAAAAAGAAAGATTACTTATTTCAATATCTTATATGAAGAAATCTGTACCAGTAAAGATGCTTCTTTCAGATCCAAAGATGTTTGTATTGATTTCAATGTAAAAAATAATTTATAGTCAGTTATATATGCTAAATCGAACATGCGTTTAATTATTTAAATGTTCTTTAGAACTAACAAATCTTTGTATAAATTCTCATGACAATACAGGCATACAAATTTGAGGGTACAAATTTAGTTCCTAGAAAATAAGGATATGAATCTTATCATCTCTAAGTTTATTTTTTTTAAAATTAAGATAAATTATAAATATAGAATGAAACAAGTCGGAACTACATAAAGAAAAAAGTTTATAATAGTGGAAATTCTGAAATAGGATTGCAGGCAGTAAATCAAAACCCAAATATTAAAGTCCATTTAAGCAGTCAGCCTCAGAATCATGCAAATCAATTTGTAATGTATCTAAATTTACATGGCCCAGAAACTATATAGAGGTAAGAACAAAAAAAAAATATTGATGACATTCAAAAAGGTTTGCAAGCTGATTAAACTAGAATTATAATCTGTTGTGTAGAAACTAATTGAAAATAACACTTATTACTTAGATCATATATTCCACTATCAAAGATGGAACTTCAATCTAAGAACTCAAACTTTTCAATCTATTAAGCTACCCCTGCAATAAATAACACAAGAAATAAAAAGCTATAAGAGAAAAGTATGTCAACTAAGTCTCAAAATAACTTCTTTGTGAGAAATTAAACTCTTAACAATGCTAGTGGATTTTATTAGACGTCCAAAGAGAGAAGTAATTTATTAAGTTTTAATGGCAAGCAAATATTGATAGGAAAAACTATCTGAATTATTAATTTAACAATTTTTTCCCTCTGTGTGTATTTGATTTATAAATATTGCATGTGTCTATGCATTTGAGAAATTCTTATGTACATAATGGCTTTTATTGATGATATCCCTCTACACTAATATTTGAGTCTTTAGGGGGGGGAAACAAAGCCTTATCATGTTTGAACTATCAGTCCCCTTTGTTCATATTATAATTTACTTAAATAAAATAATCTTAAATAGCCATGTGTAAGTATTACCCAGTCAGTGAGAGTTTTAACGTTTCCTTTTTTTATGTCCAAGAATAATTAAGTAATTGTATTAATACACAAATGGTTGAATTTATATGCTGGTAGAAAAAAATCTTAAAGCTGACATGAAAATTCTCAGCTACCTAAAAAAAAAAAAATTTATTTGGATTCTAATCCATACTCAGATTATTGAGGGTTTTTTTTAAAAAAAGATAGAATCAAAAGTAGGATAGAGACTGTAGTAATGGCATATTTTTTGCATTTATATGCCATATGTTTTTACTGCTGTTTTATCATGCCTACTTTCAATCACCAAAAAAAAAAAAATGAAATAGTGGACAATTTTCTAACTGAAAGGAAATCGGATGGATTTTGTAAATTGATTTCATTACATTGCAATTAATTGATTACATGAAATGCTTGGACTAATTTAGATAAACTCAGAATTGATATGCACTGTTGACTTAGTATCAATGTAGTAATCCATTTACTAAAAATAGTGTTTGGATTCTGTAGTGAGGGAATCAAAGAATCTGCCTTCAGAATTTTTCTTTACCCTATATTGCTTATTACATCATTAGTGTCATTTTTTTGGACTGCCATAATCTTAATGTGAACTAATAATTTGAGAGAAGAGGCATTTAACATATTTTAATTTCAAATCATTAAAAAAGTATGCAGATTATCTAATAAACAAATATTGAAACTGTTAAATTAAAAACTAAAATCATTACCTTTAAATGATTACACATCAATTTCTGTAATGCCAGTTTGTATTCACGTACAGTACTTTTTAATATGATAGAAGACCAAATATTTACGGAAACATACCATTTATTGAATCAACTATATCGTTATTTGGTGACTATTTTCTATCCATTTATTTATGATTAATTTTTGTTATGGATAGCATTAACAACCAAATTGATACAGTTAAAAATTGAAACTGAAATTTAAAAACAGTTACACTTTTCAATATTTACAAAGTAGATCTAGTATCATCATGAATTCTTATATCTTATCTACCACCATGTGATATATAATTATCAACGAGCTCATATTTTGCTTCATTTTTATTGTATCTTATATATATATAGTTTTATTCTGTATATTTTTCAATGAAAATACATTGACATATTCTCTATACTTTAGGGCTACAATATCAATTTTAAATATATTATTGGATATTATTCAAAGCTTTTTTGCAATTACTTTTATCTGCTTTATAATCTATTAATATATAAAATGAATCAATGATACTTAACTTGCAGTATACATTGCTATATAACTCGTCAAGCACTGCTCACAAGTATATATTTAACACCACACGCTCGTGAATGGTAATGATTTTGTGCTCATTATTGTGGAGACTGAAACAAATATGAAGTGACAAGAAAATATAGTTTTCCTAATGACTTGTAAGAAATATCATTTTATTGTGAATTGTCTATACAGTAGTCATAAAAATATATCTTTGGGAAATCAAAAATAAGGATAAATCGGGACATCTTACTTCAATATTCATGTGAAAGATCATACCATAAATTGCTTAAATGCTGTTATTTAATGTATTTCACATCTAACATTTTTAACTTATACATGCATGGTTAGATATTCAGCCCATTTTATTTTCTTAAATAAATGTTTTATTTTATAACCTATGTTTTGAGTTTCAATAGAATGGGATTATGACCATTTTACTTATTTAAACCTTGTCTTCTCCAGATTAATTGCAACAAAAAGTGACACATTACAGAGCTATCACCTTAACCATTTTCTATTTCATCATATAACTTTTATATTGCAATTTAATGTTTATATTATTAAACAATCATACGTACACTTCCTATATTTATAATAGTTTGTTTCAACACATATGACATAGAAGATACTTATATTAAATTCATTAAAAGATCTTAGTAATTTCAAGTTTCTCCAATATATATTATAAATAAGTTATATGTTGCTTCATTAAATCTCTAACAAATAATTACTACTTTTAGAAAGTATATTTCTTTGTTATAAAAGAAAATCAAGCATAAAATGTGATGAATAAATTGAAAGATGGAAGTTTTTCAATAAAGATAAAAATAGTAATTGTCAGACTTCTTTTTAACTTTTGTTTTACAGCATTTTACCACTAAATGCTGTGTGCTTTGATGTTGCCCAAAGATTTCTATTACAACATTATATTAAAAGAAGAAACTACAATTGCATTTCTTATCTTACTATAATATAGAAAAGAAATACCTGGTAGTTTAAATAAATATTTATTTTATTTTTGAATATCAAAACAAAAACCATAATTTCTTAATCTTTTTTTTTTTCTTTTTGGGATGTTCATAAGAAATCAGAACATTAGAAGTAACAACGAGACTGAATAACAATCAGATACTTTCTAATAACAGATAACTAAGCATTAAAGTTATACCCCCCCCCCTTCTAGATTTAGCAGGTAGTGCACATGCCGAAATGTGAACTGAGACAGTAGAACACTTGCAAAGAACTACCAGCGCACTAGTATTTTCAATACGAATGTAAAATTAGACTTTACGCATAATCCAAAATAATAAAGTAATATAATTTTGAAATATGATGTAAAAATGACTGCTTCAAATTTCCATGAACTCACAATGAATTAGTTATTTAAAAAATTCATTTCAATGTGCTAAAAGCTAAAAAAAAAATGATAGAAATTGTTATATTTTGGATGTTATAATGGTTTGATGGATAAATATGTCATTGCCTAATGTGGTTTAAATAAAAATGCTAATGCAGGATATGGATGAACTAATAGAAACCACAGGGAAGCACCAGCAAGAATTTATATCATGAGGAATTTTTAAACATTTGTTGGTTCAGGATCGTAAATTGAATCTATAGTATAGATTATATTGCCACAGTTTTCAATTTTATTTAGTTTAATTATTGACAAGAATTGTAGGATGATCAAGTAAGAAAGGAACAAATATTAGAATTATCTTAAGAGTCATCCTTACTAGCAGCTACTACTAAATAAGCATGACCTTTTACAAAATAAAATGGGGAGAAAAATGCACAGGCAAAAATAGGCTTGACTTTTGTTTTTGCATCTTATAAAATGACAACGGAGTTTGAATCTTCTAAATTTGATTTCTTAATATGGAGATTTTTTTTTTTTTTTAAAAAATTATAATGCTATGCATGTAATTAAAGGGAAGAAAATATAATTGTGTAAATATTCCTAGGCAAATTATACTATTTGAAGCAATGGAAAACAGTAAAATAAAATGGAATGAATACACAGACCAGACAGAATACTTTTTATATCGGAGACAATTTTTAAATATTAATGTCAATAAACAAACTATCTGGACTAGGAATAATCTCTAGTTTAAAAAATGATTAGTATTAATCATTATCTGAAGTGTATTGTGTCGAAATCAGAGTGATATAAGTTTGATACTTGTAAATCAATTGACGAGTGCTGGTTCAGCATGAAATGTATCCTGGAGATCATTTGTCTTATCAGACGTCTTTATTCATGTTTCAAGAATGTATGGTGGAGGTTATTAAGTATATTTATAAAACAAAATCTGTCAAATTAAAGCCAAGAATAAAAACAAAGTATCTCATATATAAAAAAAATTCTTACCATATATTTGGAAAGTTAATGTGATAGGATTTAGTATTTTGCTATAAATATTTAGACAGAAATATGTTGGGTACATATATATGTAACAATCCAGATAAGATAGACTTACGTAAACTGCACTACAGGGCGCCATCTAGGCATTTGAACCTAGAAAAATTTATAGAGTAGGCAGATACGTAAGTCCCAAAAAAAAAATTTTTTTTTTTTTATATTTTGCATCCGGTCGTTAGCCCATGTCACTAGCTCAGTGGAATAGCAGAGATTTAATAATGTAATATAAGAGTATATATAAAAAAAAGAATAAAATAAGCCACTGCCAGTAATTAACATACAAACATTTATTAACGCACATATATAAGATTTAAAATTATTTTAGCATCAGTTTACCTTTTAAAATTTAACTTACATTTTTAACTTTGATTTTAATTTACATTTTAATTTTTACAACTTTACATTTTAATTTTTTATAAGTTCGCACAGAGGAGTTTATAAAAGTTTGTTTTAAAATGTTGAGTATAGATCGGTTACATAGATTACAACGGTTAAAAACATTTCAAAATAAACATAAACGATCAAAATATAAAATCATTGATACTGACAATTGCAGAGGGAAATTTATAAGTAACCCAATAGTATTCACCATAAGATACTTGCATTGTCACCAATAACTTAAAAGACATCCGAATAAATACATTATAGATACTCACCGTAAGGTATCATTATTTATCGAATGTCTATATATTTTGATCAAATATGAAAACCCAAAACATACTTAACCGATAACCAATCCATGCAAGCGTCTATAAACAACTTAAATTTAATGCATTTTTATTTAGTGTCGAGTATGAATAGACTACATAGATTTGCATTTGAAAATAAAACATTCTATCCCTATTTAACCTTAGGCTAAAGGTTCGCAGCCAAAACTGGCATCAATTTATCTGATATATCGATGCATTCAATGTAATACGAAATACGGCAGCACCAAAAAGTTAAGAGAAGAAATTGCCTCTCGTCAAATAGGAATATGACATCTATCTGACAAGAAGAGCAATAAAAAAAAAACTCCATAGAAAGGAACTGCGTTCTCCATCTTATAATTCCTTCCATAGGCAAACGGGTGAGTGCGGCGTATGAAACGATTCTGCCCATAGCGAATCTGATATTACATCTACTAATCACACCAATATATCCCATCCATTGACCCAATTCAACTACGACACAAATAACCTAAGATTACCCTCCCCTAATATAACTTTACAAATCTATACAGCCATTCACGCCCGACTTAAGTTTAACATTTATATAATTTACTTAACGGAAAACAGAAATCATAATAAAACTTAAAGAACAAAAAATAAATAAATGGAAATGATTTTAAAAAAAAAAATATCAAATAACATTATTAATATTAATATTAAAATTGGTCAGATAGGATTCTATTGCAATTATTTTAAATACTAGGAAAGTTTAAAATTTAAAGTTCTTAGTGTTTTCAAATTAATATTGTTCATTATATTTTATAAAGTTCTTACGGTTTTAACATGTCCGTAGTTTTATCCGTTGCTTGCTATGAACGTGAATTCCCACGCCGTCCTAAAGAGATTTGTTGAGTTAGCCGTTGTTTTTTATTTATCCGGAGGTTTTTTAGTTTAGTTGGTCCTCAATGTAGAAAACGATAGTTCATTTCTCTTTCTTTCTTAGCAGAACTGAAGGGATTGAAGAGTGCGTCTTTTTCAATCCCTTCTCTTTCAACTCCGCACCAACGCATATAGTCACATCGTAAATAATAATCAATAACTAACTAACTAATAATTTTCAAACTTGTCCTTTTATACATAACTTTAGGATCCAATGGACGTTTCGTCATCGTTGATGATGATCCTTCCGTTGAGGTCCGATTTCCCCGATGGATTTCTTTCATTGGCCATTCTGTTCCTATTGTTTTCCTATCTGACCGTTGCTTATACATTTTAGATGCCCAAGGCTAGTTTACTAATTAAAATAATCATTTCCATTTTACAAAAGATTAATTAATCTGTTTTCAAACTTAAACATATATTTTTATCTCTAAATCTTTTCTGAAAATTTAGTTTTAAAATACTTTTTCTTTAATAAAGTTTTATTTTAATAATTATTTATCTGTGCGATTTTATATATATGCGAGTTTAAGATGATTTTTTTATTTTAATTCTTAAAAAAGAAATTTTTATTGGCGAACTCTTTTTTTTTTTTTTATATGTTTACTAATAAAAAATAATGTAACGTACGTATGTGCCCGTTACATATATATAAGGTTATGAATAATAATGTCCTTTTCTTGAATTTAATTAATACCGCAGAATGAATTATTTTTTATCAGTTAAAAAAATTATTACATAAATACTGATTAGAATGTAAGAAAGTTAAGAAAATAAACCAACTAGCTAAATTGACAAAGTACCATTTTTTTTATTATGCCATAATGTAAATATTTTGGATTTAGGTAGAAAATATTTTTTGATGAATAAAACTATCACATTCATTTTAAATTAATATGGTGATGTGTGGAAATGACATTAACTGATGATGTAGCTGTTTCACAATAGCAAGGAATGTGAATCTTTTTTTAAAGTAATCATAATTGAGTTGAAATTTATAATACTAACATAAAAGATATTTTAAAAAGATATAAAAATAATGATAGTTTGAGTTTTTTTTAAGTATCTCACAATAATTCAATTGTGCATTGATAAACTGATTTCCAGGATGCCTTTAAATTGCACATCTTTAAATGAAATTCATTAAATGATTATAATTTAACGCTGTGTCTATGAAGAATATCTTTAAGTTCATACTTTGCTTTTCAGCTTACTTAAAACAGTATCAGCTATGTGAATATATGTATATTAAACATGAATGCCCACACATAAAGGGAGATTCAGTTTCCTATCCTATGAATAATTATCAAGACTAAATCACTTATATTTAATACAGTATTACAACAAAATTACTAATTACTTCATTCTCAAAATGTCTCTGATAGATATTTCTTAAAATAAGTTTCTTTGATGTACATATAAATCTAGAAGTTGTAGAAATAAGTATTTCATGCTTTATGTTCTACAATTGTTAACTGATATTTAACTACTGAAGCAATGCCACAAATATCAGCAGAAATGATGCACCATCTTCTAAATGACAAGTGTACAAATTTTCTTTAATATGTTTCTATGGTTACTAATAATGAATTTTAGATATTCTCATGAATATGAGAAAATTTTGCAACAATTTTTAAAAATAGTCTAGATATTTTTCTCAGAATTTATAATTATCAAAACTGTAATACAGTTACTGTAAAAAAGAATGCACAAAAATACAAAATCTATAGAGGATTAAAAAAGAATAGTGCCTGCAGATTAAAGAATATCCAATAAAACAATAAGCTTTAACTCATTTGCAACAGATCACACTGTTAGTCCTCTTGCTGGAACTAATTGTATCCTACAACTTGATTAAAAAATTATTTTTTGGTATTTACATGTTGTGTTAAATTGTTTTTAAAACAAGTGATTAAATAATTCCAACTCCTAAATCAATATTGTGTATAAAATATTGCCAATAATTTTTTAAAAGTCTAAAATACCAAATTATGCACTTTTTCATTAATACCCATTAAATCTGTATGTCATTCCATGACATGTTTAATTTAGTCATTATTCTATAGTGAAAACAAAATATCTTTAAATCCAAGGTTAAACTGGTATCAAACAATGGTACATAGTTTGTAATGATAGTATATTATAAGATGTGATATGTTGGACTATTTCCATCATTTATGAGTGAATGTTAAATGTATCGAAAATTTTAAACTTTCCAAATACATCAACTTGTTAGTAATAACACACAAATAGACAATATAGGTTAGTAATTACACAACGTTTCGAGTAGTATTATTCTCCACTCTTCTTCAGGTGTTGCTGGCCTATGTGCACAGTGACAATATTTGCTTAGAAGTTGAACTCGCACCTTTAGATTCTTGAATATTGAATTTAAGGCAAATGTTCTAATAGCTCAGTTGGTAGAGCGTTTGCCTTAAATTCAGTATTCAAGAATCTAAAGGTGCGAGTTCAACTTAAGCGAATATTGTCACTGTGCATATAGGCCAGCAACACCTGAAGAAGAGTGGAGAATACTACTACTCGAAACGTGTAATTACTAACCTGTATTGTCTATTTGTGTGTTATTACTAACAAGTTGATGTATTTGGAAAGTTTAAAATTTTCGATACATTTAACATTCACTCATAAATGATGGAAATATTCCAACATATCACATCTTAATGGTACATAGTGATTTATTTTTTTTTGCACAACTTCAATTTGAATATTTTTGAATGTAGATTTAAATGTTAAAAGTTAATAAGACAAAAGAATCTGATGAAAAGCTTTTCCAGTTAGTATTGTAATCTCCCATAACCACATTTTATTCCAGAATTGTGGTCGTATATCAAAATCATACATAGTAACAAATTATATTAAAATAGGCACTTTTAATACTCTTATATAAATTTGTGTACATATTGTACTGTAAATACATGCTGAAAATGAGATATAACATGCACACTATATATAAACCAAGTTGGGAGAGAGATATAAATGAAAAAGATAACTTGAGTCATTATTAGCTCAAATGTTTTCAAAGTTAAACAGAGTAGAGATAGAAAACGTTCTGGGAAGCTTTGATTATATTTATAGAAATAATAGGCTGCTTTGATTTAGTTTAACATTTCCTATGAATGTTTATTGTATTTTTAAGATGTTGTAAAAAGAATGGATGGTTTTAAATTTTTCAGTTATTAATTTAAGACCAGGAATTTAGAAAGATAAACATAGATTCGTTTTCATGAAATAGACTAGAGATGTTTGTTTTGTGTTTTTTTGAGAAAGTAAAAAGCTTATTTGGAATTTCTTTGAATAAAATAAGATAGAGTATGGAGCAAACATTGAAAAAAAGATGGGAATAAAATCATTCTATAATTTTTTTTTTTTCATGGTTTAAGGAAAACCTGCAGCAATACCCAATTGACTGCATGATAGATTAATCTCAGAATCGATCAAAGATCATTAAAAACATAAATGTTCTAACATTGATTTTTGTGCTGCTACTAATATATTAGAAGTCATATAAATTTCTTTATGAATATACAATATGTATTATCCAACACTGTCAGATATCAAATGACATGCACATTAAGCTATGACAAGAGAATTCCATACATCTGAAGTGGAAAGAGTAAACTAAGAGAAAACTTATTACAGCAATCCTTAATTAGTTAACAAATTATTTAAAATATACACAGAATTGTCTCAGATCTTTAAAGCTAATCAATATAATTCAAATCTTTGAGCATTTTAAATGTTAGCTCATTTAATATACTATATTTAAAATTATTAATGTGGCACAATTCTTAGCAATAGTTAGAAAACCACAAACCATGAAAAAAGTGCAATTTAGGATGGCTTATTCCTTTTGAATCTAGTACTCCATTAAATCAAATTTTCACAATATCTTCATCCTTCCATTTTTATCAAAATAACACTTTCACCTTCTGTATTTTTTCCATTCTTAATAATATTCTTCCTCAATATCATTTTTTTCCATTCCCAAATAATTTGCTTCATATTTTCTACCTTTATTCTTACACAACGCATATTTTTAATGACATAAATCACTTTCATTAATCTTTTCTCAAGATTCTTCTTTAGTTTTAAGCAACTGTGCTACCTAAGTTATCATTTATATATTCCGCCATCACAGTATGTTGCTTTTGTTTTATCTTTAAATTTTAATTACTTCTCAGTTACTGTTATCCTAATGATTCTAAATCAAAATTGTCTTTGCTCCCCCATTCCCTAATAATTTACATATATAGAAAATTACTAATGAATAACATAGTGAAATTTAACACACTTTCAATCGATTCTATTTTTTCGATTTATTTAATCGAAAATGTTCTTTACAATCCTAATGTCATTTATAAATGTTAATTTATTAATCATCTCCTATAAAAACTTGACTGACTCATCTCTAGCTAATTAGTCTCCACTACAGTTCATATTTTATCTTCAATGCCTAGTTTCCAATTTCTGGTTGAATCTTTTCTATAAAATCCATTATTCCTTTCTCAAACACATTATACTTCATTATCAAGCATTAAGCCTAAAAACAAATCTCTTTGGTAACATTAATTATACTTTACACTTAAGTAAATAATGGGCATCTAATTGATTCTTAATTTGCTCAAATACTTCCTTGTCCTTTATCTCCATCCCTAATAAAGTATATCAGTCTACTAATTCTATAATCATCTCTCCCAATACTCATATCTCATTCATCTTTTGTTTGCAATTTATCATTAATATCTTTGATTTACTTTTATTTAAAACTAATTTCATTTGACACGAAACTATGTAAATCCTGAACTCTTCTCCAATTCCCTCTAAAACTCTACCAATTTCAGTTTGCTTCCAAATTCTTTAAATATAAAAACCACTGGAGATAAAAGAAATCTCTTCTTGAACTCATTTCACTCAACTGCCAATGCTTTTAAACCTCTGATTGACATATAATCAAAAGCTCAACACATATATACATGACATTAAATATATTAAATAATATTAATCAAAGTTGTAATCCATATTCCTCTTTTCTAGTCTCTTCTACTACTTTTCACTAAAAACATTATCAATAAACTACTATTCAATTGGCATGATCCTTTCATTATCTACATTATAACAAATGTTATTCCTAATCTATTCTATTTTTTTTAAATCATTTTGTATTTCTCTTACATTATTTCCTATCCAATGAACAATATTTAACATCCAATATTTCCACAAGTTTATAATTATCTAATCTAGATTTTGTTCCTTATTTTAAAAAGTAATTTCATTTTTGTAATTTTCCAGTTTTTAGATACATAATTTTATTGCAAACATTTTCTACTTTTATACCCATTCTTTTCACTATTGCAATTTATAGACCTACATAGCATCTAATATTTCACTTTCATTTATAACTGGAAACTTCTGATTACTGTTGAATAAATCTATTTCATTTCTATCTACTAGCATTTTTATTAAGTATTCTTTAAAAATCATAATATTCTCCTCTGACTCCCTCAACTGAATTTGTTTTAATTCACTTTACAAGTTGACAAAATTAATTTTTTCTCCTGCTTTTCTAATTTCAACCTGTGCCTATCTTTTTCTTTGCAAGTACATATTCTTTTTTTATTAAATAATTTCTATTCTCTACACCTTTTTTTAGTAGTACATATATCTATCAGTATAATTTCATTGAATTTATAATACATTTCCCTCTTAATCACTTTTCTATAATTTATTATGCTATTTGCTAGAAAATATTACATCATTTTTCATCCCCAAGATATTTTTTTACATCTTTACAAAAAAGTTATATATTTTTTCCTATTATTTCTTGTTCTGAGTAAAATTGAGAATATTTTAATCATCAGAAGGGAGTGATAACAAGAAATGATTAGAAAAAAATATAAATTTTTTATAGAGATGTAAAAAAAATATGTGATGAAGGAAAATTATAATTAATTATATTTGCTAACAAATAATATAATAAATTATAGAAAATTGAGATGGGAACATGTATTATAAATGCAATGAAATGATACAGATAGATGAATTAATGAAAGTTATAGAGAATAGAAATTATTTTAATAAAAAGAATATGTATTTGCAAATAAAAAGTTAGTTGCAGGTTGAAATTAGAAAAAAAAAGGAAATTAGAAGAGCAGGAAGAGAGAAAATAAATTTTGTAAACTTGAAAGTGAAATAAACTAAAACAAATTCAGTTAATGGAGATGGTGATAAGAGAGAATCAGAAGAGAATATTAGAATTTTGAAAGAATACTTGATAAAAATGCTAGTAGATAGAAATGAAATAGATTTACTCAAGTTATCAGGGAAGAGTTTCTAGTTACAAATGAAAGTGAAATGTTAGATGCTATAGAGATCTATAAATTGCAATAGTGAAAGGAATAGGCATAAAGTAGAAAATGTCTGCAATAAAATTATTAAAAAAATCTATCTAAAAACTGGAAAATTACAAAAATGAAATTACTTTTTAAAATAAAGAGCAAAATCTAGGTTAGATAATTATAAACATATGGAAATATTGAATGCGGAGGATTGTGCATTGGATGGGAAAAAATGTCAAGAAAAATACAAAATGAATTTAAAAAATAGATATTTCTTTTATTGCCAGTATTTTTATACTTTAAGAAATTTGGAAGCAAATTGAAATTGTTAAATTAAGTTTTGGAGGGGATTGGAGAAGAGTGCAAGATTTATAGTTTGAGTGTCAACATGAAATTAGTTTTAGTAAAGATAAGCCAAAGATATTGTTAAATTGTAAGCAAAAGATGAACGAGATATGGGCATTGGGAAGAATGGTTATAGTAGCAGTAGAGATAAAATTTATTAGGAATGGAAATAAAAGAGGGAAATATTTCAGCAAACAGAATCAATTAGATGCAGATTATTTACTTAAATGTGAAGTATAATTAATGTTACCAAAGAGATTTGTTTTTAGGCTTAATGCTTGATAAAAGAATGATGAATTTTATAGAAAAGGTTCAAATGGAAATTATGCATTGAGGACAAATATGAACTGTAGTGGAGACTAGTTAGGTAGAGGTGAGATAGATCAGTCAAATTTTTATAGATATCTAAATTGGTACTTATAAATGACATTAGAATTGTAAAAAAAAATTTTCATTAAATAAATCGAAATGAGGGTTCGTTAAAGTTTATGATGCAGTTCTAAAATTGAGATACTAAGATTAAAAGAATGGCAAGTAATGGGAAATGTCTACCAATGATGATTATGCTTATCATTTAGTAGAATAACTACTCCCTAGTTCTTATAGACTTAATATCATGTGACAATTTTCATGTTTTCTCATATGCTTTCAGTACTACTTATCCTCAACCTATTCTACAGCCATCAGTTGTAAGTTTGATTAACCAATGGACATCAGATGGTATAGTGTTATAACAGCCTCACTTTTGACTTCATTGCTGACTAGGATTCACAAGTCATAACTAAACTATTGAAGAGCTAGCTTTTACTCCTTTACACTATTCAAGCTTAAAGTTTGAGTCTTAGTTCTCACTAATAAATGCAAAGTCTAATCTAGGAATGAGAATATTATAGTACTACATATTAATTAATCATTTGGTACCCATTGATTACTCAAGTTTACAAAAGATGGCTTTAGAGTACAGTTAAGATAACTGATTTTGGCTTATAGGCTGAAAACTTTACTTATATTTGATTTATAAAGGCAAATATTGCAGTTATTTATTTTACTCATTCTCTCTCCGATTTTATCAAAAATTCTTGTTTATATTACTTAATTTCTCTTTCATAATCTTTTTCAAATCCATTAAATGTAACTCTTTTATTCATATATTTCACATCTCTAGTATTTCTCTAAATTATTTAATACTTCCATATAGCACCAATTTTTTTTTACTCAGGGCCAATATTCAATTTTTTTTCAGTGAAACTGTTTCTCTAAATACACATTTGCCATAGCTTCCCTCCCTTGATCTCCTGTAAACATGTACTAAACCACACAATATTCCACAATTATTATTTATATAATAGAGTTCTTGTTTAACACACATGATTTTATCAATTAAAATTATTCAAATCTATGGTATTTTTCTTAGAATTAAAAAAAGTAGTTTTAATTTTGGAGACAAATAAAATGATATTCTAAAATTTCTTTAGTGTTAAAAAAAATCATTATAAATCAACTCTTTAACAATAATGTAAATCTTTAGTGGCTCACATTCCTAAAAATCAATAAATTGAAGATTAAAAACAAAAAAAGGTTTAATATTTGAATGTTTTGGTTTTTTTTTTGCATTACAATTAAAATAACTATTGTGATGTGATGCACTGTGACTTCTTATACGGAGTCAGGAATCTCTCAGTAACTATGCCCAGAGAAACCTGTTAGCCACTTTACCTTCCATTTCCCACCCTAAGTTTTCCATCTTTGATACTACCTCTGATGGTAGTTGCATTAACTAACTTCTATCTTTTTATTTCCAGAATATTAATTTCAACACATAAGGATATATCTGCGTATAAATCAGATTTTAAAAATGGCCCATTTACAAGTAATATATATCTAAATTAATAAAAAATAGTCTATCAGGGTTTAACAATAACCTCTCTATATTGCACAGATAATTCAGTTACCTTAAAGAAAATATTTCACTATAGTAACATGATCAATAATTCTAAACTATTTTCCAATACAGCAGTTAAAAATATTCTGGCAATAACAGCTAATTGCATCTCTTTTATAATAATCAAATGACATAAAACTCATTTTAAGCACTTATTTATTCTTATCAAATTTAGAAAAAGATTCATTCTTTTTCACAAATTGCTTTTCTTTTTAGACTATAATATGCTGTAAAATGGCTTCTTTTTAAATAACATCAGAAGTTTCTGTGTATAGGCTATATATGCAGAAACCCTGTTTTCCAAGTTCAATATTTCCTTCTGATTCTTATATATCTTCAACAAACTCATTGATTTATTACTTCTTACTTTTAATTTCTCAATTATTGTTCTAATCCTAGTTTTTCTTTTTTTCCTCATTCCATTTTAATAAAAGATTGTTTTAATAACTCCACCATTCTGTCCTCATATTCCCCAATGCATTCTTTTTTACTTTTAAATCTTTCACTCTCCATACAATTTATCCTGGACCTATTTCAACATCTTATATCTCCAAAATTAATTATTCATTACTCTCCCATCTCCATATGCAATATATTTTTCTTCAAAATCATAATCCCATTTTTCCCTGATATCTAAAGTTTGTGCCCTTACACTGAATAACAATAAACTCCCTTTAATGATAATGTACATTTTTTATATTTTATAGTTTTTTATTCTTATATAATATCAAATTATTTTTTATTCATTTTCCATAATTCTAATTTTTGAGCCAAATTATCTTCTTTCCCATTTTTCATAATTATGTATCTTAATACATTCTTTACACATTTATCCTACTTCTAAAATAAATATCTGATAATAAACTGACTAGCTATTAACTATGCATATTGTAAGAGCTTTCTTACCCATATTTGTTATTCTCTTCTATTAAACATTATTTTTACCAATCTATTTTCATTCATATATTGAAACCTGCCAAAGATTTTAAAAATTTATTTTTGACTTCCTTCTTTAAAAAAAAGTTCATCCCATAACCTCATTTGCCTCACACAATTTCATTACGTGATGCGAATCTACCTAATTCTTTTAGTATTCTAAAAGAGTTCCCTAACCAATTTAGAGTGCATTATTTTCAAATGTTAAAGTAAGAACCATCTCTTTTTAAATAATTCTTAATACCTCATATTTATTATTTTCCAATCCCATACTATTTTTTACTATTTTTCTCAACTCTAATTCCCAACTATCTTTTCCAACAAGGCCAGCACACCTGAATGGATATTCTCGGAAGCTTATATCCTCTTCCACAAGATCCAGCTTCTCTCATTGTCACCTCTTGAGGCTTTTTCAGTCTTTGTAGTTCCTTAGTTCCCTTATAAACAATTTCACCCGAAAAACCAAAGGCCCAAACAGGATGCTTGGGGAACTGGATTTCATTGGCAAGAGAGTCAGTGAATTATCATCAATTGATGCTGGAATTGGGGAGATCATGTTGTTAAAGAAACAATACAGGGAGAAACAGAGGGTGCTTGCACAATATGTTGCGACAAAAAGGGCAAAGATCTATTTGGCAACACAACAAAATTGGACGCGGAGCTACCTGAGATGGGCCATTGGTGCTGCAAAAAGACCTACCCCATCATTAATCAACATAGACACCCATCACTACTCTGGGGCTGCAATGCTAGATAAGATCCATGAGCACTTCAAGAGAAAACTCCAAAGTCAAAAGTTTGACATCAGTAACATCTGGAATGATAAACAAGAAGTTGGTGAACACAATATAACAGAGGAACAAATCATCCAGAAGCTTCAATCCTATCCTGAACATGTGCATCCTGGTTTACATGGCATTCCCGATTTGTATTGTTGCACCTTGGCCATTTCACAGCTCCGATAGTACGGAGAGTAGTTGATATGCTGGCAGGAGACTTTCAAAGTGTTCCTGACCTGTATCCAATTGCTCTTGTACCATACATGAAAAAATTCACCAATCCATCCAGTTTATCTAACATTAGACCTATCTCAATGTCCCCACTAATCATCAAGTCAATTGAATCATTGGTTAAGGATAGGATCCAGCAGCAGTTACTTACCAGGATCTCTGTACACCAGTTTGCACGCAAAGCCTCATCCACCATTGAGGCGGTGCAGCGCTTCGTGCTGCTGGTGGAGCATGTAAGATCACATCGAAAATCAGGGCCCGTTGCTGTTCAGATAGACTTTGCAGCTGCCTTTGAATCCGTGATGCCAGCAAAACTACTATCCATATTAAGGCACTATGGAGTACCTATTGTCTATGTTAAAATCATTGCTAACTTGTTGCTTAACAGGTCAATTCACTCATCACTTGATGGCTCCCTGGCACCCGGTTTCAGACCACATCTATCAATCCCCCAGGGGTCCCCACTAAGCACCCTTTGTTTTATTACCTACCTGAATCCCCTACTAGAAGATGTGGAAAAAGAACTACCAGGAGTCTTTGTGCCAGCACTAAAGGAGGAACTCCACCACATTTCATATGTGGATGATGTTACCATTTTCCTCCCTTCTGAGAAATACCTGCCAAGGTTATACCAACTGCTGGACAGATATGCGAGCAGATTCAATCTGGCTGTCAACTCAGACAAATCTGTTATCTGGAAAATCAGTAGGGATGTTACAGTACCATCAAGATATACAGGAAATCCACAGAAATTCCTTGGGTTCCCAATTGCCCTCTCCAAAACAGCGATGAGGAGGGCCATCCAGCAGGATATTTTGGACAAAACCAAGAAGGTAACAAACTCTCTCTCAATGATCTCCCTCTCACTCCCAGGCAAGGTGGCATTGTTAAATATGATGGTGTTTCCACGTATAAACTACTACCTGCTCATTTTCAAACCGACCAAGGGTTTTCAGGATGCTATAAATTCAGCCTGCACCAAGATGATGTGGAAGAGAAAAACTGTATGCATCAGTCTGGCCAAGGTGCAGAGACCACGTGACCTGAATGGACTTGGTCTCCATGCCGTCAAGGTGTTTTTTGTTCAAAGAGCTCTTTCAGTGCTCAGGAAAATCCACAATAAAAAAGAAAAGGATCAGAGTAAAGACATTGTGGAGCCCACAGATACACCACCACCCATACACAGTAAATGGGTCAAAGAACTGCAAGAACAACTGGGGATTCTATTTTCAGTTTCCGAGCAATTAGAGAAAGCTAAGCAAACATATTGGGAAGTATACAAAATCCTTTTCCCAAATCAAAACCCATTATCTACCCGATTAAGACTGTCTGTAAAACAAATGCTCAAGAAGTCAAGATACTGGTGCATAGGACCAAAGCTGGTCGATTTTATAATCAAGTTTAACTTGTCCTCCTTGCCCACCAGTCACTTATTGGTGATGCAAAGAGGATTTTGTCAATTAAGCCCCATGTGTAAACTCTGTAATATGCATGAAGAAACACTGGCGCACATCTTCTATGCCTGCTCATACCTGAGTTGCACTAGAAATAAAATTATCGCAAGCATTTCCTCTGGCTGTGGCAATGTCCTGTCAATTGATCGGGCAATTAAAGAAGGAAACTATGCAACTATCAGGCTAGCGGCATGCCTACTACATGCCTTATGGATCACCAGGTGCCAGCATATCTTCAGACAAGGGACATGGTGATCCTTGGATAACTTTTAAAACAATAATAATAAGCATGAAGAACAGAGATCGACTCCTTGTGCCAGAGCGTCTCTTTGTAGACACATGAGCACAGATTATTATTTGTGACGATGAGACGACATCTCAGACTACTGCAGTAAATGTTATGACAATACCACACAAATAGGTTGCAAAACTTTGAACTTCTCTATGAAACTATTATAATTATCAAATGTAGCTACCTGACACTGTAAATTTTTTCTTAATTAAAAAAAAAAAAAAAACTATCTTTTCCATTTAACAAAGTACATACATATCTATACTTCTACACTTCTTCAAAACAAATATTTCCGTTTTCCATCCTTTAGTTTTACCTTATTATTAAATACTAGAAACTTAGATTTTTTTTTTTCATTGAATTTATTTTTCATACTTCTTCCTACCTCTCTGCACTTCTTTAATAATAACTCCATATCTTCTATGTTTACAAAAATGCCACATTACCTGCAAAAAAAAAACCTGCCATATTATATATCTTAATTCTAATTATAGGAATGCTCACCCTTATCCCTAATATTTTTATATCAATCTCCAATTTGCTTAGAATTTAAATAAATATTAAACTTTATTATTTAATAGACATCTTCATTTTAGTCTAATTTCACATTTAATTTCCACTGATTCTATATTCTTCAATAATGCTTATAAAAATTACCTTTATAAAGACGATCATTTTTAACAGCCTAAATCTTTTCCCATACTTTTAAGATTTCTCCACAACATATTTCCCTCCATTCTATCATAAATCTTTTATATATCTAATAATGCAATGATTGTGGTGCTACTTAAGGTGCTGGCCTTAAAAGCAGCTGAGAAGAAAGCAGGTGTCATTTAAATGTAATTTTATTATATAAAAAAATTGTTAAAACAGTTTTATTCAAATAAGTTTTTCTTTATATACATTTTCATGGAATAATTTGTTACTTTTTTTTAAAATAATTACACTTTTTTAACATAATATACACAGTTATTAACAAATATATCATTATAATAGTGAGGTTCAAACTAGGGTACAAATAAGTCATTATTTGATTTAAGCTTTTTCAATTGTCAATGAGTACTATTTAATTCTTAATTCTTTTTTTTTGAAAGAAAAAAAGTTCTTCAATATTAGTTAGCATTAATATTGTTGTAATACCTTACTGGCAAATACTTTCTCAATATTTATTAGTTTTTAGTAAATGCTTTACATCTTATTTAAACTCTTAGTGTTCTATAAAGATAGTTAAAATAGATTCACATGACCTCTTGCTTTACATACATTCATTTCAATTTAATAAGTACCCATTTTTTAAAATAATTATCTAAAGGAATTACTGTAGTCATTAACCCTAAGTAATAAAACAGTAAATAATTATATTATATATTGTACTTCCAAAAAACGAGCAGTAAAATACTTTACAAGAGTTTTTAAGCATTTTCCCTCTAATTGTCATTTTTAAAATTTATTGAAATATTTTGTTGAATAGGCTAACTCAAAGATGATATATATAACTACAAAAGATTGTAATTGCATTGACAAAAGTTAAAGTAATCTGAATGGTTATTCTAGATTCATTCATATGAGAATGTTTATAAGTAGCTCTTAAATTGCAAAAATAAAAAAAACCATTAATCAAGGAAGTAGCATGAAACTTTTTATTTCTGAGAGTACCCAAGAATAAAACCTCTTTACTATAGAGATATTTCCTATATAATTTTCTTTTTAAATTATAATACAAAAAGACAAAAATTCACACTGTATCCATCACCAGATCACATTATCTATACATTTTATATCTAGGAATGTTGGCTTGTTGCAGATCAAGAAAATTACACCAGAATTATTAGTTGCTATAAACACTTAAGATACTGCAGTGGTTTTCACTTTTGTTAAACCAGACTCCTTCTCCAGTTGTTTACCTAAATATTCCCTGCAATGAAAATATACATATATAACAGCATGAATATATATATACACACAAACTTTAAATTATTCTTAACTATACAGGCACACATATATACATATAGGTATGTATTGTCAAATCAAATGCATTACATTCATTGAAATTCAATTTCTCACAGACAAATTATTTTTTTATTTATCATAAAGATAAGATCAATGACATTTAAATATGAAAGAAATAGGCGGGATATAGTTTAAATGAATCGACCAAAATGTGATATTCTTTCCTCCTTTTTTTTCACTTTTTAAAATCAGAAATATATATAGAACCTCACAAGAAACCAAACACATCTGAACATCCAAGTTTCAGGGAAATCAAAACAGTTCCATTCGAATGAGCAATTAGAATTTTTCCACAATTTCCTTATTTAGAAATTTATCTAGTCATTCTTACAATTAAAACAACTCTTCAAGAAAATTACTTATTTTTATTATTGCAATTACAGGAATAGCTGTAAAATGATTTCTGGTATGCATGCTTTGTCTTCATATCACTCGTCTATGGTTTTCCCAAATTCTTTTAAAAAATGTTATTCGCTTCATAATAACTTTCTGCATGATGTGCTTAATGTTAATTAAAATACTATCTGCATTATTAGTAGATCCTGTCTTTCTAAGATAATGTGGATGTGTGAAAATATTTATAATACTAGCAATGTCATTAAAGAATTAATTCAATCTAATTACCAGAAGTCCATAAAATTTTCTTTAAATCTAGGCCTGTCAAGATAAAAGCAATAAACTGGACATAGGAATTCAACTTCATATATAAAAATTAATGTAGTTATCAAAATAACAGATCAAGAACTGAATAAGTAGCTAAAAATCTAAAACATGGACAATTTATAATAAAACCAATGGCAACATATATAAGATAAGCTAATTAAATTAAAATCAGATATACAAAAAAGTAACACAATCACTTTAAAATGTCTTGAAAATAATAAAACTATTATCTAATAATAAAATTAATGCTATTATACAAAAAAAAAAATGGAGGAAAGGATTACAATAATTCCATTATTACAAATAAGAACTTTAATTACAGCAGTAACAAATAAGCAAAAAATTATCAGAGAAGCAGAGGTACTTGATATACTGATTAGTTTTCAAAGCATAAACGTCTTGAGCACTGCTTGTCAATTTTCACGGGACCATGAAAACACTCCAGAATATTCAAAATATTTATGTATGTTTCACTAATTACAAGTACAAGAAGATCTTTATTACTGTAAAGTCTGACAAATTTAGAAATGTTTAAGATCATTAGCACCTATACTGGAATAATATAATAGACATAGACTGATCTGAAATTCTCTTCTGTTTGTAAACAGGGTCAATTTTAAGGAAGCTGAATCAGAAATCAATTTGAAATACAGTAGTGATATTATTGTGTTGTATTAGTTGAAGGATTTGAAACAAATGATCCTAAAAGTTTAACAATAATTAAAAAGTAGGATTGCAATATAACATTTCAAAATTAAAATACTGCGAATTGAGAAATTAAAATAAATACTAGTATTAACAATACATATAATCCAGAATCATGGTAAGAAAAAAATCATAAATGAAAATTATATTTATATGGCCATAATTAATGTACCTGAAAAACTCTGGTAAGGAAACCTCAATGATAACCAGAGTAAATAGAACAAAATCTGCTATTAACTTTTCAAAATCATAAAGCAAAGCTTGACTTATTAGATCATCCAATGCAATCAAATAACAGAAATGATCACTAAAACAAGGAAATAAAGACAACAAACCCATTCACTGGATAATATGAAGAATACCACCAACATGTAATGAGTAATTAAAAGCACTAAATTTACTGGAATGTGTGATGAAAGCTATCCATAAAATCAATAACAAACAAGATGTTTTTCTAATATCTGAACAATAATTGACTGTACAAGGATAGCTAGAAATTAATCAGATAAGGCTGACTTCATCAAAACTTCAAACCAATTGTAACATTAGTGTGGAAAATATTAAAAATGTCAGCAGTGGCAGTGAAATATATAATTAAATACAAAAAAAAATCATGAATTTAGGTTCCAGTAAGTTAAATATATTTTTCTTTCACCTTTAACAATTCCGTCTAATACTTTCCTAATAAATCTTTACTTTTAAAATTTAAATTATTTCAATAATTTTTCTTTTATCTGTAACATGTCTACCTAATTTATTTTTTTTATTTTTATCCAAAACTTACAAAGTTGTCTAATTATTTTCTCTTCTTTTTTTTAATGCTCCAAATTTCAGATCCATATAATATTTAGTTAATCTTTTCCTTAATTTAAATTCAGTGGTCTGCAAAACAATCCTTATCAAATAAACTTACACCTCTTTTTTTGGTTCATATGCATTTTCTCCTATTGATATATTTGAGCTGCATTGAATAGTCATTGTCAGTTTGTACTAAAAGGGTATAATTATAATTTCATAATAATAAACTAGAGTTTGAAAAAAATAACAGAAACTTTTGACAATTTACCATTATGCAGTATAAAAATTAATATAGGTGTTTTCTTTTTTCCTTTTATAAACAGAATGCTAAGAAGCATATAATACGATATTAATCCCAAATTCATAAACCTTAAAAAGAAATGTCTCAAATTTAAAGGAGCAAATTGTTACTGCCTGAGTAGATGGACTATTACTATCTCAGAACAATCCATCAAGCAGAGCATGTAAAGTTGAATTGTCATCTTAATGCAAATAGTGGCTCATACACCATGACAAATGCTTCTATCAATTTGTCTATTAGTTATTACATAAGTATTATATATCACATAACTTGTGCGTACTGTTATGTAATTATAATTAACTTATAATGGATTTAATTTGTTTGTTTGTTTTAATTATACTAATTTTAACAATCCAATAACTGTTAAATATGTAGTGTTTATTATATATAGTAATACCAATGAAACAATAATTTTCAAATGTGTATATTGTAAGAATCGTTCACTAATCAGACCTTCCAGAATCATTTTAATAAACTTGTAAACAACACCATCTTTTATTAATTTACTAATTAGATGAAAAATGAATCCACTTTCAGCCAGTCATCAAAACTTTATAAGGGTAGGAGAGTAATCATTGATATTTCATAAGGATGAAATATTATATTATGGTGATTTTAGCAATCTCATTCTAGCTACTTCACATTATAATGCAGATATAAATTCTATTACTTTTAACAACCCTGTATATAAACAATAGTTATTAAATATATAGCATTTAATACATAAAGAAATATTAATGATGTAATAATCTTCAGATAACGGTTATTCATTATCAGTCGAAACATGTCTCAAAGATAAAAAAAATAAAATAAAAGCACTAATACAGGAAATTACATAAAGTTCATTTGATAAAATTATGATATATAAGAGTAGGCATAAATCAATGAAGAGCAATAAAGAAATTTATAAATTCTCATTATCATCAACTTTGTAAATATTTAAAAACATCAATATGGCTTTATCACTTATCTAATTATTTCCATTCCAAATTTGTTCAAATTATAATTGATCCTTCTTACTTCTTTGAAAAATTCAATTTTAGTGTATAATTAATAACAACAAATCATCTTTCCGGTTCACATGATATATAATGAAACAAAAGCAGCTCTTTACTTTAGTGTCATCTATCATAGCCTATCTAAATTGAAAAAGTAGGTGATCTTTGATTATTAACACTCCTAACTAGGAAAAAACAGATATCAATAGTTAATAAAAAATAATGAGTATTAAAGTATATATTTAATGACTTGGAGTCAGATCTACATAACTGTTCTGGCTGGTTATTTTGAGTTTAAAACATTAGCGGATTTTGAATTACAGGTTTTTAGCTTGAATAATAAAAATGGAAATAAAAGTTATTGCTAGTCACATGACTGCACTATTTTCAGATTTTTAATCCTAAATCTCATTGATGAAATCAAAAGCTAGAAACATAGTCCAAGGCTCGAGATTTAAATGCACTCTGGTCATCACTGATTATCTAAACTTACTATAGATGGCAACTAATATTAGGAGCTGTAGTTTGAAGAGATGAGTGATTTCTTAATACACAATACTTGGATTAGTTGGGAATTGATGATATTGTACTCTGTCTCCTATTCAATGTTTCTTTTCCAATTTTGAAATTCCTATCAAATATTTTTTTTTACTATCAATGAATATTTCAGTTGCAGTTCTTACAATTCCAATTGCATCAATCTTATTCTTTTAAACTCAAATGACATGAGTAATGAAACAAATTACTGTAAAACCTTATACAAATCTTTATTAAAATCATAACAAAAAAAAAAAATCCAGTAGTCACTTATTTGAATATAAAGTAGTTCAAACTCATTTCTCCAGCTATCAATAATGCAATTGGATTGTCTTTAACTATTTCCATTCTTCCCTTCAGCCTTTACAATCTCTTCATATATTAATAAAAAGTGTATTTCATACCTACTTATTTGATTTTCAATTAATTTAATATGCAAATCGTATTTCTTACCATTTTCCTTAATATTTCTTTTGCTAGTAACTTTTATAACATTTGCATTACCAATTATTTGACAATCATGAATCTATTTCCCTAATTAAACTGTCTTACTGTGTTTTAAATAACACTTTAAAAGTTATATATATATATTCAAATTGTCGAATTTAATCTTATTCATTTCTTTTTTCAGTTCATTGTTTATCTTTTGAATGTATCTTTACATTAATAATAATACAATTTTTTTTCCTCTCATTATTCTTTATAATTAGAAGAAAAGATAGGCATAATAAGATAATAAGAATGGGTTAAAATATCATTCAAGAAAGAATAGAAAAAATGAGTGGAAGAAGAAAAATCAGAGAATAATACCAGGGTAATGTAAAAAAAAATTATTTTTTTTTAAAAGCAAGCAATGAACAGGATAAATCATGATGTTGCTCTCTAAAATTAAAAATATTAAAAACTTCTTAAATATATATTTGAAAATTATTGTTCAAATAAACGAAGACATTGGGAAAAAGACAAAGAACTTCTAGAATGTGTTTTTGTTTCAGCGGACGTTTTCTTAAACATCTCTTACAATTATAAGAACAAAATAGTTTTTTATATACTCTGATTTAATCTGCAAGTGTGACAATTCCTATATTGTCTTCTAAACAAATATATCAATGTTTATTAATAATTAATCATTAGGCTAGAAATTGTTGACATTATTTATTTGAAACGTAATGATGTTAAACAATAATTTTCAAATATATGCTTAAATATTTCATATATGTAGAAAAAAGGATGACATTAAATCAATAATGCTACGCATATATATAATTTGTAAGAAGGAATATAAACAAACAAATCCATCTTTTTTTATTACTGTTACAATGCTTATTTTATTAACGTCATCAACCTGACAGTTTCAACTGACCAGCAATCTTCTTTAGAGCTATAAACTGTCTGGTTAATGAGATTTAATAAATAAGCATTGAAACAGTAATAAAGAAAGAGGATTTTTTTAATTGTTTATAATTTTATCAATACATATAGAAGGATATAAGTTGATAATACTTCATAAATAAGAAGGAGTATATTAATTGATTTTTAATAAAGTTTAGGGTCTGAATCTGAGCTAATAATGATGATGTCTACCTAAATAAATAATTATTAATATGCATTAATATATTTAACTAAAAAATGGGCATTATAGCATCTGTAGAATAAAGTATGGCATATATAAAGCTCTTTTTATTGCTGCCAAATACATTATAATAAATAGAGAAATATATGAAATGTACACAAGTTAGTGTAGAATACTAATCAAAACTTGTTAGAGAGAGTCTCAAAGCATGCATTATCATATCAAATAATCATAATAACAAAACAGCTTTGTGGGTCAGTGATCTCGGCAATCACAAGTAGTGGAAACATTTGTACTTTTAAAATAAAAAACAATATATGGAGAAGGAATATAGAGACTGAAATGCAAGATTAAAATGCAAAATAAGATTTTAAAAGCAGATCTCAGTTTCTTACCAGTTATGAACCATCAGTTTCTGGACAGCTAAAAGTGCTTCATAACGCACATTAGGATCGTCACTTGTCAGATGCTGCATGACAAGCTGCTTTCCTCCTAATTGCTCAATGATACTGTAATAATGAATAAAAATATAATCTATTAAAAGATAACCTTTTACAAAAATCATAAAAATAAAAAAAGGCATGCAATTTAGGATTAAGGTCCTAATTCCATTGTATCTCCCAAATTTCATTCTATAGCTGTATGTGTATGTGTACGTCAAAAAAATAGAAGTGTTAAAGAAGACAAGTAAACAAATAAATAGAAACAGATTGAGAAGGCACTTATGAACTGACCAATAGGTGGAAGAATATAAGTTTTCTCTAAGGGCAGGGTGAGGACTATAAATACCTGTTAGCTAATTAGCCTGTGTCTTCTTTTGAATCAACATGCATCCAAAAACTTAGTGGACTTCAACCCTGCAGTAATTATCCAGTATAGAATTCCTGCTGAAGGTGAAAAAAGGGAATGTAGGTATTAAAGAGGCCACCATGGTCCACATCATAATTTTTCTTTGCCTTATGGCTCTAATTGTAAAATGATTATTATACTATCTATTATCATTTATAATGTGCATTAAATGTAATAAGAGTGCTTATACGCAACTATAGAAAAAGCTTACTTCTATAAATAAAATATAGCTTACAAAAAAGCCATTAGTTCTTGAAAATGCTAAGCTGTATTTAATTTATAGAAATAACAAGTTTCTGTATAACTGCGTATAAGCACATTTATTATGTTTATTACATTCTGTATAGAAGAGGTAAAAACAGTTAACGTCATTAAATATGACGTGTCATTATTACATGTACTTAATTGCCTTATGTATATGTGTATAAATATTCTATCAATTCCAATTGTATAAATTAATGTTTAATGTTATTAAATAAGAAATAACTAAACTTACTCATGTGCCTCATTTTTATTGTGCTAGATTAATAATCGATACATAGCACAATTTGGTGCAGTCAGACAGTCAACTGAAAAAAAAGCATAAACTGAAGGTACTGAGGCATGAAAGCAAAGAAAAAAATATGGCAAATGCTCAGTTAGGTTAAGAAAATTTGCTGGTAGCTATCCCTTCAAAGGGCCCATCTATACAACTCGTATTGCTAAGTATTTCATAGTAAATAAAGTAAAAGACAATGTCACTAAAATCGCCACACTGTTGCTTTTCGGGGATCTGACACTGAGATCACAAATCGATTATGTGAACCTGAAGACCCCAAAAGTCTATCCTATGCTGAAGTTATTAAGTGACTAAACAACCATTTTAGTCCTGAACCATCAAAATATATAGCCAGGCTACACTTACATAATAAATTCCAAGTGAAAAGGGAAGGTTATAGAGCTTTTGATATGGCATTAAGAGACTTGACTAGAAACTGTGCGTATGGCGATTAATTATCCAAGACCTTATTGGAACAATTCTTAGGGGAATGAGTGATGACAGACTCTATCAGCAGCTGTTGGCCATTCCTGATTTAACTTATATAGAAGCAATCAAAAAGGGAATTACTCATGAGTTAGTAATCAATGATGTGAAAGAATTCCAACAGTCAAATGAAGGTAGCTCAAATCAAATGTCAATCCTAAAAACAAGCAGGGAAAAAATAATAAAAAAAAACAAATTGGGAATATGTTCACTGCAGAAAGGCTGGTCACCTTGCACACAAGTGCAGCAGCAAAAAATGTGAGATGTAACAATTATGGAAAGGTGGGCCACCTAGTGAAAGTCTGCCGAACCAAAAATAAATCAAAAGAAATAGAGATTTTCTGAAAAATAAAATGAGAAAAACTGAACAGCTCACTGAAATCCATAAGGCAGAGACTGATAATTGTAAACAAATAATGTTGATAGTAAAAATACATGGAAAATCAGTCAAAATGAAAGTAGGGATAGGGCAGGTGTATTAATAATATCTCTGAGGGATGGGTCATGCTAAGTGCGAAACTAAAAAATAAACTGAGAATTGAAAGTATGGGGGTAATGACAAGAGACACAAATGGGAACCATAATGACAAGAGACACAAATGGGAGCCCCAGTGACATAGTCGGTATGGCAAAGTAGTAGTAACTACAAACCATCATTGAAAAACCTTAAATTTATATATAGTAAAAAGTAATATAGCACTACCGATAGGTAGGGAATGGTTTGCTCTCATTGGGAATTAAAATATGCCTGCAAAATAATGTGCATATAGAAAAAGAAGTAAAGGATAAGTTCCCAAAACTATATATAGTGAAGCAAGGGAAATTAAACACAAAATGTGTTGAGATCAGCTGTTGCAAGGAAACAAAACCCATTTGAACCAAACCAAGTAAAGTTCCAAGACTCCGAGTAGGAATAAATCTGTTATATCATTAGAAACTTGAGTCAATCAACAGTGGTACTGTTTACCAACTGGACTTGGGAAACCACAGAATACCAAATGCTGATGGGGTGGATTAGAAATGGATGGCCCAATAGACACCCACCCTATATAAACTAATCATTATGGTTAGCTCGCCAACAACTGTCAATATTAAATGGATGTATTATAAATGGCAACCGAATTTTGATTCCACCAATAGTTCGAGAAAAAATATTAAAACTAATTCATCTAGGACATCCTGGTGTGGTGAGGGCGAAAGTTCATGTTCACAGCTATGTATACTGGCCAGGTATGAACCATGAGATAGACATATAAAAATGTGAAGACCTTGTCAGTCTATCGCAAACTCACCCCAGAAAAAATATTTACAATGGTCTAAAGAAAAAAGACCATGGAACCATGTACATATTGACCATTGAGGTTCATTAGACAGCAACATTATATTTGTATTAGTAGATGCTGCCTCCAAGTGGGCAGAATATAAACTTGGAAAAAATATGAGTGCAAAAGAAACTATATGCACTCTAAGAGAAATTTTTACATATGGTTCTCTGGAAATACTCGTTTCTAATAATGGGATTGGGTTCACATTAGAAGAATTCAAAAGCTTTTTGGAAGAGTGGGGAGTATGACATATACTAGCACCACCATATCACCCAGAATCAAATGGAATGGCAGAGAAGGCAGTGCAACAACTGAAGTTAGCTCTAAATAGAAGTTACTCAAGCATCAAAGAAGCACTGGAAGCGGAAATGCTGCACCAACATATCACTCCATCCACAGCCACTGGCAAATCATCAGTAGAATTATTGATGGGAAAAAATTGAGAAACAAACTATCCATCCTTCTGCCAAGAAGGAACAACCAATAAGAATTGCAGGAAAAGGCCAAATAAAGAATTATTATTTCAAACCACATTGGAAAAATTTAAATCTCTACAGGGGTAACCTACAGACACCATGTAAACCACATTAGAAAAAACTGGGTGAAAACAAATGTAGACCTGAATGCTGAAAGTTTTGAAAAATCAACCAAAACCAGAAAAAACTACCCAACAAGATTGCATAGAGATTCATACAGTGACTGATACTGAATCAGAAGAACCTAATACTATGGAACAACAACCAAGTGCTACAGAATGTCAGACTACCAAGAGACTTCGACATCATCAACCCAGCCTATCTAAAGGATTATATTTGCTACTCCACAGAAAATTAAAATGAACAGTCTTCAGAGTTTCTCAGGAGTATGAAGGAAGTAGTGCTGTGTGTACGTCAAAACAGGAAGTGTCAAAGAAGACAAGTAAACAAATAAATAGAAATGGATTGAGCAGGCAATTATGAACTGACCAATAATGGAAGAATAGAAGTTTTCTCTAAGGACAGTGTTTGGATTATAAATACCTGTTAGCTAATTAGCCTGTGTCTTCTTTTGGTATCAACATGCATCCAGAAGCTTAGTGGACTTCAACTCTGCAGTAATTACCCAGTAGAATCCCCACTGAAGGTGAAGAAAGGGGATGTAGGGTATTAAAGAAGCTTGTATGCCTTATGGCTCTAATTGTAAATAATGATTATTATACTCTTTTCATTTATAAGGTGGTGTATTATTATTATATGTACCTAATTGCCATATGTATTTAAGTGTATAAATATTCTATCAATTCCAATTATATAAATTAATGTTTAACATTATTAAATAAGAAATAACTAAACGTTCTTGTGTGCCTCATTTTTATTGGACTAGATTAATAATCAATACATATCATATATGAAATGTGGTTTCCTTTCACTATTTAGGATGATAAAAAATTAATATTAAGAGAATAAATAAATAGAAAAATAGTTCTAATTAAATATCATTCTGAAAATCTAATTACAATGACTTATGAAACAACCGAATAACCCACTTCCCCTACATTCTCTTCATATAATTTTATTTAATTTATTTTAGTTTTTAGTTATTTTGGTTAGATAAAATATTGAAACGCACCTGTTTGAGGAATGCCGGGCATTCAGGGATATGAGATCACAAGTCTTTCATATGCCAATAATAGACCTAAAGGCTCTGTTAAAAAAATATGTCATTAGGTTCAAACCGCATAATGCAATGGTTATAATCCATGCGTTAAAAACAATATGGCTAATTAGATGTTCTTTGGTATTTGACAATAAAAAATTCAACTGGCTGAGAAAGCTGGAGAGAGATTGGAGTGATTGGCCAAAAAATACTATAGAATCGGTGTGGGGAGGATCTGCTCTATCCACATGTGAAATATGATAGGTGAACATCATTTCCAGTCTAAGAATGTATTAGTAAGGTAAAGAAAGACGACATGTAAATCACTGAGGAAAATACCCCGAGTATTATGACAGTAGTTGAAGAAATGTTGTTAGAGAAACTTAATATAACCTTAGTAATTATGTAAATTTCATTGGTTTTAATAAAGAATATTACTTTAAATAAATAAATTAAAAAAATATTGTAACTCTTTTACCATCTTTCCAATTTATGATTTAGTTGAAAGTTTGCATTCACATATATTCTGAATTCAACACATTTTTTTAGAGTCTGCAAACCAATTTGAATACAAAATTAATGAAAAAGGTAAATTTTTTATTTGTATGTAACACTGGTGCTAAATGGTATCTAGTGGAACTTCTAATTTAAAACTAAATGATTTCTTGAAAACTGGATCAAATGATTTTTTTTATATTATATGCTTTTTTATATATATTAAAGTGTATATCTGCTCTGTTCTTTACATCTTTGTATCTAGATAAAATTTTGTAACTCAATTTTTTCCACTTCTCAATTTCTGATCTAGTTGAATCTTTGAATACATATGTATTCCTAATGGTAATATATTTCTTTTTAGCATGTGCAAACAATTTTAACACAATTAGTGAAAAATATAAAACAATTTACTTTTATCATCACATGATCACATTTCCTATACTAGCACATTAATTGTTGATAAACAGAGCAAAACTCTCCATACAGTATTGCCACCTGTGCTAAACAGAGTAATCAATGGATGCCAGAAGGCTTGTGCATAAAATCCCTATCTAATGCCTACTCATCCAATATCCCAGACTAGTTTCTGGCTTGTGGCCTTCATCAGTGAGGAGCTTTGGATCTGAGAGCACTGCATCTAGATCTTAGGATCTAATGCAACCCTCTAGCAACCACCTTTTATCTCTACTTAACTACAAAACTATGAGAATGAAATTGAAAACAAAAAATATTTTCAATCTAAGCTCAATAGCTTATATAGTCATATGGGTCTGAACTCAGTTCAGCACCCATACATTTTGGTGTCTTTGGCTCTTTTACAACCATAGTCACCACTATCCTATTAGGCAGGATTGGTGTTAAACCATTAAGCATCACATGATCACATTTCCTATACTAGCACATTAATTGTTGATAAACAGAGCAAAACTCTCCATACAGTATTGCCACAGTAATCAATGGATGCCAGAAGGCTTGTGCATAAAATCCCTATCAAATGCCTACTCATCCAATATCCCCAGACTAGTTTCTGGCTTGTGGCTTCGTCAGTGAGGAGCTTTGGATCTGAGAGCACTGCATCTACTGCAATACTGTATGGAGAGTTTTGCTCTGTTTATCAACAATTAATGTGCTAGTATAGGAAATGTGATCATGTGATGCTTAATGGTTTAACACCAATCCTGCCTAATAGGATAGTGGTGACTATGGTTGTAAAAGAGCCAAAGACACCAAAATGTATGGGTGCTGAACTGAGTTCAGACCCATATGACTATATAAGCTATTGAGCTTAGATTGAAAATATTTTTTGTGTTTTCAATTTCATTCTCATACTTTTGTAGTTAAGTAGAGATAAAAGGTGGTTGCTAGAGGGTTGCATTAGATCCTAAGATCTAGATGCAGTGCTCTCAGATCCAAAGCTCCTCACTGACGAAGGCCACAAGCCAGAAACTAGTCTGGGGATATTGGATGAGTAGGCATTAGATAGGGATTTTATGCACAAGCCTTCTGGCATCCATTGATTACTCTGTTTAGCACAGGTGGCAATACTGTATGGAGAGTTTTGCTCTGTTTATCAACAATTAATGTGCTAGTATAGGAAATGTGATCATGTGATGCTTAATGGTTTAACACCAATCCTGCCTAATAGGATAGTGGTGACTATGGTTGTAAAAGAGCCAAAGACACCAAAATGTACAGGTGCTGAACTGAGTTCAGACCCATATGACTATATAAGCTATTGAGCTTAGATTGAAAATATTTTTTGTGTTTTCAATTTCATTCTCATAGTTTTGTAGTTAAGTAAAGATAAAAGGTGGTTGCTAGAGGGTTGCATTAGATCCTAAGATCTAGATGCAGTGCTCTCAGATCCAAAGCTCCTCACTGACGAAGGCCACAAGCCAGAAACTAGTCTGGGGATATTGGATGAGTAGGCATTAGATAGGGATTTTATGCACAAGCCTTCTGGCATCCATTGATTACTCTGTTTAGCACAGGTGGCAATACTGTATGGAGAGTTTTGCTCTGTTTATCAACAATTAATGTGCTAGTATAGGAAATGTGATCATGTGATGCTTAATGGTTTAACACCAATCCTGCCTAATAGGATAGTGGTGACTATGGTTGTAAAAGAGCCAAAGACACCAAAATGTGTGGGTGCTGAACTGAGTTCAGACCCATATGACTATATAAGCTATTGAGCTTAGATTGAAAATATTTTTTGTGTTTTCAATTTCATTCTCATAGTTTTGTAGTTAAGTAGAGATAAAAGGTGGTTGCTAGAGGGTTGCATTAGATCCTAAGATCTAGATGCAGTGCTCTCAGATCCAAAGCTACTCACTGATGAAGGCCACAAGCCAGAAACTAGTCTGGGGATATTGGATGAGTAGGCATTAGATAGGGATTTTATGCACAAGCCTTCTGGCATCCATTGATTACTCTGTTTAGCACAGGTGGCAATACTGTATGGAGAGTTTTGCTCTGTTTATCAACAATTAATGTGCTAGTATAGGAAATGTGATCATGTGATGCTTAATGGTTTAACACCAATCCTGCCTAATAGGATAGTGGTGACTATGGTTGTAAAAGAGCCAAAGACACCAAAATGTATGGGTGCTGAACTGAGTTCAGACCCATATGACTATATAAGCTATTGAGCTTAGATTGAAAATATTTTTTGTGTTTTCAATTTCATTCTCATAGTTTTGTAGTTAAGTAGAGATAAAAGGTGGTTGCTAGAGGGTTGCATTAGATCCTAAGATCTAGATGCAGTGCTCTCAGATCCAAAGCTCCTCACTGACGAAGGCCACAAGCCAGAAACTAGTCTGGGGATATTGGATGAGTAGGCATTAGATAGGGATTTTATGCACAAGCCTTCTGGCATCCATTGATTACTCTGTTTAGCACAGGTGACAATACTGTATGGAGAGTTTTGCTCTGTTTATCAACAATTAATGTGCTAGTATAGGAAATGTGATCATGTGATGCTTAATGGTTTAACACCAATCCTGCCTAATAGGATAGTGGTGGCTATGGTTGTAAAAGAGCCAAAGACACCAAAATGTATGGGTGCTGAACTGAGTTCAGACCCATATGACTATATAAGCTATTGAGCTAAGATTGAAAATATTTTTTGTGTTTTCAATTTCATTCTCATAGTTTTGTAGTTAAGTAGAGATAAAAGGTGGTTGCTAGAGGGTTGCATTAGATCCTAAGATCTAGATGCAGTGCTCTCAGATCCAAAGCTCCTCACTGACGAAGGCCACAAGCCAGAAACTAGTCTGGGGATATTGGATGAGTAGGCATTAGATAGGGATTTTATGCACAAGCCTTCTGGCATCCATTGATTACTCTGTTTAGCACAGGTGGCAATACTGTATGGAGAGTTTTGCTCTGTTTATCAACAATTAATGTGCTAGTATAGGAAATGTGATCATGTGATGCTTAATGGTTTAACACCAATCCTGCCTAATAGGATAGTGGTGACTATGGTTGTAAAAGAGCCAAAGACACCAAAATGTATGGGTGCTGAACTGAGTTCAGACCCATATGACTATATAAGCTATTGAGCTTAGATTGAAAATATTTTTTGTGTTTTCAATTTCATTCTCATAGTTTTGTAGTTAAGTAGAGATAAAAGGTGGTTGCTAGAGGGTTGCATTAGATCCTAAGATCTAGATGCAGTGCTCTCAGATCCAAAGCTCCTCACTGACGAAGGCCACAAGCCAGAAACTAGTCTGGGGATATTGGATGAGTAGGCATTAGATAGGGATTTTATGCACAAGCCTTCTGGCATCCATTGATTACTCTGTTTAGCACAGGTGGCAATACTGTATGGAGAGTTTTGCTCTGTTTAATTTACTTTTATATAAATTTATTTTAAACATAAGCAATTTCTTCCATCTTTTTAATATAATTTAACTAAATTCAGCTCATTTCGATAATGCAGCTTTGTATATATCAGGGGTGGTCAAACTTTTAGATGTTGTGGTCTATTTTTTTAGTGAAAATGTACCTGAAGACTACTATGTTTCAAATCGGAAAGCAGAAAAACATTTTTGCCAAAACGAAAAAAAAATAAGATTCAAGTCCTGTTTTTATTTAAATGTACTTATAAATTGGTGAGATTTTTTTGTAAGAGCTTTTTAGGTACTCACAAATATTGGTGACGTTTTTAGAAGACATAAACTGATAATTTTTTTTTTCTATAAGATATGAACTGTCAAAGATATTTTACTATGACTATTATTAAATTATCTCGGTTCTTTTTAGTATTACATTTTGTCCATCCCGCTTTAGAAAATATTTATTAAATTACCTCCTCCTAAATTTAAAAAAAAAATTATACTTATCTATTAGAACTATTCATGATTCCTCATCTGATAACAAAGTTAAAGCATATCAGATAACAGTTCTGAATAAAGATAAGTGAGGTGAAGTTTATAGAGTAGAATACATTACCTATTTCAGTTAATAAACAATAAAGCAGTCTCTCTGAACACTGGTTTGTGTCTAATCAGCACTCTAGTCAATAAATAAAACTTTCATGCCTTTTTTTCTAAGCAGGCAATACAGTACTTTCTTTTTGGAATATTATGAAACTACTAAGAGCACAACTTGAGTAACCAGATATCAGAAGTTGTATTTTTATCTATGAAAAATTATATGGTACACATGGACATTATGGCTATCTGCACAGATCCATAATTTGAACCCAGTTCCTAATAGCTATCTGCAGCAGAACCATCATTTGAAATATCTTTATTGGTTTTGAATGACATTATTAAATGTCATCTATAATTGGTAAATTTCTCAATAGTTTCATCAACTATATTTCTCTATTTATCTGGTACACGGCTCTAAAGTTTACATCGCAGTGGTCATGTTTACATATATAACTGTGGTCACACATATATATCTAATTAGCTAAATTTTATTGCAAATTTTTACTTTTAATATTTGGCTTTTTTTTTATTGTTAAAATTTAGTCAAGAAAACATATAAAAAGAATATCATAAATGATTTTTTCCATCTATTTTTCTATAAAATAATAACCAAAAAAAAAAAATGCTTAGGAGTAACTAAAAATCTAGTAATAATGTTCAATTGTCAAAAATCTAATTCATCAGGAAAAAGATCATGCAGTAAATATAATCTCTATATTTATGAGCAGATGGCTTGTTAATTCTGTGTTTTTTTTTAGACATTATAATTACTATTACTTTTAAAAAATCATTAGCAAAAATTATGAGAGAACCTTAGTTTGTCAGCCCAAATCATGAATAATGCTTGAATCTATTGACTAACCATTATTCTCCCCTATAAATTTCTCAGTAAACATTAAACCATAAGAATAACAAAAATGGAAAAAAAAAAGTACCCATAAGAATAACAAAAATGGAAAAAAAAAAGTACTATTTAGAAAAATCATCATAAAATCTTTATTTTTTATTGTAGAGAAATGAAAATTACATTGTCTGAAAGGAAAATGGACGCTGAATCAAATGATACAAAGTATGCGTGTGTAGTGTGCATGTTTTCACGTTATCGTAAGTTGAAGTCAAGAATCACTAATTAGAAAATACAAGCCCAACTTATTTTGAATTTTTACTTTTTGTATTTTTTATTATTTTCTATATTCAAATCAGCTCTGAATTTATCACTATAATTTGTCAGTGTTCACGACAGCTTGCTTGAATCTATTGACTAACCATTATTCTCCCCTATAAATTTCTCAGTAAACATTAAACCATAAGAATAACAAAAATGGAAAAAAAAAAAGTACCCATAAGAATAACAAAAATGGAAAAAAAAAAAGTACTATTTAGAAAAATCATCATAAAATCTTTATTTTTTATTGTAGAGAAATGAAATTACATCGTCTGAAAGGAAAATGGACGCTGAATCAAATGATACAAAGTATGCGTGTGTAGTGTGCATGTTTTCACGTTATCGTAAGTTGAAGTCAAAAATCACTAATTAGAAAATACAAGCCCAACTTATTTTGAATTTTTACTTTTTGTATTTTTTATTATTTTCTATATTCAAATCAGCTCTGAATTTATCACTATAATTTGTCAGTGTTCACGACAGCTTATCTACTTTCAGAGCTCTTGTGAGCAACCAGTTCATCGTAGCAACACCTTGGCAATGCCTGGTATATATAAAGGTAAAAAATGAAAAAAAAAGTTTTTTAATTTTTATTAACAAAACAGTACTAAAAAGTAAAAAATAAATTTTCTTCAAATCTTACAAATAAAAAGTATTTATCTTTAAAAATTTAATCTTAATTCCACCTTCTTATCACTACTTACTTTTATTTGTAAAAGCTGAAAGAAAAAATTATTTTTTAATTTTTAGTGCATTTATGTGAATAATAGCATTTCTTTACATTTGTTTTTATTATTTTTCTTTTTTAAATTTACATAATCAATTAGCCTTACTTTTTGCCTCTTGGATAATGCCTCACATACTCTCCTATATCATGGGCTGCTACACTGAGAATTAACGGGTCATTGGAACGCTCCAGAAGATGGATGAGTATTCTATAAAAGAAACCAATAATATATTTAAAATATTTTTCTTATTAAAGATTGTAAAACAAATTTATAGGGGATAAATAAGTCCATTTCTTATTGGCATTAAGAATGCTACATATTAAGACAAAATAGTATCTAAGAATTTAAATATAAGTTTCTTCAAGCACTACAAAATATAAATTAATAAAAACAATGAGCAATCAGTCATCAATTAATAAAAAGACAATAGCACTTCAAGAATTCTTAATTAATTTGTTAGATAGAGGACAATATCAATATTGTCAATCAAAAAAGTATGCAATCCTTAGTTTACTATAAATTTCAAAAATACTTACGTATATATGAAAAATGTTTTACTTTGCTTTGTTTTTTATTTATTTTTGTAATATGCCTCCATCGATATTTTCTGCTCAATTAAAAAATATGAGAAATCTATCTAATGACATATCAATTAATCAATCAGAACTTACCATGCTATAAATGAAAAATAAAGCTGTGGCATTTTAAACAATGAGTTTTTTCTGTAAGGCAGAATATATATTTAATAAACTTCAATTAGACAAAGTTTATTTTTTACTTTCTATCATGATTTATATAGATATGGTTATGTGTCAAAAGAATACTTCTTGAAATGTCTATTACAGATTAATAATAAAAGTATGTACCATAACACAAAAGATTCAAAAATAATCTGAATAAATAATTTAATGTAAATCTATCAGTTACATTCTAGAACATCTGAAAGAAATTGGATGAAAAAAATCAGAAAATTTTTTACCCTCACAAGATAAGTGAAAATGTAATAACATTTTTTATAACTTGAAGGATTAAAATCAACTATATAAAAAAATGTCACAATCAAAGAATAAAAACGAATTAATAAATTTCAGAATAATGCAAAAATTGATAAATGAGACTGATCAGTTTCAATGGGAATGTCCTAAAGTCACGATGTTGAATATTAATTGATTCCATCAGTGTATCTTAAATTTACAAATTGGTTATTGTGTCACATGGAAATCCTGGTGATTCCATCATAAATGTTGTTGGCTATTCATGAGTCATAACATCTTTTTAAAAATTCTAAATTTCTTTTTATCACCATAGCTCTGTCAAGCATTCTTAAATATCTTTGCTAATTTTGTATTAAATGTAATAAAACTAGTAATTTTCTTACAAACATATTAAACATGATTTTAAAAAATGTTTGCATTATAGAAATTTGCACTATATTTTAAAATAAAAGTATTTTTGGAAAAATGAAAGTTGGGACAGAAGTCTTGTATATAATAACCTATGCTAAAAAAACAAACTCAAAAATGGCAGAAAAAATTAATTCTGAGCATTTAGATTGGGGCAGGGGAATTCTTTTTTTTCTCATGTGTCATAGCATCAGCCAGGAAGCAAACCCGCTAACCCGGGACAACTACTTGTAAGGCAGCTGTCGCTGACATCTCGACCACCAATGCTTGACAGGGGAATTCATTTTAAAAGTAGTTTTTAATAATAATAATAATAAAGGGGGGGGGTATATATACATCAATTTTAAATAAAATTAATAATAAACAACTGAACAGATATATAAAATTTATTATCACCAAACTATTTGTCATTCTATGCAGGATCCTTTTCAAGATATATATGACCTAATGCTCACACATGTGATGCACTGCAACTACTTCTTATATGGAGCCAGAAATCTCTCAGCTATGCCAAGAGACACCTGCTCCATGGTCTTTATATCTAAATCCCCCTTATCTTTTCCCAAAACCAACATAAAAACCAAGAACCCATTTTACTCTACCCTTTTTGCTTTCAGGCATTTACCTTTAATTAACAGATTCCTAATATTTTCTCTTTCTTGCTTACACAACTTGCAGACTAAATCACACACATTTGTCCATTTATGTGTATAATCCTTTGTTTCTAAAGATCCTGTTTGAGTCTTAAACAGAAAACTACTTTCCTTGCTATTAACCAACTCCGTTTACTTCTATATATATTTAAACTCTTTTTACTGTTCATACTAGTTTTCCATCACTCCTACTCCCTATTCTTTATTAATGCATCTATTCTTCTATCCCACTCCTTGCCACTATAACACTCAACAATTCTCCTAACACAATCATCCCACCTTTTATATAAGTATACTGACATAAAATTTTTTTATCCAAATCTTCTGCATACCGTACTAATTTTCTCACTCATCTTGTTGCCTGCCCTTTATTCATAACCCAATTAAATACTATTTTGGCTATTCTCTTATTATCCATAAACTTCAACAACCGAACATTTTCATTTTGCTTTTTGCATCTCTCATATAAAAACGTGACCATCCTATTTCTCTTTGAATTGCCTCCTTTGCTGTTCACACATCTGCATCTAATGCATGTCTTCCTACTTCTCTTTGTATTTTTTCTAAGTAGTCTAACACCGTTTTATTAACACATCATTATCATATGTTAGCCCTACTACTGCCACTCCCTTCCATACAATTATAGGTACATCATACTTATTATATAAAAACACTGTTAATTTCGTTATCAGTCCCTTTCTTTTCTTTGCTTCATTTATCAATTTTTTCTCCCATTCATCCAAGCAATTTCTCTGATTACTTATGACGATTCCTAAATAGTTACACCTATTCACCACACTTAACTTTATATCCCCCAATAAAAATTATTTGTCTTCACTTTCCCCAGTATTAATCATCATTATTTTTGATTTTTCTTCACTAAATTTAATTCATCTCTTTAACCACCCTTGTGTATGTCTTCGCATAATTTCCATATCTTCCCTTCTTTTTATGCACAAGAAGACATCATCTGCAAATGTATTATAACGGAAACGGTTATTTGGATTGTTTGATTTGATTTATTTATACTTTCAATTATATTTTATACTTATTTTTTATACATTTATTTTTTACAACTTTTATTCTTTATTATCTTATTTGTTTATTAGCAGTTTTGCTAACCGAAATATCCCGGACTGGCCCCCAATTATAACGGAAATGGTTATTCGATACGGTTGATTTATTTATTTGTGTATTCAATTATATTTATTTCGATTATTTTATTTTATATTATATTTATTTATTATACTTTAATTCTTTTTCCGACTTTGATTCTTTATTATCTTATTTATTTCTTATTTGTTTACTAACAGTTTTGCTAACCGAAATATCCCGGCTTAGCCTCCAACTGTAATGGATTGTTTATTTATTTAACCACCGCCGTTACAATACAAGCAGAGAGCTAATACAGATACAAATTTAACTTCATATCTATACCCTTGACCGAACCCCAAGGCAATACGTACATATTATCTTGGTGTTATTTTTTCCGGCCAAGAACTCTCAGCTGCTGAACAGAGCAAACTATTTCAAAGAAATTTAATGAATGTCCAGCGCTTGCTATTTATTTTTTAGAATTGGGAATTTGCATGAACAAGCAGCACATGAATACCTTAAACAAATCAGCATGCCCCTTTAATCACTAATTACAGTTTCCCCCCTGTCGTAGCTTGGTGATAGGAGAATAAAGCAAGGATACGAAATTTAATGATAAATATGTTTAATAATAATACTCACACTTTATATAAAAAAATACATTATAATAATAATAATAATAATAAAAAACACACACTTATAAAATACATGGCTATAATAAAACATATGAAAACAGATCAAATATTAAAGTTCTTAAAGTCCTGTTGATAGAGTTCTATTTTATCAAATTATTAATTGTGTATTTAGTTATTAGTAGTAAACAGATTAAAATGCATGCATGCTTTTACCTAGGCTTTGTTGTAATTGTCCCATGGGTATTTCTTCCGAGCACTCTTGATTAACTTCTTCAGTTTGTGGGGTTATTTCTCGTCCCAGTTTTCCTTCCCAATAATCGCGGTAAGGATTGAATTGCATCTTTCCTATGTGTGGATCGTTGGGCTGGGGTTTAAATCACCGATCCTCCGCCTTGTAATTAGGCCTAGTGCTGTCAAACGCATTTAGCGACTCAGTAACCTGTCCGACAGTCTTTCCTTCTGGGCCTATAAGCACTTGCTCCGCACTGTTACTTTCGCTATTTATTTGCAAGCACTTGCTCGTGCTTTCTTGCTCTTTACTGTTAGCTCTTATCATCTCTGTTATATTTTCTATTTTATTTTCACCCCTTTCTACCCTCACTTCTATCCTCTCAACTGTGTTCACTAACTGAGTTACCTCTAGTTGTATGTTTTCTATAGCCTTTCCATTTTCATTTTTTATTACTTCAATTTTCTCCCCTTGCTCTAATTTAACTTGCTCTATTTTCTCCAGTAGTTCCTCCTGGTGATTCAACCTTTCATTTGCAACCTTCATTTGGTATGAGGTTTGTTCACATTTTTCATTCACTTCTTCAATTTTTTGGCTAAAATTCTTACTTAGTCGTTCATCCAACTCTTCTATCTTCCTATTTCTTTCATTTCTTTCCCTCATTTCCATAATCAACTGTTGCTGGCCTTCCATTATTTTTGTAAGCATATCCATTATAATGCAGCTTTCTATTTTATTTTTATTATCAGTCTTCGTCTCCATTCTTTTGCTAATTTCTATTTCGCCCACTAGAGCATCCATTTTTGTTTTTGATATCGTGTGCATCAAATTTATTTAACACACACACACTAATCATTTATATTTTATTCTACGACTTTATTATTCTAACCCTATCCGTATAGGATTATCTTACTTTACTAACTTTATATTTCACTGACACTAGGTACGTTTGTTCGACTCTCCCCGTCTCACTCACTAATCATCACTCACCCACGCCTACCTTCAAGACCCCTCCGCAACTGTCTCCAATTTACAACCTAACTTCCCAAATTATATCACGTTCTCTTTCTCTCCTTTTACCCTCTAATATTTATTTTATTTCTTGCTTTTGTCTACCACCAAGCTATTTTTTGATTTGTTTATTAATTATTGCATAAACTATTAATTTTGTTATACTCGAATTCAAATGGGCTGAACTTGTAAACGTGACAATATATCCCGGACTGGCCCCCAATTATAACGGAAATGGTTATTTGGATTGTTTGATTTGATTTAAATCTTTAATACTTTCAATTATATTTTAGACTTATTTATTATACTTTATTTTTTTCCGACTTTGATTCTTTATTATCTTATTTGTTTACTAACAGTTTTGCTAACCGAAATATCCCGGCTTAGCCTCCAACTGTAATGGATTGTTTATTTATTTAACCACCGCCGTTACAATACAAGCAGAGAGCTAATACAGATACAAATTTAACTTCATATCTATACCCTTGACCGAACCCCAAGGCAATACGTACATATTATCTTGGCGTTATTTTTCCCGGCCAAGAACTCTCGGCTGCTGAACAGAGCAAACTATTTCAAAGAAATTTAACGAATGTCCAGTGCTTGCTATTTATTTTTTAGAATTGGGAATTCGCACGAACAAGCAGCACATGAATACCTTAAACAAATCAGCATGCCCCTTTAATCACTAATTACAGTTTCCCCCCTGTCGTAGCTTGGTGATAGGAGAATAAAGCAAGGATACGAAATTTAATGATAAATATGTTTAATAATAATACTCACACTTTATATAAAAAAATACATTATAATAATAATAATAAAAAAACACACACTTATAAAATACATGGCTATAATAAAACATATGAAAACAGATCAAATATTAAAGTTCTTAAAGTCCTGTTGATAGAGTTCTATTTTATCAAATTATTAATTGTGTATTTAGTTATGAGTAGTAAACAGATTAAAATGCATGCATGCTTTTACCTAGGCTTTGTTGTAATTGTCCCATGGGTATTTCTTCCGAGCGCTCTTGATTAACTTCCTCAGTTTGTGGGGTTATTTCTCGTTCCAGTTTTGCTTGTTGATTCTTTAGGTTGAGTTTCAGTTGACAGCTACAGAAGCGGCGGTCCCTCTAGCAGGTCAGGCAAAGATCTTACATTGTGAGTCAGTGATGAGACGGCTTGAATCCGAACCCACGTCCCTTTAACGCCACTAGCCACGCACTTCTTTCATTTTCTTTGAGCTGTTGCTTCTTCAAAGTCTCTACTAGCAATGCCAGATAAAAATTGTAATTTTCTTAATCTCTTTCTTTTGTTCATTGTTTTTAAAATTTTTAATTAAGACTTAGATTTCCAACCAATTCTTATCATTATGTTTCTTTATTTAATTAGTGGCTGGAATGTAAGTCCCAATTAATTTAACAGATCAGGCAAAGATCTTCCGTTGTTAACATTTTCTTTGTCCGTGGAATTTAATTTGTCCAACAGACTTTCACACCTATGGCCATATTGTTTTTCTTTTTATATATCACATATTACATTTTATTTAAAGTTTACAATTCTTTTTTTTTTTCACATTTGTGTTTTACATTTTATTTTAATTTGTTATTATATAGTTTTTAATGAGAGAGAAGAAACGCATTTCTTTATGCATCCCCTTCCCCTCTCCCACAATAAACAAAAATAACTTTCTAGCATTTGACTTACAAGAGAGAAAGAGACGCATTTCTTTATGCACCCCCTCCCCTTCTCTTACTATTACAAATCCACAGTAAATTTTGACATTAGAATTTCAATTTTTTCTTTTCCTTCCTTTTTTTTAAAAATTTAATAGCTAATTTATTTCACCTTTATTACTTCTTGTTAGCGAATTTATCTAATGTTATTAATAAATATATATGTGTGTCGACGACTTTACGTGGTCGTCACAATATATACTCCTTGACATCTATTAATGGAATCTTTACCCCTCTTCCTAATCTTTCTATTGCTCTTTCCATTTCTCTCAACACAACAAAAATAAAATAGGTGGCATAGGGCATCCTTGCCTTAGTCCCAACCCATTTTTTACTTTAACTGATTCTATATTCCCTAATTGATACGTAATTATTTTCATATACTCTTAATCATATCCACTAAAGCTCCATCCATTCCTAAATTTACTAAACTTATCCATAATCTATTTCTATTTACTCTCTCATATACTTTTTCTATATCTATAAAAACCATATATAACATCTATCTGTATTTCTACACACAATAAACTATCTCCTATATGCCTATCCGATCAAAAACTTCTTTGCATTTCTTCCACTATATTATTTTATTCCATCCATTTTGTGACCCTTCTAGCCACCAAATATGTGAACAATTTATATGTTACTGCTATCGGTCTACAATTGCTTAGCTTTCTATGATGCTTACTCTTTCCTTTAAATAGTACCCTTACTCTTGTATTACTCCAAATATCAGGACAATCTCTCTCCGTGTCATCTTATTAAAACATAATAATAGGTTTAATTTTGCTCTATGTTCTAAATTCATTACCATCTCTGTTGCCCATTTGTCCAAATCTCTTATCTGTCCATTTTTCAATTTCCTCCCTGCCTCATTCAATTCTGTAAACCTAATATTTCCATTACTATAAGCTTTCATGTTTTTATCACTCTGCACTTCATATCTAACATCTTTTCTATATCCATTATATACTTATTTAAGATTGTCTCTAATTCTTCTTTAGAGTTACACACTTTTTCCTCATCATCTAGCAATATTATTTCTCTCTCCCCTTCTTTCCTTCTTTTAATGTATTTCCAAAATTTTTTACTCCCATCTCTTCCACTTTTATGAATATCCTCCAACAATTTACTATTCAATTTCATTCTCTCTCTATAATTATCTATTTTAGTCAACTTCTTTTTTAAATAATATTTTTCCCTTTTAACATTAACATCTTTTTCACTTTCTGTGTTCTTAATAGCATGCATATATTCTATACATGCTTTTTTACTCTCTTTTAAACTTTTACTAACTCCCCTTTTCTAATACTTTTACTCTTCTGAATATTCTCACCTTAAACCCTATTTGCCACTTTTTCTACTTCACCACACCAGTCCTTATATTCATCCCCAACTTTTATTTTAGATTCTTCTAACTTATTCTTATCATTTATTCTCCATCCACATCTTTCACTATCCTTTCTACTTTTATAACTATTTTCCATCACATTACTAACTATTTCTATTATATAGAAATTATGATCACTATTACATATTGTTTTTTAAAAGGTTTGGATGATGGTGTTAGTGTATTTAATTGACTATTTATATATATGTGTTGAATGTTTTGAAAAGTTTAATTTTATTTAAATATTCAAATGATTAATGTTAGTAATATCAAGCAAACAGGTAGTATTTGATAACACATATTAGATGATGAAATAGTCAATTAAAATAAACTATTAATACTCTCTTCATTATCAAGCACTTTAATTTTCTATACTTTATTCATTCCCTCTTTCTCTACTAATACATAATCTATTGTGTGAAATACATTATTTCTAGACCATGTGTATTGTCCTACAACAAAATAATTCTACACTCACTCCTTTTAGTGATCATCAATGAAATACAAATATTTTTTCTTTTTTTGCCTCTGTATCACACATATATGAAATCTGTATACATAATGCTCTTCTAAAATAAATTTTAAAGTTTTCTATTATATAACAATGATCATTTTTTATCTAATTGAATTGTTCTTTGACTACATTAATACCCCTATCTATATTTTCTTGAATACACAAATTTCCATATCTTCTTTCACTATAATTTTTAACATATTCTAGAATTTAGAAATTTTGTTTACAATTTATTCTATGACTTTGTATTTAAAAAATGATGATATGAATCTCATATTGTTTTTTCTAATTATTGCCTATCATGCTCAATACTTTTTTCTTTCAGTTTTCCTGACTGATCCAGATAAAACATGCTGCAATGGTCACAATTTTAAATACGATCTCTTCTTTATTTTTAAAGGCATCTTTATCTTAATATTTATTAATTTAAAACCCTTTGACCCCCAGTAGACTTTTGTATGACTTTTCTAGAAATTTCTATTTTGAGCTGAGTTTACGCGTAAACGGTAAATGTCACACATACGTGCAATACGTCATTCTTTGCGCCATTTTGATATCTACTTGAAAATCTAAGAATTTTTTCTGTACGACAATTTTTAGATTTTTTATGAATATTTTTAGCGAAGGGTACCTAAAAAAATTTTTTTTTTTTATTTTTATCAGTTTATTTATCGTAAAAAAGTTATTCCACAATGGTTGGATCAATTACTGAAGATTTTATTGTGATTTTCCGTTGAAGTTGTCCGTGATTCTGGGCCCTCTTCTCAAATTACGTTTTTGGATAACGTTCAAGGGTATGTAATTACTTTTTTTTATATATTTTTTTTTATAAATTATAATATTTTCTATTTACTGAAACAAATAAATATGCTATAGAATAATAAATTATAATATTTTCGATGTACTGAAACAAATAAACGTTTTTTGATAACATTCAAGAGTATGTAATTACTTTTTTATATATATATTTTTTTTATAAATTATAATATTTTCTATTTACTGAAACAAATAAATATGCTATAGAATAATAAATTATAATATTTTCGATGTACTGAAACAAATAAATATGCTATAGAATAATAAATTATAATATTTTCAAATAAATATGCTGTAGAATGGAAAAAAGTTGGGGACTGGGGTAATCTGTCACTGCGTGAGCTGATGCATTTTTTGGCATGATTATAAATATGAATAGTGTATCACGCGTGACCAAGTTTGAATTTATGGACGAATTATTGCATCAGTGCTAAAGTTATGACCCGCAATTGATTTGTGTCAATTTTAGGCAAGTAATATAGGATATTGTATAGATTTTCTGGCTTCCTCAATCCATCCACTTATTGTTACAGTGCCATGTATTTGAACTCGGCCTTTCTTCATATTTTTTATGCAAAATAATAAATATATTTATATACAAGTTTATGCTACACAACTGGAATTTCATGTAATATAGGATATTTTATACACACTTTCTGGCTTCATCAATCCATCCACTCTGTGTTATAGTGCCATGTATTTGAACTCAGCCTTTCTTCCACACATGTAATCATTGTTAATAATAATAAAAAATTATCTTTATTGATTTATTTTTATTCATTTTATTTTTTATGAGTTTATTTATTTATTTTTGAATACACTGTTCTGTTACTTTTTTCTCCACTAAAAACCATTCATATTGTTATAGGTACTTTTGAACAAATGGACACATCTGGCTCTAGAAGAAAAATGGACCACAGCAAGGCCGCTGTTTTAGTAATTTTCTCAGTGAAAAATTACCTCAGGTAAGACTTCCAAGACATCTTTTTTTTTTTAAATTTTGTGACGGATGTGATGAAGCTGTTTATGAAATTGTCATTTTATCATTTGAATTTCAAAATTTAGGATTTGTGAATCAGTGTAAAAATAAACATTCTTAAAACTATTAAAAATATTTTTTTTTTTAACTTTTTCTTTATGAAATGATTATTTTAACAGCTTCATTACATTCTTTCATATATGACCTTACTTTTACAGCATGTTTTTTTTATATTTATTACATTCAAACACAAAATATCTAAGTTATTAGAGTTAGGGTAAATTTTTCTAAAAATTAACAATGGCCGCCTGGTTTTCAAAAACTAGTGTTTCTTCCATTCTACTTTGATATCTCTAATTTTTTTAAATTCACTTTTTGCGTACTTCTATAAATATAATATTGCTACCTGTTTCTCATATTTATTTACTTTTTTTTTTTCATTGTTTATCTTAAAATTATTTTTATATCTTTTCTTTTATAATTTTCATCTCCATAATCACTTTCACTTTCTAACTTTTGTACATTTTCTTCTTCTGTATTTAATGTTAACTATTAATTTTCATTTTAAAATCTTTTACAGCAGATGTCTTCTGAGATCATAATTGATATAAATTAGTATTATTTTTTTTTCTTTAACTTTAATATACTGTATTATCTTTATATTTCTGACTACATCTTTTTTAAAAATATGACTCAATTTTTTATTACTTTATCTTCATTTTCTATTATAAACACATTATTTAACATTATTTAATTCATTAACTGCACCAACTATATTTCTATTATTCCTGGTTGTAATTATCACTATCCAAAAAAAAATATCAGTAAGCAAACAAAAAATAAAAGCATAAAAATTTATTATGCTTTCTTCATGTCAAATACATTGAAAACATGACATTTTTTCTTCAAAAGTTTTGATACAGTATAGTATTTCATTTGATAAAATGCTTTCTAATTACAATTTACGAGAATTAGTATTTTCCTTAATAAGCAATAATATGAAACTTAATGATTTATTTAAAAAAAATCATGTTCAGAAATAGCTATATGTTCAAAAAGAATGAATCATTTATTAGAAAAATGAAAAGAAAAAAGCATGCTCATAATGACTGTTTATGCTTTTGAAATGGTTAAAAGATACTTTTTTGATAAGACATTGAATTTATGGATAGAAGATATAAATTGCTAAATGTTTCTAGTAAACATTATATTGCATCAAAAAAGTTAAAATCTATAAGAATTGTCTAATATGATACTTAGTTATCTATTTTATTTTTAAAAAAAATAAAATGCGGTATATAATAAATTTTTTTACTACTATTTTTAATTTTTTGAGTAAATGTGAATGACTGAATAAACAGTAAATACACATCTAAATGTACTCCTTAATTTATTATTAATAATATTACTATACACATATAAAAAAAACTACTATGTATATGTGTGTCTGTTAAAAGTAGTAAATATCTACAGTACAGTAAACAATATATATTGTATTGTAATCTAATCTTGTAAATAAATTGTTAAGTTATTTTCTGCTATATACAATGTATGCGAGAAATGCTTGGAGCAAAATGTAGTATATATACTTATCAATTACTTTTTATTCTACATAATCTATAACCAATAGAAGACATGTTTCCACTGATCAACATTTCATAATCCATTCCTGCATTATTTTCCAAAACTACTGTCTATATTTAAAATATAAAACATTACTGATTAATAATAAAGTTTCTTAAACAATATATAAACAAGAGGGTTTATACCAAAACCAACTTTTTAGAAAACTGTTTTTCGAATTTTAACTTTTCCATAAAACCGGTTTAAACCGGTTTTGAATTTTTCCGGATAAAAAAACAAGAAATACTTACAATTTAAAATAGAAATTTAAATTTTTTTGTTTATTATAATTCAAAAATACAAAAAAGAATAAAGTACATATATGTACATTCATAAAATTATTAAACTAAAACATTAACACATTTAAATAATTATACATTAAGACTCTTAAAAATTACAGAAGTCAAAAAATGTTTAACATTCAACTGTTTAATATGTAAATTATTAATTTATTTCTTATTCTGTTTAATAAAATATGACTTCAAAAAGCAAAAAACATCAATAGATTTACTACTTAGTCGTGTCTTTACATTTTAATCTTTTTAGCAAATTAATATATAAGTGTTATGTATACATTTAAAACCGATCTTTTATTACAGAAAAACCGGTTTTCGAATTCCAAAATTTTCTTTAAAAAACCGATTTTTAGAAACCGACAAATCCTAATAAACAATAATTCGATATACTGTATTATTATTATTACTTTTTTTATTTATAATTATTTTAATACAATCATTCCTGGGTAGTTTGCATATTTTTCAATATCACTAGATACCACTATTATATTTTTATTTAATTTTATAGTATTTAAATTTGTTGTAATCTTTTCAAAGCAAACTTTGTGATATATTTAACAAATCCTATTGCACTAATAACTTTATATAAGCATATCACATAAATTCTGAAAAATATAACCATTAAAATCCTGTACTACACATTGTCTTTATATGTTTTTAATTTTCTAAATACATTGTAAGGTATTAAAAAATCCTATATTCTTTTTCATCAATTAATTGATTATGTTTCATATAATTTTATGATCATACTTCTTAGATTTCTATTCATTTTTAATACATTTACTTTTTCTATATCTTTTTTTTTTTAATGTTCACTTTTTACATTTTAAATATAAATAAAAATTCTGGAAAATAATGAATAGGTAGATTATGGGATATATGATTAGTGAAATTATGCCATTTCTTGTTACAGACTATATTGAAGAAGTTATTGATAAATATATATAAAAAAAATAAAGAAATTATATCATGTTATAGATATATTGATAATATAATTGAAATAAAGAATAGTAGGAGTATAGTTAGGAAATTTAACAAATTAAATAATAAATTTACTACAGTGTTTACAATAGAAGAAATAAAGAAATATAATATTTAAAATATTATTTTTAAAAAAAATTGTTGATGAAAATATAATGATAAAGCAATATATTAATGATAAAGAAAAAAAGATGGATAATTAATCCAAATTAATATCAATCATGCAAAAGATAGTAATTCTAAAATGTCTTAAAATGAAAAATCATAGAAATGTATAAAAAAAAAACATATAAAAAAAATTTTAAATACTGAAGATAGGAATAATAAAAGAAATACTAAAGAACAAAAATAAAAAATGGGTTTCAATTACATATTGAATGAAGGTATGTAAAAAAGGTGAAAAAGAAAATTTGCAAGAAGGTGAAAACATAGAATGGAAGAAAGATAAATCTTTTGAAAAATGGGTAGATAATGCTAAGCATGAGAAATATGAATATATAAAATTGTGATCATTATGTTTTAGCTAAATTAATCAGGATAAACTACAAAAGAAAAAGTTGAGAATCATGAGAGAATGATAAATGGAAAAGATAAAATCAGGACCATAATAAATACTTTTTAAATACTGATCGCAGAATGAATTGTAAAAAAAATATACAAGTTTTAGAATAAGTTAAAATTATAATAAAAGGCGTTACAAAACTTTGTACAATACATTCAAAAAATATAAATAGAAATATCAGCATGATTAAGGGATTTGTACAATTAGATGAAAAATAATCATTGTTAGATAATTAGAAACTTTAAAATTGGATTTTAAAAAATATTTATATGGATTTATTTTATTTCAATCATGATCATTAGAAGACAATGGCTATAAAATAATTTTGTCAGATAAACATAAGAATAAACATTTTGAAAAAGATTTTTGTGAGAAATAAATACTAATTTGATGTTGTACATAAATCTTATTTCAAAGTTGTTAAATTAAAAGTATTACATAATTTTATAAGAATATAACATTGTCGATAATTTAATGTTCAAAATTGACAATATGAAATAAAATGATAAAAAAATATCTTTTTTCCTTTAATTTTTTAAATAAGTAATGTAAAAAAAAAAAAATTAAACAATCAATTATTTAAACTTTTTTTAAAATCAAATCACAGTTAAATCTATCAAACCAATCAAAAAAAAACGTGTCAAGAGAAAAGAAAGATTTGAAAAAAATACAAACTTTTTTTTTCCCCGCTTAAACTCTTTATAATTATTAAAACTTCATTAAAATAAATGAATGGACAATTTCCAGATTCATGAAAATGACTAAGTGAATAACTTTTTTTGTTATTGTTTAAAAATGTTTCATTATCTAACAACTTTAAGTTATAACTAATAATTTTCAGTCGCTTTTTTTAACACCCCCCTCCCCCAATTAATCTTAAAAAAACATTATCATTAAAATAAAACAATAAAAATAATAATGCATTCATTTTTATAAGTATTAATATTAATTTTAATTGTTCAATAAAAATAATTAAATAAAAAGTTAAGAAGAATCATGTGAACTAATTATTAAATCTCACAAAACACTTTTAAAAAATTCAAAAGAAATAAACTGAAAAAAAAAGAAGTAAATATTTATTTTTTTAAAACAAAAACATTTCTTATTTCAATTTTTCTAAAAAAATGATAAATAATTTGTAATTCAATAAAATTTATTTCCTACTGAATTATATCAGCCTATATGTTATATAAAAAACATAATTATTCTGAAATCCAGTATAAATTTAACAAGTAAGAAATTGAATATAATTTGACTAAATTTAAGATTTTAAAAAATATTATTTTGGTTTTAAAAATAACTTATCTAGAAGATTTTTCAATTACATTGTTTGTATTTGAAAAGTTTAAATAAAGTTTAAAATTTTCTGTACATTTATCATTTACTGATAGAATATAAAAATAGTCCAACATATTATCACATTATATATTAAATATACACACAAATATGCATATGTGTGAAAATCAAACACAATTTGACCAATGTATGCTATACTTACTTAAGTAGTTCATAATTTTTTTCATTAAGTCTACCAGCATTTTCCCTCCAAAATTTTTCTGAGCGATGAACAGGACTCCATTCTAAACGTCCTGATTTGACTTCTGTGGAATATTCGTCAAAGGAACTGAAATAATATACACATATAATTTTTACATCAACAATTATTATAAAAATTTAATTTAAACATGACATTCAATAATATTATGCAATGTGTACAAGTCCTGGAAGAATCCCCATTATTATTGACAAGTCAAATCATGAAGCATTTTTAATGGAAGTAGAGAAAATGATTTTTGTTAAATATATCTAATCTATTCAAATTATGCACCAGAAAAAAAAAGTTCAAATATAAAAAATACAATTTACGTAATAATAGTAATCAGTTTATTATTTGGAAGTTTCTAAAAAGATTGAAGTGGAATCATAAACGATAAATTACTGAACTCCAGAATATGTCATTCTATTACTACATTAAACAACGCAGGGTAATTTTCATAATGATAAAGAAAAATATTTTCTTAAAGATAATAGAAAGTAAATGCTAATGCATCACATGTTAAACAAGTTTTGCAGTGCATAAAAAGAAAAATAATAAAAATCATCAAATCACTGCATCACAATTTAGAGAATACCATGATAAAACAGTTACTGCATTGATATTCTGTCCACAATCTAGTTTGAATCTGGATAAAATTTGAAAATTTTCTTAGATATTTAAACATTTAAAAGCAGGCAAATTATTTTTTTTAGATATCTGGATTCATAACCAACTTGTATAACCACCTAACAAATGATCAGTAAATAGGTATCTAGTTATTTTTAGCTGAACAATAAATAAAATCCCAGATTAATCTGGATAAATTAAATGAATGTTTAAGTGCTGAATATTAAAAAAAAATCCATTGTTTTTTATATTATAGTTCTATAGGTTCTGAGTCCATGGTTTATCCTTGTCTTATTCAAATTGTGATAATGATTTCTAGTAAAATCAAAATTAAGAAAATATATCTGAACATCTTTAAAATAGCAATATCACCATAAGATTTATCATGTTTATTACAAAACAAAAAATATTTATAGAAGAAAATGATAAGAGAAGCTATTCTCAATAGCAGACATTTCTTATTGCTAAGTACGTCTGTGTATTCACATATACACATAAAATAAGTAGTATTTAGTAAAATGATAATATATCTGGAAAAGTAAATGTATATGCTTGTATGCCAAAAGCATACACATTATTTTAAAAAGGACTTAGATTAATTAAATAGTTTTTAATAAAAGAGTAAATCTTATATTTATAAAGATTAGCTATGCTGATAAATAATCAGTAGTAGCAGAGATATTAATCTTAATTAAAGTAAACTAAGCCACTGAAACATTGGAATGTTTAGTTCCTGATCAGATTTGTTGATTATGAAAACTCATTGCTAAACTAGATGATTGAAATGTGAACTGTGTTAACTGATCACAAGAATCGAATATGGGAATTCTAGATATGGACCACCATGTGGACAGCTGATGGCCAATCAAAAGAGACATTCTACAATACCCAGGAATCCGTGTAGAAAAACAAGAACAGGGACTTGCTAGGTGAAGCCCCGGGAATGCAAATGTGCCATTCAATGGGTGCTTCAGTCACCCCTACTTCACCTTAGCCTTGCGGAGAAGTTTACCTCTGGATGTGTGAAAGTAAACTTAGGGACTCACAACAGGTCATATCGATCTATAATATTAATTTGTAAACCTTTTGGCCCATATATTATGTTTAGCGAGATATGTATATAAAGTGTATAATATATAGAATATGAATTATAACGTATTTAATTGCTAATGATTTATTATCTTCATGCTTAACACTGTAAATAAAACTCGTTACCTTTAAATTACTTGACATGCCATTTCACATTATTTTTAGTATTTCTTTATTTGTGTTTGCAATCCAGCTGGCACGAGTGCCGCTGGACACAGCACTTATGTACCAATTTTAAAAAATAAACTGAAATAATGGTTGCAATGAACGATATACAACTCTTATGTTATGCAGTTACCTATGAAACAATGATGTTGATATGATAAAAGAATTAAGACAAAATAACTGTGATTGTATTTCTAAATGAATTTGTTTTTGTTTTTTTCCCCTTATTATTTTTGATATTTTTTTTTATTCAAAGTTGAAGAAAAGATTGTACTATAAGTTGAATAAACTGTGCTCAGATATTAAACAAATAATTTATACTGTTATATAATGAATGTGCCAATAGGGATGTTCTGAAAAGCTTGTTAAGAACTATTGGCATGCTCATTATATAACATTTGTGATACAAGCTTATTAAATTAAGTCATGTGATATATGACTTGCTTTCCTGGTTATTTATACTGTCTATATTTTTAATTTCATTCCTTAAAAAAACAAATTTTTGATTTTTAATTAAATTATTTCATTAAATTTTTCCCTAAAATATGGGGATAAAACTAAACTTCCAAATTGGAAATAAAAATATTTTATTTTTGTATATTTATTTTTTCCTGTTTATCCATAATTACTGATAAAAAATTAACAATGTTAACACCATCAATGAATCATACATTGAAAACAATTAAAATAATTTGTCAATAAATATTAATAAATTGATATTAATAATAGTACTTAATTATCTGCAAACATCAATAAAACAGTAACACAAAAAAATTTCGATTAACTCTTTAAATCATTTTATAACATACCTATTTCAATAGATATGTCTACCTTGTGATTAAACAGCAGTAATGAAACAATCCTCTCACTTACCTAAGATCTTGCACACTGGCCTGCAGCTTCTCATTCAGATATTCAATATCATCTGTAATGTCCGGATCATCAAATTTTCGCCCTTCCATCAAACTTAAATTTTTCATTACTTTACACTGGACCATGGCCAATGCATTATCTTGAATAATATCCACATCTTCTGGCTTTTCCAGAAGATTGCGAAATGTTGCAAGAATTATTCTAGTAACTTTCTCTTTAACGGATTCACTGAGAATATCTCCAAGTGTTGGGATGACATCATAACTGCAAAAAATTACACAAATTAAAACTTCTTTCATAAAATTAAAAATAGCAATAAGGATAGTCATTATTAATTTCCATGTTACCTTGCCATTTTTTCTGCCAATGTTGGATTGAAAGACATACACCAAAGACAGAATGTTAACTGATACTGAATTTGGAAATTAACACGTCCAGATAAAACAGAAACCAAGCTAAAATAAGCATGTACATATATTACAAACAATATTCATTTATTTAATCTTAAGTAATCTATGTTTTCCAGGTGGTAATAACTGCAATTTAATCTCCATTCCCAGGTCATTTTCTAGCTTTTGCTTTTACGATAAAATTGGGAATTAAAAATCAGAATCAATGCAGTTATGCATCTGGATGCCATTTTTATCTTTTACTATAAAGCTGCAAGCCTGATATTCAAAATCATTAAAGTTTTGAACTCAATCCAGCCTGTATGTATAATAGTAGATCTGACATCAAGTCAATAACTATACATTTTAATAATTTCAATTCTATTCAAATTGTAGACATTTTTTTCCTCTCTGGATAGACATGTTAATACAATTTGATTATATATACATTAAACAAAAATCTCTGGAATAAACTCTACAATATTCAATATACTAATATAAAATAAATTATAGCCATAGCCAAGCTTACAGCATGTACACCATCCTGAGTAACATGCTTTAAGCTGACTATAGCTATATTGGTAGATCGAGTATTGTAGAGTTTATTATTTTTATTTTATCTGATTTTATATACAGTATCTATGTAGATATTTTTAAAAATATTGTCTAATTAATATTTAAGATTTTAAAAATGCACATATTTTTGTATAGCATTTTTAAATTTCAATAATTACAATGTGAATATAGTTCATGAAGTTCAAAATAATCAGCATCGATCATCTGTCGCACAAAAAAGATCCCACATATCAAGTCAGATCACTTTTTTGTCCCAGCACTTCTATCATTTGCTCCAGTCTACTTTTCTACCTTTCATCCTCTGCAGTCCCATTATGCCATTTGAGAGTTTTCTATCTCTCAGTATATATATGTTCCTCTTTTTAATTTCAATAAATAATCTTTTTTCACTTATTTCTTAAAAATACTAATTTACTTTACAATTTACTATCCCCATAAAGTTTTATTCTCTGCATCCATCTTCACTGCTTTTACTTAATTACAAACTAACTAAAAGTCCCTTTCCTCAAAACATTTTATTAAATTCATTTTCAATAGCTACAAACATTGCTTTATCATCCACAAAATTAATATAAAAAATTAGTACTTACATCATTATTAAACCATGCTTATAAAGATAATATTCTTTTTCCTATAAGTATTTATTTTGGAAAAAAAAAAACTAAACTATTTAATTCTGGACTATTTTAGAATGCATCTTTTCCAATTTATGTCTTCTCACTTTAGAATATCCATCTAAGTAATCTAACTCATCCTTATTATGACAGGCACACTTCGTATGGCCGAGCATAAGATGGTATTAAGTAAGCAAATGCCCTAAAATACATAATAAAGCCATTAAAGGGGGTGTGTATATCATCTATATAAACAAAATAGTCATGTTATAAAATAAGTGAGAGGGGTCAGTGGATATATCATATACTCGCACACACAAGAAAAGCCAATAGTTAAGACTTATAGTTTATAATTCGATGTGTTAGCATATTAGCTATATGCTTATAATAAATTTTTATTATTATTTTATGTTGTTTTTTTTTTAAAAAAATGCAAGATGTTTATGAGTAATTTGTATTTATATTTTTTTTTGTGAAGAGTTTGTAAAAAAAAAAAGATGGAAATGATTAAATGTTACAACAAATATTTAATTTTTAAAATCAAAAGTTTTATTGGTTATTTTTCTCTACAAGCACATTTAAACAGAAGGGAAAATCATTGTTTTAATTTTAAAAAGCCTAAAGGCATTTATATTTTTAGTAGATAAGTAATTTTGTTTCTTTTTTAATTTTCAAGTATTTCAATTAGACAAAAGAATTTGTTGAAATTTATGTTAATGCGGGTGGAGAAAGGTATCTAGTTTAATTAAAAAAATATTTTAAGTGTAATCTGATTATCAAAATGTCTTAGATAATAAATTTAATTAAAAATAAAAAATTTTGAGATTACATAGGAATGCTTCATGCATTGTATGGATCCATTAACAAAAGTCAAAATTAGCTAATTAAATGTTATTCGGAGGGGTACCTGGATTGGGATTGTAATGAGTGGGCTATATAAGCTATTCACCAGGTGTTTGGGGGACTCAGACACTTAGTCAATCACTCTTGCTAACTCTCTCTGAATCAATCACTCACTCATGAATCAGTCAATCATTCACTCACTCATGTTAACTTATTGGACTTTTTTTTTTTTAACTTGCTTGTTGACTTATTGGATTTATCTTAACCTGCCTGGTTAAACTTAGAGAATTGGAGTAGAACATTCAGAAGCAGACAGTCAGCCATTCAAGTTCTAGATATTTCTTTTACATCATGCTGATGTAGAGCAAGCTTCAAGATGGTTTCCAATTAGTCAATTTTTATTAGTGCGGTACAGAACTGTATTTACGAAAAGGTGCTGGTATTTGAAAATCCAAAGTAAAAGAGAACCGTTACCAGTGCTGTAGAAACCAAAAAGAAAACACTCCTATTAGTGGATAATCGTTGACCAAAGAGGATATTTATGATTAAACCTGAAACACAAGTGTATTCTTGTCCGTGAAATGGTCATGGAACCCCCAGTCAGCGCGCAACCCAGCTCCGCTCCTGCCGTCAGAAGTATCTCCTAGATCCAGCCACCAAATGATCATGAAAGCTGCTGAATAATGCCATCAGAAGTGTCTCTTAGATCCGGTCATCAAATGATTGTGAAAGCTGCTGAATAATGCCGTGTTCAAGAGAAGTCCTTGCTACCCTGGATGAACAGATGAATAGCCTACTCAGAGCCCAGAGAAGTATAAAAAACTTTATGTGGTACACTCTATTTTATTAATTTCATATATATTATTGTGTGTTACATATCTTTCATTTATATCTCTTTGTGTAAAATATCAATCTTATTTAATGTAATATTTAGTATTTGTAAAATATATTCGTGTGTGAGGCTATAATTCTCAGACCACTCTATCTCACTAATTGATTCTTTTCTTTTTATGTTTTGATATTATATTTCTTAAGCAAATAACTATTATATTATCATAAATTTTTTTTCTCTGAATTGGGGCTTATTATTATTGTATTTATCTTTGTAATTGGTGAAGGGATATTGGGTTCAATAAATATTTATTTCATAACTTTTAAAGTTGCCTTACTGCTTTGATAATTTATTCATATTTCTTTCTAAAAAAAAAAAAAAATTGATAATTACACGAGTTTTGCAATTCCCATTTCTTTACCTGGGATAAAGAGAAGGCTGAGCTAGCATATGGGATACCAACTTATCGGGATTTAAATCTTTAGTCATTAGGATATTTATTTCTATTAGATTTTTGTTTGTTTTATTATATTTTATATAATTATTGGCCTTGCATATCCTTTCAGGAGGGGGAATTATTATTTTTCTCTTTCTGGTAGTGGCGAGAGGGGTTGTAATTAAAGTAATCCTTCAAAGATATGTAAGAGCCAACATTTTAATAACCGTCCTTATGACTGCATCAAAACGATTGTAAAAAGATTTAAAATTGCTTCTTACCTTGGTGTGCCACCATATTTTTTTCCATGTTCAATATGTGTGCATGCTCATCTTAACAGGGTTTAGATGAACCGCTTATCAAGAGCTTTTTCAAGATCAATGAAACAAATATTAATCTTAACATCACACGATTACTATTTCTTATGCTAGCACATAACTGTTATTAAAACAGGCAAAACTTTCCATACAGTAGTGCCACTCAGTGCCAACCAGAGTAATCAATAAATGCCAGAAGGCTTGTGCATAAAATCCCCATTAGTGCCACTACTGTATGGAGAGTTTTGCCTGTTTAAATATTAATCTTCACTCACTCTTTCTACATGTCTATTTTGATATCTCCAATTACATCCCGTACCCCTATTTTTCTTTCTTCTAAATTCGTATTGCTTATCATCCATTAAAAAATCATATTACTAATTTTCAATAATTATACAGCAAATTAAATCAACTGTTCTAAAATATTCGCATTTTCTATTAAATTTTTCTCTCTTATAAAATCAGAAATGTTGACAAGAAGTATATACTCTGCTTTTCTGACTTGAAATACAAGTTTCAATTAAAACTCAATTTCATTTCCATAACCTTCAACAATTCAATGGAATTTTATCAATTTGATTTTATCTATAGCTCGTTTTGTTCTTTTCTATTACATACACAATCAATACTTAAAAAGACAGGTTTTCTCTATCATGTACTGTAAAGTCTTTATCTTGTGGAGATAATGATTCAAATCAAATCTATTCATTAATAAAAAGTTATGCTATGGAGATACAATAATAGTGCAAATATATTAACATAATTTATATCCTACTTTATTCTTGTGGAAACCATTAGAAAATTGAATCCACAAAATAACAATATCAAATTATGCCCACAGTTGTGTAATACTAGTTCAAAGATATATGCCATAGTTTTTCCATGTCCTAAATAACTATTCAAAAATTACCCCAAATTCATAACTAATTATTACATTAAAGTTTTTTTTAAAATATTTTTATTAATGTTACCATATATTAATAAGATAGGGAATAATATTTAATCTGGTCTTTGCTTCACAATGTGTATACTTTTATAATAATATAGATTTTTTAGATTCAATGTAATTTCGAAATGAACAAATCTATTGATAAATGATTATTGATAAGATTATTTAATATCTCTGAATTTTATGGATAAAGTTAAGATCAAAACCTATATTCAGCATTTTATTATTTTTATTTAAATAATTTATTTAAAGTTAAAAAATAATACTATTAAACTGTATAAAAATAATTTTTCAGTTAAAATATTTGGTGATTCACAATATAAAATTAAATTGCTGACACTCTAATCTCATCACATATTACTGATTATGTCAATACAAAGAGCTAATTGATAGTAAGACTACTTCAAGGAAACAAAATCTCTCATTCATCAGAACTATTATATTATCTGCTTTTTTATATATATAATCAATGTCATTTCATTCCTATAATCTTTAATTAGCATCAATCAACATGATTAAAGCAGTATTTTGAATATTAGTTTTGCAGTATAAGTACAAATATATATTTATATATAATTTTTCTTAACATTTAGCTACTTACGCTGAAATGCCATCTGTTTGAACAAAAGCAAATCTGTATTCATCAATTCGTAACATCATTTGTAAACATCGAGCCACTGTCTGGATATAATCATTACCCTGGAGAAAAAAAAATATCATTCACAATACAAAATTAACAAACAAGTAATAATAATTATATAACAAAGTTTACACTTGTTCTTTTTTTTTTTTAATGTTAAAAAATTGCTTCACAAAAACAGTTGTCAAAATCTTCCGAACATGAAGTGTAACTTTCACAACTTATTTAGTTGATCAAATTCTAAGACTTTTTATTGCAGAGGCAATAACTTAGCATTTCAGAACGATGAGTTCTCAATAATTAAACAAGACCATAATTATATCCTGTATTATTTCCACCATATATTTGATTTGAATGATAATAACAATTTCATTAAAAATAAGTTGTAGTTAAATGCTATTCAGACTATTTTATTTTTATTGTTATTAGATGTCAACAAATTGGCTTTTAACAATTATTCTGCCTATTCATAAAATTTCTAATCATAAAACAACAGAATAATACTTTGATTGGTTTCTCTAGAATAGTTTGCAATGAAATTTTTGTTGCTAATTAACAGTAATTAACTGTCGCTATCAACATCCCCATGTCTGCTTAATTTAGTGCAATAGTAGGGTGCAACTCTGGAGCTCAATGTCCATGGAATGTGATCTACCTCTGTCACTTTTGATCTTTGAACTTCGTATAAACTCCTGAACAATAAACCATTCAATTTTATTCAATACTGCTATTGCAAATACAGATAATAGTAATAAGTTATTAAAAAAATAATAAAAATGCTACAGATTTCCTTATGAAGAAATGTTAGCAATAAAATTTAGTATAAATTTCATGATAGTTTAAAATCAGTATGTAAAAAAAATTGCACCATGTGTAACTCTGTATAGATATAAGACATCTGTATAACAGATAGATTTAATGTTTGCTTGATGTTGTTGGATTTTTTAAATCCAATAAATTAATCAGAATGAGAGGCAAATCTTCATTTAGATTTTGTGTCAACAGTGATTCCATTTCATTTTGGGGATAAAGTACACTTTGTTCTATTTTTATTTGTATTTGTTTATCCAGCTCCGAGATTATGGCTGACATTTTATACAGTACCTCACATTTGTTGTAAGCCTCACAAAAAATGTACTTTTCTTCCACTGAACTGACAGATTCATTTTATTTCAGTTTTTCTCCTTTCCTTAACCCAATATAATAACTAAAGCTTTAATGCTTTTTTTTAATACAGTATGCCAAGTTTGCCCTATCTATACTCATTAATAGTGAGCTTAAATGAAGTATAACATTATATTTTAAAAAAATTGTTCTCTTTTTCCTTTGAATTAATAGATCCATTTGCTAATGTTGTCTTCTCTCCTTAACCTAATCTAATAACTTTTTTAACTCACAATTCCTTTTTTATAAATGCCTCTTACCACAAAAATTCTAAACAGAAATCATTCATCAAAGATTGGACACACTGTCATTAGAAAAGCATTTCTCAATCTAGAGTTAAGACCCTCAAATAGGCTGCAAAAAAATTGAGAAAATCGCCATAGAAGGTAGATAAATAAAAAATTAATAGCTGCAATTTTATATTTTTTTCTGAATTAAAAATTATTTATGTATGTAAATACTTTACTGCGAGTTATAACATCTACAAACTACTGCATAGTAAATCGTAGGATTTCGCGCTGTATGTTTGTAATTTAGCCTCAGTGAGTTAAATGTGAAGATATTTAAAGCTTCACCCTTTCAAATCTAAATACTTCAGACTGGCTTAGATATATAGAAAGACAAGTAAAAAAAGAGGTTGGACCGCTCTTTTCTTGTAAAATTCTCTGTCTTGTATTTACGGTTTGATCGCTATTCAAAACAGCCATCATAACATCTGATTGGCTGTCAGATAAGTAACATGCGCATGAAGTTTGCAGCCTCTCAATTTAATTTTAATACTGTTTGTACTTTATAAAATAAATATTATTTACATACGTTACTGCAAGTTGTAACATCTATAAAATACTGCATAGTAAATCGTAGGATTTTGTGCTGTATGTTTGTAATTTAGACTCAGTGAGTTAAATGTGAAGATATTTAAAGCTTCACACTTTCAAATCTAAATACTTCAGACTGGCTTAGATATATAAAAAGACAAGTAAAGAAGAGGGTGGACCGCCCTTTTCTTGTAAAATTCTGTCTTGTATTTATGGTTTGATCGCTATTCAGAACAGCCATCATAACATCTGACTGGCTGTCAGATAAGTAATAAGATAATATATATAATTGTATAAAAAAATGCATGTAATATTGTTTGATATATTGTTATGATATAGTCAATTGTTTTGTAATTATTCAATTTATATACGAGGGTTTTGATCTGTTTTAATTATTTAAATTATTATTTTTTGTTTCAATCCCATTATTGGACACCGGATGTTTTTATGTCAGGTGATTTGTTAACGTTAAATAGATTAGTAACATTTGAAAAGGGCACCATAGCAGGCGCTGAAAAAAGTTTTTTATGTATAAAATTATTATTTGATTATATAGCTGTTGTAAAGAATTATTATTATTTTCTGATTATTTTGTAAAAGAGCAGTATATGGATTTTTATTCCTTTCCAATTTTTGATATTAATATACGTTAAGCAAAAATTTAATAAGTTCTACTTGATTTTAGTATCTAAATTGTAAAAAATATGTTTGATTTGTAAGGGAATAGGCGAATATTTTATTTTGTATAAATATATCATATATAACAGCGTCTCTGTTGTAAGTCACCAACCAAGGCAGCGGTTGGTGGCCGAAGACGGAGGGTGCTAAGAATCCCGATTGCGGACCTAGGCTGCCGTTTGATGACGACTTTAATTCAGGTACTTACAACTGCAGATCACTTCCAAGTGAAGGAAGATTGCAAGAATTAGAAGAACTGTCTTATATTAAATGGGACAAAGACGGAGGATGCTAAGAATCCCCTGATTGTGGACCTAGGCTGCCATTTAATGATGACTTTTTATTTAGGTACTTACAACTGCAGATCACTTCCAAGTGAAGGAAGATTGCAAGAATTAGAAGAACTGTCTTATATTAAATGGGACATTATTGGACTTTGTGAAGTTAAGAAAAAAAGGTGAAGAAACAATTGATTTAAAAAGTGGACATGTACTCTATTATAAAGGCACAAATATTAGAAATACAAATGGAGTAGGATTCATTATAAATAAAAAGTGGAAGAACAACATTGTGGAGATTGATGGTGTAATGGACAGAGTGGCAAGATTATTTATACAACTTAATAGCAGATACCAAATGCAGATAATTCAGGTTTATACCCCAACAAGTTCTCATAGTGAAGTAGTGGAAGATTTTCATACAGATGTACAAAAGGCTTTTGATCAGAGTAAACAACATTTTTAAATTGTTATGGGAGAATTTAATGCTAGAATTGATAAACAAATGAAAGTGCTGTAATTAATTTTAATTGTGGTAATAGAAATGAGAGGACATAGACTTGTGGAATTTGCAGAAAAATAAAAACTTTATATTATGAATTCTTTTTTTGAGAAAAATGTTAAAAGGAAATGGACATGGATGCATCCAAATGAAGGTATAGCAGAATTGGATTATATTTTGACTAACAGAAAATATATATTTCAAGATTGTAATGTTATTAATAAATTTAACACAGGAAGTGATCATCGATTAGTAAGATGTAAGATATGTGTTAATACAAAACTAAAGAGACAAAAATTATTAAGAAAAACAATATTTACAGTTGATATTCCTAATCTTCCGAAACATTCTAATGAATTTAAATTAGAACTTACAAATCGATTTCAAATATTAGTAGATTTTGAACATGATTCAGATTTGAATGAAATTAATATGAAAACAACTGATACACTTTTAAAAACTGCAACAAAGATAGCTGGTAGAAAAAAGCAGCAATTGACCAATAAAATTTCTACTGAGACTAGAGAATTTATGAAGAAAAGAAGAAATATGAAGATATACAAAAATGATGCATTAAAAAGGATTGAAGGCCTGAGTTTTCTTGGGAAATTTTTTAGCTATTTGAATAAATCTCCAAAGTTCACTCTGACTTTCATTTCAAGACATGGGCATAGCAACCTCTCCATGTTCTTTAATTAGATTCTTAAATAAATCAACAAATGAAATCAATGATCTTGGGTTTTAAAAATTACTTGTAAATTAAATAAAATAATTCAATAAACAAAAAATTACTGGTAATTTCATCTGCTCCTTGAGCCACTTCAGATAGAAATGCAAGTCTGGGCCATCCATAAGTTCTTTACTCCAACAAGCAATCTTGGCAATAATGCGACTTGTCTGATTCATGATGAATGCATCAGATCTATTCAACATATTAAGAAAAGGACTCCAAACAGATTCCTTCTGCTTTTTAGCATAATCATTAAAAATTTCTACACGAGATTTATCCTCCTAAAAAAAGAAAGAAAATTATATTTAAAAGAAATGAATTTAATGCAAATAAAAAAAAATTAGTTACATTCAAAAAAGAATTATTTTGAAAATTTAATAGATATTGCGTATATTTTTACAATTTTTCAACTATGATGTAATGAAGCAAAGTAAAAGATCAGCTATTTATAGATAATGTCATTTGTCGAATTGTGGATATATTTCATTTGATAATAAAGACATATAACTGACCATCCATTCATATATTTATCTAGAAAACAGGCATTGCAAGATGAAATGATGCCATCTAGTAATTTTACTTTTGTCTGAAATACATTAAGCTAAAAATGAATTCTACTTTAACCTAATGTCCAAGATTTTATAAAAATCATAAAATAGTAGCAACTTTCTCTATACAATAATGCCACCTAGTACAAGCTATATTAATCAATAAATGCCAAAAGCTTTGTGATTTGTTACTATAGCTTGCACTAGGTAATACTATTTCAAGGAAAGAATTGATACTATTTTAATAGCTTGTGCAAAGAAAAAAAATGATGGTCATATGATGTTCTAATGATCATAAAATAGACAATAATACTTATTTGTATGAAGACTGAAAGTATAACAACTTTTTAAATATATTTATAATTCACTTAGGCTATTCTGTAATCAGCAATATATCAATTCAAAGTATCATTTAGATAATATTATTAATAAACTATTTCACATTAATAACTATTAGATATATTAAGACCTGAAATTATTATTATTTTGATTCAAATATAATAATATTAGTTTATCAAAAACTATATATTTATTGTTTTCACCAGTCTTTTTTGTCTCCTTTTTTCCTTCTTTAAACTTAAATTAGTATATGGATCAATTGTCATGAGCTTCTCATGATCTTGTTATCCCATATACTGTGATAATGGAAATGAGTCCACCCTAAATTGCAGGCAAAACTATTTATGATTCAATTCCCCTTTTCACTTTTTTTTTTTAGCGTAAATCTTCGGAAATTAAGAAAATAAAATTTTAATAGGCTGGCAGTCCTTAGTTGTGATTTTTGCTCAAGCCAGTGAAATCACTAATGAAACTCTTTTAGTGATCCCCTGCTACCATGGAAGTAGAAGGAGCCTAGAAACCATCTAAAAAATGGCCCCTCTCACACAGTCTGATTAAGTTTATGCCTAGTGAATAATTATTCATTACAGTAATAGAAATAATAATATCAGTAGTAAAGATAAAAAAGGAGAAAGTGGTAGTACTAAGAATAAATATTATAAATCTAATTTAATATTCAAACTTTACTTAATACAAAATCTTCAAGACCAGAACAGAGGACTGCATTAGTGGCTAAAAAATTTTGAAGATTTGAGATCAATATAGCTGTTTTTAGTGAAACTTGTTGAAAAAGTTGAATGGCTTCAAGTTTTTTTTGGAAGAGCAGCTTCAGTGAAAGAAAAATATAAGGTGTTGGATTTGCTGTAAAATTTAATTCAGCATTTCCTATTGTTCTGATTAATTGTTGCATCAATGAAAAATTAATAGTTTTAAAACTTTTCTTGCAAAATTATACTAGTGCTCATTTTATTAGTGTTTATTTTCCAATCTGAGATTCAGAAAAGGAAAGCTTTTATTCCTTACCCGATAATATTATTACAGAAATAAGATCAAATTTTTCTTTTTAAAGACTTTAATACACATATTGGTATAAATAGATTTTGACTAAAAGTTGCATGGCATTGCTGCTGTAAATTCAAATGGTATATTGTTATTGAATTGCTATATAATATATGGATTGACTATCATTAACATTTTGTTTAAACAGAAAACTGTTATAAAGAAACAAGGATAAACCTAAGATCAAAACAATGACATTTAATAGATTATAGTACACTATAATTAGGAATCAAAATTAAAAGAAGTTCACAGTGTTTTCACTTACAAAAGGAAGGTTGTTGAACAAATCATAGATTAGTATACTCCAAGATTAAAATGATAGATGAATTAAAAAATAATCTTATTCCAATCATATTCATAAACAAATTGATGTTCATTTTTTAGAAGTATCTACTATACATAAATAAATTTCAATAGTTATTGAACACTAAAATTGCTAATTTGAACTTTCAGTATTAGTCTATTATTAAAGCATGAAATTCTCTTAAAAAGTCAAAAGAAAGTAAGTATGCAGCAAGCAATATATAACGCTATGCTGCATCAACACTCCGCCCATCACAGCTACAGGGAAATCTCCGGTAAAACTATTGATGGGAAGTAAACTCAGAATTAAGGTATCACTCTGACTTCCAAATATGTCAAATAAAATAGAGAGCGAAAAAAATGAAAAAATACAAATAATAGACCGGAAAAATATATATATACATATAATAATAAGTAACAGAGTTTGGGTTCGAAACATAATTCGGAAGAAATGGGTTAAAGGAGTAATTGTGAAAACGTTATCAAAAACAATAGCAATCATCTAAGTACAGGATGGAACAATTTACAGAAGACATGTAAATCATGTCTGCCGGCGATTCGAAAAAGATTGGCAAATTGTAGTGTCCATGCAAAAGATGAAAATCAAGAAATATAAGACACAGCTGAACCAACACCACACGGATCAAGGATGAAAAGAAAAAATCAGAAAGTTGTGACATGGAACCCAGAAGAAAGGAACAGGAACTAGAATCAATGCCAAATCTGACCGGATTAACAACTAGGTCACCCAGACGTCAAATACAGAGACCAGCCAGATTCAACGACTATACATAAGCGTAAACAATTTTCTGGAGTAAAGGGAGGAGTGCAAAATAGTAAATAATATTTTAAACTTAAGAATGCTGTTGAAAAGAAATGTTCAAATTAAATGGTTAAAATAAACATAGACTCATATATATAAATTAAATAGACCTTATAAATTACTTTATATGGAAAAGAATTTCTAAGACACTAATTAATTGTATAGACCTAAAACCTTACTGTATATGGAAATACATTTCTAAGAAAAATTTCATTATATGAGAACAAAGCAGAAGTAAAAATATTTGAGAAAAAGATAAAACAAAAGAAGAGGTTATAAATTGATAGGAAAAAAGAACTGACTACTCTTTCTTTCTGTGATTGCTGCTAATGTAATTGTTCCACGAGTTGTAAAGCAGCAGATCATCATCGGAGGATTTCATTCCCAGGATCTCGGCTTCTGTAGGTCACTAAACCAACTAGTATTTTTAACAGACCGTCTCGGTCTTACTATTATTTTGAACCCCTGAGGAGGCTTTTTGAGGATTGTATATATATATAGACAATAGTGAAGGTAAAGTGAATAATAGCTTACCTAAACTATATAAACATTAATTGTTATTCAGTAATTACCTGTGAATTAGGCTTGTTCAAATGCAAACATTATATTTATGTTTAAGATCCATATAGTAATTCTTTTTCTTAATTGTAATAAATTGTTATTGCTAAATATTTATGTGATGTTATCTGTTGAGTTTATTGTATATTTGTTTGCTGGTCATCCAGTCATAGTTGGGGACACAGCAAAATGAAAACTGGTGTTAAACAAAAATGTGCATTTGCTCCAGCAATGATTTCAATTTTTATGACAATTGCTTTGTAACTGATTATAAAAGCTTAATTAAACAGGGACCAAGGTTGCATTGATTAAAAGCAAAAACAGGAACTGCATCTTCTTGGATTCTGGATTTATATTATGCTAGTTAGTGTGCTGTTTTTGCCAGTTCAGAAGACGATGTACAGATTGTATTTAATGTTTTGAATGCAACATTTAAAGACTTTGGTTTAATAATTAATGTTAAAAAAAGCCCAAGTTCTTTATTAACCAATGAAGAAAGAAAAATTCTCACAACTTTTTAGCTTCGCATATGGTAATCAATTTAAAAATATAAACCAATTTAAATACTTTGATATTTTTATAAATAGAAAAATAGACTTAAATGTTGAGGACAACACTGACTCCAATCTGATGCTGCTGCTTTTAATAAGTTAAAAAGATAAGAGTATTTTGTCAGAGGAAAATAATTATCACAACTAAATTAATGAATTTGCGAGTGATTTGGAAACCCTATTAATGCAATATAAATTCATTAAAATAGTGTCATTTGAGGATACTCTGTAAAATTTTAAAAATATATAGCAAAATCATAAAACCAATCTATATTTTTCAACTTGCTGGATGTCAAACTATAGATTCCACTATTGTAAAATCAAACTTTCATTGGACTGGACATATAAAATGAATGAACAATGCAAGAATTCTTAAGTATGTTTTATAATAAACTTGAAATAATTTTTCATGAGAGTCTATGCCATAAGCATTATCTCAAAGACATTCTAAAAAAGTGCAATATCGATTGTTTCCATTGGGAAGATATGGTAAAGAATAGAATACAGTGGAGAGCTATAATTAGACATGATGTTGAAATATTTCAGAAAGTTTTCGACTGAAGAAATTAAATGATAGCATCACAAAATATCATACAAAGAAATGGGCCAGTATGTTCTATATGTGGATGTATTTGCAGTTCACAGATTGATTTGTACAGTCATTGAAAAATTCATTTCTAGAAATTTTTTTCATGTTTGTCGAGTTGGAATGGTCATGCTTATTTATAAGTGATTGCTATATATGTATAAAAATGCCAAACTACCCTCCCAAACATTAAGATATTCAGCAATGCCCTCTATGAATAAATATAATCTGAATTTCATTCAACATGACCTGAATACGTTCTATAGTGATGTTATTGAAATAGACTAATTTAAATAAAGAGTGTGAAATTTTTCAATATATAATATCACTGCAGCATACGTATTCAAGAGATACCCTCTAGGATTGTGCTGCTTAAAGATTTTATATTTTTATTCATAGAGGGCATTGCTGAATAACTTAACGTTTGGGAGGATAATTTGACATTTTTATATTTGAATTTTCAACTAATGGTATGCACTTGGATTTTTTCTTATTATAACGTTTTCCGTTTTGTTAGGCCTCTACACGCTAATATAAACTGCGCGCGAGTTGATCAAGTTATGTCGAAAAGAAGAAAGTTGTATTTCTATTCTAAAAACATAGCTATATTTCCTGATCAACTCAGCCTATTAATTGTTGAGAATTATGCTATTGATGAAATCAGCTTTTAATTTATTTAATCTGGGTGCCAGAATTCCTAAAAATTCGCTGAAATCGTCATATAACATCTCGCAAATAAAAAAGAAAAATACTTTTAAACTAATAGGTATTGCATCATACCGTAACGAGAATTATTTTTTAAGATTATTATTCCTGGGCTTATTCAAACATATTGGCAAATGTAAATTACATTTTTAAATCTTATTAAACTAATAATAAATTTAATAATAAAAAAATAATAACTATTATTAATAACGTACAAATGAAAATTGATATTAGAAATATTTTTATTATAACAGATTAAAAATCTGTTTAAGTTAAAATGAGAATTCCTAATCAAGTAAATTAGAGAGAGAACATATATTAATTCAAACGTGATGCAATTAATAAAATAAAATAATTAATTAAAAAGTTCTGGTATAAACAAAAGTCTCATGTACAGAAAAAATGAAAGTCTCTATCGGGATTATTTTAAGACTTGTTTGCAAACGCTTAATTTTGTCACAATCAGGAATAAGTAGTCTTACCGGTAAGTTTTAGTGAATTGACGATGGTTGTAGATAACTATGTATAGTTTTTCGGGGTTAAAATGAGCTCACGGCCATTGATTATAAATTGATCTTGGTGCTGGTTCCATAGGCTAGTCGCATAAGCTTCTCTGGTGTCCATCGGTAACAATGTCAGCTAAAGCTCCGGTCTACTCTCGCATGAAGAACTTTTTCATCATAGAGTGGTCTGGATGCTTCAATCCAAAACCAACCAAAAGAATATCAGGCAAACCAAGACGTTCTTCAAACTAACCTCTGCCTTTTATACTAGAGGCCCAGTTTTCGACTTCTGCGCATGCTATTATCATGGCGTTTTGTGTTTATAATCTTATAGATTCTTTATAAAATTTACGTTATAAAGTTCACTTTTCTTATCAAGTTTTTCGGCCATCTTTAATTAGCCAAAATATTTTTACTTTCTCTTATCTTTTTTTTTACTTTTGGAATTCTTTTGTTCTCTCCAATTCTACTTTTATTTCTAATTACATTTAAAAAAAATACGAAAGAATAATTTAACTTTCATTGTACGTTATTTTTTTAAAAAAAAATTATAGTCAAAAAAAAATCTAAATTTACTTTTACTTTTTTTAGCTTTTACCAAATGCCAATATATTTGCAACGTATATAAATAAACGTTACATTATATACATGTATGTATGTATATAATAAAGAAAAATCAATGGATAATTTTCCAAATTAAGTATCATGTGCTTAGTTATATGATTTTTAAATAAGATCGCACTCATTTCAATATTACTTGTTTAATATATACCTCAAGAAATTTTTCCAATGTCTTGAGCTATATGTTTGAATAAATAATAATTAAGTGAATATAATCTTACTTAAATATTAGTGGAACTATCCCATCCATGATAAAATTGTTCCAAGGCTTTACTGTGAGCAATCATCAAATTTTTATATATAAATTGTTAAAACAATTCAAAACACCTCCATCCATATATATATATATATAGAGAGAGAGAGAGAGAGAGTATTGTATATGTAAATATATTTATAAAAAGGTTCAATTCATTAAAACAAAAATAATTAATGAATAAATAAATAATATTAAAAATCTCTTGTTTTAATTGTGCTTAAAAAATTTCAATCTCTTTTATGACTGTATTTCTAAATTCTTAAAAATCACTTGTATAAGAATAATAATTAAAAGATTTTGGAAACTTTTTTTAATCATAAGAAGTTATAGTAATAGAAGATGTGTGAAAAGTAAAAAAAGTCATGCCTAAACAAACTCTTCTATCGCTTAAATTAAATTCTTTTAATAAACTAAAGCAATTTTCAAAAAATATATAGATATATAATAATAACTATAGCAGAATGTAAACTTATATTTTAGAAGACTGTGTTGGTAATAAATAATTGTTAGTGTTGATATTTAAAATTTCTTAGTTTTTAATGCAAAGCGCCTATAAAAAACAAACTAAAATTTTATTATAGCAAACCTTTATATATACTCAGCATAAATTAAAATACTAGTTTCTATTGAGATGAATGTTATTAGCTCTTACATCAATGGCACATTTAGCATTAATTATTTTCCCAACTTCAACTATCATTAATGTAAGAGTCAATCATATACAATTCAATAAGAATTGTTATTTTAATTTGTAATAACTATATATAAAAGTTTGCTGTAATAAAATTTTAGTCTACCTTTGGCAATGATTCTCTGTATTGAAAACCTGGCTAAACAATTTTATATATTAATGCTGTAATGTAAATTAAATGTTCACACTTTCTTGTTAAATATAATTTCAACCTTTGTATGCAGCCATTTTTAAATATGTATAGCCACTCTAATTCTAGAAAAAAAAAAAAAGAGACAAAGAAGAATATAAAGGTGAAGATAATTTTTGCAATGATTAGACAAACCAATTCATGAATCAGAAATATGATCCCAAACATCACATGCTGATCCTTTAGTCTGTTTGATATCATGTAATGCTGTCTTTAAACTAAACATTTCTTTCTGAAAGACTGAACCTTGCTATTTCTAACCTGACATTTCCTTCCAATAAAAGAAATCAATATCTTCGAGAAAATCTTCACAATATAAAATGAGTCTATCTCGCCACCAAAAACTATGTTCAAATTAACAATAAAACATCTTTTTGCTTTTAATACCCAATACATGTATGCCACAAATGTAAATTTAATATCACATCCAAATATATTTTTAATTTGATAGAAGAATATTATATATGACCAATTTAGATGAAGTGATTACATTGCTATGATGAAATACTTTATTTGTAAATAATACACTACTGGAGTTTGTACTGCGCCTCAATATCCAAGTCCATCTTTCCACCTAAAAGAGTATGAAGATATTTATCAAGCCAAATATTTCTGAAGATTGTTCTGCCATATTTGATTGATAAAAGATTTGATTTTTTTTTAAACATCAATTAATAAAATAAATTTTTTATAGGATGCATTCAAAACAAAAATAATATTTTACAGACTTTAGTCTATAGTGGCAAAAATTAGCATACATATCATTCTGTAAATCTAGAAGCCAAGAAGATGAACTTATATTTTTGCTTTTAATTGGTTAAATTAAGAAATCCAATCTATATTACTTATTGGTAACTGTTTAATGAAGCCACCTGCAGACTGTTTCAGATATCACTATCATATACATGGAAAACAAAATTAATGCTATTAGACATCACTGTTTAACACCAGTTTTCACTTCAAATGCCTCAGAGTTTTCAATGACAATAATAACACTTCCTCTTACAATGACAAATAGAAGTTGTATAATATGAATACACTTTGATAAACAAACCTGCTCAACTATTATCACAAACTGTTTTATTAATTGAGTCAAATGCCTTAATCAAATTGATTAAACTTAATATGTAAATCATATTTTTATTCAAGATACTTGTCTCTGATTATCTACTTCAATAAAATCCTTGATAGTGCTTTTTCTATAGCATTAACAATATTTTATAAAAATGACTGCTTTTTCTTTTTATCTCTTATATTTTTATAAACTATAATAAAAATAATCCTTAAGAATAGATAGCACGTCTTGACAGATTCAAATAGACTTAATAAATTCCAATTGTTCTGAAGTAAGCTTATCAACATTACATTTTAAATTTCAAAGATTTTAACAAATCCATAGCTTCTCTATTTATAATAGTACAAGTTATTTTATCTTCATTAAGCATGATTTAACAGATTGGATATATCATTAATCTGAATTCTTCTATCACTATCTATTCAAATGTCATTATTATCATATATAGCTACCCACAGATATTATAGGATTATAATATTTTCAGGTCCATGTTACCTTAACCATTTCCAAAATCTAAATGATCACAATCAGTAAATGGCTGCATCTTATTAGCAGTTTTACTCCACCAATCATTCCGAAATTTTGTTAGTTATTGAAATTTTGTTTTTAAATTCATATATTGTTTATGAGACTTGATTTCATTATTCATATATATATATGCAATTGTAAATATTTATACTAATAAAAATAAAAAATTACTTCCCTACCCAAATAAATATCATGTTTTTTGTTTTGTTTACTTTAAGCATATATATATATTGTATACAGTTCATGTTAAGAAAAATGTGGAATATTAATAATTAAGAATTAGAATATACCATGCACAAAAATACAAATGATTTCATTTACTATTTACATACCTGCAGCATATCATCAATCATAGTCAGAATATATTGGACAGTTTGATCCTTGGCAATATGATTAATTAAATTAAGAAATGTCCGTGCACACTAAAAAACACATATACATATATAAAATAATTGTTTATCAACATATATCTAGATATCTAATTTTGTTTAAACCATTTTTAAAAAAATACATTATTTTGCTTATTTATATGTATGTATTAATATGTTGTAACTACTAAAGAATTTTAAATCCAGTTTAATTAATTTTAACTAATAGCTCTCAAGAAAGCTCAAAAAAAAAAAACAGTTTTGATATACAGTCATCTATTCATCATTATTATTATCATTATAATTAAACATATACAATGATTTATTATACTAATGATATGAAATTTAAATGAACCATAATTTTGATATGCCTTCTACTGAGATGATAAAATAAAATAATATATTATATAAAAACAACTTTGGAATTATAAACTATGTCAATAAAAAATGCTATTGATTATAATTTCTATCTGGATAGAATATCATTATTTATTCCTGAATATCTATATTTATATAAATGAGAAATTTTATTTGCTTGTGACTTTATAACCCAACAAATATTGTGCCAATCTTGAAGAATCTTGCATAATTTTCTTTCTTTTTTTATATAAAATTTTACTAGCATATAAATTTTTGGTTTAATTGTTTTTAAAAAAAATTGTAATTTGCAATATAAAAATGCATGGATGGAAAATCTATATCTGTTTTTAAATGGTGTTATAAAATACAAAAAAAAAAGAGTAGCACTGATTAAAAGATAAACTTTTCCCTTTAAGTATTTTGGTAGTGTTCTGTTCTATCATGTCAGCCACTTAATGGCATTGATGCTAAGCAAAAACACATAGATATAATTTTCCCAGGCCAGTGATTCTATACAACTATTGATTTTATTTTTGGAATAGTAAATAGAAATAATACACAAAATTAAAAAATTCAAACAAAATTTAAAAAATTAAAGACAACTTTTTGGACTTTTAGGGACAGTAATTAATCAGAGACTAGCTTTTTTTGTGTGTGTGTCCTTAAAAAATTACGTTACTTTCTAATATTAAATAATAATACATTAGAGACTTTTTTGGATAGGAATTAATCAGGCTGACTTATGTGGGTGTGTGTGTGTGGCTATAACAAGTTATGTTCCTTTTTTAATATAAGAGTAAATTTTAGCCTTTTTAATTAATCAATCACATCAATTAATCAGACACTGTGTTTTGAAATTAAACTCAATTATATTACAACTTCCACAAAATTTAAAAAAATTCAAACAAAATTTTTAAAATGAAAGCCGACTTTGACTTTTTGGGACAGTAATTAATCAGAAACTAACATTTGTGTGTGTGCGTGTCTATATAAAACGCTACATTATTTTTTTAATAACAAATAATAGTAAATATAGCGGAGATTTTTTTGGAGAGTAATTAATCAGAGACAGGTTTATTTGAGTGTGTGTGGATAGGAAAAGTTTCAGTACTTTTTGAATAAAACATAAAAGTAAATTTTACCCCTTTTTTGGACAGTAATTAATCGGACACTGCGTTTTGGGGAAAAAGATAAATTAGATTGCAATTTACCCACTAAAGTTAATAATTATAACAAACTATTAAAATGAAAGCCAACTCCGATGTCTGGCAATTGCCAATTTTCAGAGTTCAAAGCAGCCATCTTACTTGTCTCAGACGATTTCTCGCGGATACGTTACTTTCATCAAGATCTTCGAAATAGTGCTGTGCCGCACCCTAAAATCCAATTTTTGAGGGTTACACAGTCCTGATGGAACAGTGACGACACTGTTAAAACTGTTAGAAGGTACCAGTAGGTCAGTTCACATGAAAAAAAAGATGTTGGACCTGAAAAGTTCAATTATTTAGACACAATGCAGTCAACACACTCTCAGACGATACTCTAGCAAAAATAGACAACACAGCATTATAATAAAGTGTGTAACACAAGCAACTACAGCAGCCAATGATGGCATTTTTCTGTGCTTTTAGCATAGAAAGAAGTCACAGCGGTAGATGAGTAAACGGCCTTTTTCTGTGTTTTATCATAGAAAGAATGCTATCGCTTGGCTGCGGCCACGGAAAGGGCATATTTCTAGAAATAGCGCCATCAAGCGGCTGACACGATAGAACAGAACACTACCAATATTTTTTCCCATGATAAAGTAAGACATGGTAGCCGGTGTATTAAAAATACATATTAAAAAATGAAGAGATATTAGTTTTTGGTAATCCAGGTAAAAATTTTATTGAATAAATATATTTCAAATTATTTAAACTTCATTTGATTAATGTATTTAATTTCTCATTTGATATACTAAGACAACATTAAAATTTTACGGCCATTTTAAAAATAATCACATAAAAAATATAAAATAATTTATTTTAAAATTACTATTTATTGTATTTAATAAACTATATTTTTTGTGATACTGGTGTTAATAATTATGGTTAGAAAACAACCATAATTATTTCATGTAAATATATTTTAATGATCAAATTTTCTATTAACGCAAGGGGACATCTAGAAAAATGTAGAGCATTAGTGAATAAAGATTTTATTTGGTATTTAATATATAAAAATTGAAAATGGAAGACAAATATATTTTCATTATCAAACTTTCTAATAACAGCAATGGAACAGATAAAGAAATGGAGATAATTACTGAGGGAAATTTTTATTTGATATTCAATTCATTAAAAATCAAAAATGAAATTTACATAATAACACATTAAAAATATTTTTCTGCTGATGCCATAGGCCTGTTTTGCTAACATTAGTAAAATGAAACACTATAATGCAGTTGAAAATTAAAATATATATCATGACATAACAATATACTAGTTATCAAAAGCAGTTAAAAATGATCTATAAAATTGTTTATAAAAATGTGCAACAATAGATATTTTTATCTGCTGATAACTCATATTATTTCATGTAAATATTATTTAAATATATACAATGGTCAAATATCCAATATAAAAATAATTATTTGTCCACAATGTTGTTATTGATATACTTAGTATAATAATCAATCTAAATAAAATTGAAACAACGAATTATATTTACAATTATTTAAATATCAAACTGGCTTTCATCTCTTATGGAGACATTTTCAAGATATAAAGTTTTATACATCACATGACCTTCAACAATATAATTAACATTATACATATTAACATATAAATAAATAACATAAAATAAAAAATATAAAAAATACATACAAAAATAATAATAATAATTTTAAAACTATATAAATACATATACATATATTTTTATATAGCTATATAAATATTCTATTTCCCCTCCCCTTTTATAAACCCTCATTCACAATTCTACCATGATTTTTCACCATAATTTTTAAACCTTCCAATTATCTAATAATCTCATTTTCCACCTAATTTTGCTGGACCTTTAACTATATTTACACATCTATTCAAATTTTCTGAATGTATAAAGTTTCATAACATATGCTTTTTCGATAATCTTTAACATGTTTTATAACTCTAATATTCTTCTCACACTTCATTTTATGACCAGTATCTAAATAATGTATATATAGTCCCGACCTAATGTCTCTCCTATTAATCACTCTATCATATATTTATAGAATGAATGTAGAGTAATTTTTCTTTTAATCACTGAATTTGAATTTTAGTGGTTTTTTAATAAAAAATTATTTTTTGATTACATATTATTTTACAAAGATCTCAGCTTAATTTTTGTTTTATAATCAGGGCTTCAATGTGTCAAATTTAATTTCACAATGCATTACATTTGGTGCATGTGCCATAGTCACCCTGGGCCAGATGGTTAATGAGCATCATGTGAGACAATATTGTGCATATTATATTATATCACATGATCATCATTTTCTATGCTTACAAAAGCTGTTAAACCAGTGGCAAGCTCTCCATACATGATTGATATTTCTTTCATTTATGATAGGACTAATCCAGAGAATTCTGTAGAAATTTTTAACTTTGATTTTGTAATTATTCATCCTTTGTAGCCTTGAGGTTTACTCTTTATGAAAATTATTTTCATCACGAAATTAATAATAAAAAAAAATAAAGTCATAGATAATTGATTTAAATTTGAAAAAATGTTCTGCTGCTTTTATTTATAAACTTAAATGACAAATATTTAAATCTGTTGAAAGCAAGACAGGTCGAGAACTCTCATTAAAGCAAGAAATACTTAAATTACAATTTTTTTCTTCAGTAAATTATTACATTATGAAAAAAAAACATTATCATAATCATGTGCTCCAACAAATTTGTCCTTAAGAAATCTAAATGGTTTTTATTTGTAGTCCAGAAATTTAATTGTCATATTTGTTTAGGATGCCTATGAGTTTTAATAAAGTCCTGATCTTTATATAGTTTATAGAAACTTTAGTGACAACAGCTTTCAACATCTGCTCTTCTGGTTAAATCTAAAAATGTTAAAACTGATCTGATAATACTGACTAATTTACATCTAACTTTAATATATATAACGTTCAAATGTGTGTTAGACAATACTATATATAAAAACTTTAATATTTACATTGATATTAGAAATACACACACTTATATAATTTGAAAAGCAAAACTATATATAAATCCAATCAAATCAAAACATAAATGGCAAATTTTGTTGATTCTTCTAACATTTTTGAAGGTATAACCTTCATTTTCAAGAAGTACAAAATCTCTTAATTTTCCACAATGTGCAAATATGCAAAATAGGCAAAATATGCTAATCAGGATAAGAACGTTTAAACTTCGCCATTTCTTCGATATGGCATAAAATGATTCTTTTTTGTTCATCGCATGTTCATCTGATATGATATACGACTCCTTCACCTTCCTCCACAGATCATGTTGCTCTCTACACAACTCACTCGTCCTATCCGGCCTGCACTGATGGCCCACATCCAATGAATGCTGTACAAAAATAGAGGGGTGAGACGGGTTCCCCTGGGACAGTCTGGTCTGGACCGATGCCTTAGTTTCCCCATAATATGCAGCTGGGCAATTGCTATCGCTACACGCGATCTTGTAGACCACTTGCTGTGCGTGCGCTGGGAGGATATAGTCTTATGTATTGTTTATACTCCTGTTAAGATTAGGAGGCGATCGAAAACACACACTAAGATCGGAGCAAAAAATTGTACGCAAATCTTTATGAATATTTCTATTATATGGAAGCAAGATATGGGGTTTATTTTGTTTCAGCTCATGAATCGGACCTCTAGTAAATTTCCTAATGACATTGTCAATCGCTCTTTTATTATATTTAGCATTGATAAGCTCATTTGAAAAAGCTAGTCTAATTAATTAATGTCTAATATAACATGTTTTATAAAAGCAGTAGTAACAATTCATCTTTTCGAACAGTCCAGGACTTCAGACATATTCTGATACAAGCAGAAATCATACATCAATATCCATAGGTCCCATTGGAACATATATAAATATCCATAGTCATTAGGAAGTTTTTTAGTGTTAGGATTATTTATATTTCAACAATTACTCATATATTAAAATACAGTGCAAAACTATTCAAATATACAAAGAATCTTTGCTTAAATAATTGAATATTTAAATACAATCCAAAGAATATCAAAATTCTTTATAAAAAATTTCAGCATCAAAGTAAAAAAATAGGTAAACAAGTAAACCAGTTTACATTATTTGAATAAATTATTTAAATATAATTTTTCAGAAATAATTTACATTTCATGTACACCTGCAAGTCCACCCATGGTAAATGTTTCATTTATTGAGAATCATTTGTCTAAATCAAAGTTTGTTTTGTAAGCAAATAATAGAATCTTTAACAGTAAATCTCCAACTATCTGCCTACTCTTAAACTACATTTCTAATCTCTAATTCTCATGACATTTAATTTCTTAAATGATCTTCATCAAAAAGAAAGCTTTCGTTCAACCACAAAGAATGGACTTACATTCTGAAATTGTTTTTTTCTTATTGCTTTGTCAGCTGTTACAAGATTGATATAAGTAGAAATTTATATTCAAACACTTGGTTTTTCTTCTATAATTTTTCTACTCAGTTATATTAAAATTTCTGGCTTCATATTAATTCATAACAGAATGTGTACTGAACATGGTATGGCAACTTTATTTCAAACCAGCTGACAAAGCAAACAACTTCAATTGAAGATAATTCAAATAATTTAGCAATCACCATTCAGGTAAACATGCAACATTCATAAATTTCCCATACAAATTGGCTCTACTCTCCACTCCAAAATCTTTTTACAACTTCTGTATATATAGAAGACTTAAAATTTTCACAATAGTCTTGGGTAATATGTAACTGAAAATAAATCAAATAGTCAATTTTTAACATGGATGGATTTTAACATCATGCACAGACTTATCATGCAAAATTAGAATGAATATTCCATTCATATAAATAGCATACAGAACAACCCCCGATTTATTTTTCTGAAAAAAAAATGGTTCATCACTTTCTGCTAATCTACTAATATTGGATCACTTCACCTACAGCCAATATAAAACAAATGCGAATTCAAGATTAATAATAAGACTTAGTTGAAAACTACCCTGATCTGAGAAGAAATTTACTGAAAATTAACTGGAGCAAATGTATTATATAAATACAATTTGTATACTTTACTTTGAATAATTTATAGCAAAAAAAAATTATTATTATAATTTTTGCTATAAAGTATTTGAAGTAAAGTGAACAAATTGCACATACATAAAATATTACAGCAAAATAAAGCAATATATTTAATGATCTTTGGAGACAATATACTGGATATATTGATAATAAAATCTCACCATCTCCTCTTTCTATGATAAATTTAACAAACTCAAAACAACTACCAAAAGATCCATTCTTGAGAATATTGAAAGCAATTCATTCCAAGTTGGAACAATATTAGAAAAAAAACATGGAGAGGCCATGAGAAAATAAAAACTTTTATTAAATCAAGTCAAAAATCCTGATCACTTTTTCATAAGCTTTCTGGTTACACAGAGGTTAAACTCTCCATATAGTAGCGCCACCAGTAAGTGTAAGGCAGAGTAATCAATGGATGCAAGAAAGTTTGTGCATAAAATCCCTATCTAGTGCCTACTCATTCAATATCCCCAGACTAGTTTCTAGCCTGTGGCTTTCATCACTGAGGAGTCTTGGATTTGAGAGCACTGCATCTAGATCTTAGAATCTAATGCAACCCTACAGCAGCTACCTTTTACTTTATCAGCTAACTATAAAGCTTTGAGTGCAACATGAAAACACAGTAATGTTTTCAATTCAAGTTCATTAGCTTGTATAGTTGTATAGATCTGAACTCAGTTCAGCATCCATAATTTTTGGTATCCTTGGTTCTTTAATTACCACAGTCACCATAACTCCTATTGGTCAGGATTTATGGTGTCTGTGGTAATTAAAGAACCAAAGATATGAAAAATTATGGATGCTGAACTGAGTTCAGATCTATACAACTATACAAGCTAATGAGCTTGAATTGAAAACATTACTGTGTTTTCATGTTGCACTCAAAGCTTTATAGTTAGTTAATAAGGTAAATGGTAGCTGCTGTAGGGTTGAAAATCTAGATGCAGTTCTCTCAGATCCAAGGCTCCTCACTGATGAAAGCCAAAAGCTAGAAACTAGTCTAGGGATATTAGATGAGTAGATACTAATCCATTGATTACTCTGGCTTGCATTGGTGGCGCTAGTGTATGGAGAGTTTAGCCTCTGCAAACAGCTTGTCTAAGCATAAAAATGGTGATCATGTGGTGTTTAGGGGTTTAAAAGCTTTCTAGTTGTAAATACATTTCTAAAAGAACTACTTCAGTCACTACTACTGAAATTGTCAATCTTTTATATATTAGATTTTTAAACCCAAAAATCAACAGAATAAAAAAACAACACACTATAGCAGAACAAGTTTCACTTTCAGAAGGTTTCACAATCTTAACCCAATAAAACCATCAAAAATTGGTAAACATGAACTTCTTGATTGTCTTGACCCTAAGACCAGATAGTATATTTCCAGAATTTCTAAAAAATTTAGAACCTAAAGTCAAAGCATTATTAGAAAAACTATTTAGCAATATCAATCCTACAAAAAGTAGTCCAAAAATTTTGAATAAAAATAAAATTATAGCAGTGATAAAATTAAATGTCTAACAATGATAAAATTTTCATCTAATATCATTATCGTATGTTCTTTATAAGCTATTTGAATAAAAACATATTAACAAAACTTATATCAATAATAGAGAGCCAACTACTTACAGAATAGAGCAGATTAAGCCAGAGAAAAGCTGCTGTGACCAAGTTAAAGGCACTCAAAATAAACTAAAACCTTATGCTACCTTTACTGATTTATGATTATGTTTGATAAAATTGTTTCTAATAGAATAAGTTCAAGTGACTCTAAACAATAATTCTAGAAGCTATAAAATTTTCCAGAATGATTCTTCGCAGAGTTCAATTCTTTTATCTACTTTATTTAATATGTCCATCAATCATCAATGATGCAAAAAATCCATATACACTGATGATATAGCTTCACAGAAGAGACTTTTTTAAAAAATAAAAATTCGTTTAATAAGGATATAAAAAATTTGAAAATCTTCAAAGATCGGGTTGTTATTTTAATCCATCAAATATACTCAAATTTCCATTTAAATAACAAGAAAACATCTTGTAATCTTTATATAACATTCTGCAGTAAATGACTGAACACAAGCATATTCCATGCCATTTAGAGTAATCTTGGATCATGGTTTAACTTAATTTCCTCACCTATCTAAGGTTACATCTAAAATAATTTATAAAAATAATTTTCTTGGAAAACTGGCTGACAGTATCTGGAGTTATGATGGAAATACTTTATGGACAGCTTCTTTAGAACAAGCACATTTTAATGATGAAAACTGTGTTCCTGAGTGAAGACAAAGTGTCACTAAACTTTTGAACATACAATTAAATGTTATATATTAGGTCATGTGACATCCAACTTTATTTTTTTTTGTAATACAATTAAATATTACCATTGGAATGTGGTGATTCTAGTTCTTTCATTTATTCCTCTACCAGATATCAGAAAAAAGTTGTGTCACAAAAAAACATATAAAAAGCTGTTTAATACATCAGATTTTACACTAACTCAACATATATTATCACTATTTAAAGTTCATCTCAAACAAGATCCCCTTTCATAATGTTGAATCAAGAATCATTTCAAATAATCAATCAGGTAATGGAATTAGGTGATATTTTATTGGTTTAATCAAAGAATAATGTGTGACAGTCAGATGATGTATGTTGATTTAACCCAGTTCGAATACTAGGCGAAAGTACCTCAAGGCCAACCATACGCGAGATATTAAATCAAGAATACTATGGACCTCTGCCCTATTCGTCTAGTCTCGAAGCTATTATGAACCGAACAACACTATCTGAGCCACACATAAATTATTTTTCAACCGGCCACAAAGCTTAGCAACAGCGGTAGAGACATGGACGGGAAATCCTAAGGAGCTAAATAGTTAAATGTGCAAAAGTACTAAGAAATATGTGTTTTGCGTTATGCGTGCCTGGATCATTGAAAAGTAAAAATAAAGCATTTAATATAATTAAGAAACTCAAGCTTTTTATAGTTAAATCATGTTTAATTAATGACTTTAATAATATGACTAATGATATAATGGCCTCCGCTATTCCCCTAAATTACTGAAACAAACTAATTAGACAATCAAAACAGATTAATAGGTTTGCGGTCTAAATCTTTTCTTCCCAATTTTATTAAAAATTGTCAACTCGATCTTCTCGATAACGTACGATAAAAAAAAATCTTTCGCAAAGCATTTCTAATTGCTTTGCGCTAAAAACAGGGTTTAAAAATTATTTAAAACGTATATAGTTAAATCAGATATACGTAAAGCTAATGGCGGACAAAAGAGGCGTTATCAAAGAGATCAAGTTGGCACACAAAAGAAACCGACTCGCATTTAATTAACAAACATAAATAAAATTGGAAAGAGATTTTAAATGAACAAAAATTAACTATTAAACTCAACCGCAATGGAATACTAAATATTTACACAGGTTAGTGAGGAAGAATAGCGAAGGGAAAAAGGTTACATATAGATAGATGATCACACAATATATATATTTAAGGTTAGTCTAATAAAAATGGTTACATAGCAAATACATATAAATTCACTGAAGCAATTAGAAAAAAATGAACAAAAGGTAGCATAAGAAATAGTTCAATAGAGGAGATACGATTACCGTCCTTTTTCCTTGGTCATGTTCCCTACGGCGTTCGTGGCTTGATCCGACCGTCGAGATGTAATTGTCCGGACAATGAAAATATGTAGTATGGTTTCACGAAAAGTTCTCCAGACACGGCACAGAGTTCAGATGACTATTGAGTGGATATTAAGGCATTTTGAATGGTATTCCGGAACCTCGGCGATAGGCAAAGCTATTTATTTGCCTAGCCGAGCATATTAGAATCTATCAAACTTATATGATTTTTAGCGTGAGCAGGTTCAAGCTTCTTCATGATTTGTAGACAACAGTTGTAGACTTTTGGGAATAAAATCACGAACAAAATCTGACAGAGTTCTCCTAAGAGAAATCTGAATGCACCTTGCAATAGCAAACTCTGAAAGAATCACCTTCACAAGGAAAATCAGAATCAACTGAATCCTTCAAAAGGAAAAATCTGAATATGTGAATTCTTCAAAAAGAAAAATCTGAATAATCAATCTTTTGTTCTCCCTTCTATTTATACCCTCTCTGTCAGCTACCTTCTATTGTTTGTATGATCTGAGATCTTGATAAGCCTCCCCATGCTCCTTTGTTTCAAAGCAACACTTTCTAAAAATAACTTTAACTTTTTTACTCTAACTTTCTTACTTCAAAGTTTGAATTCTCTTAATTAAAAAGAAAGAAAGAGAAGGCCATCTTTAATTACACTTGAATGGCTCACTAATTAAAACTATACATTCTTTTAGAAAATGTTGGCAGGCTTATCTCAAAATCAAATCATACTAAATATTTTAACAAAATTTTAACAACAATATATTATTATTTTTTATAGTAGAATAAGCATTTTATTTCAGCAGAATTTTGCATTAACTCATATATATACGCTAGATGTATATATATGTTTGACTAATAGGTTAAGCACTTTTTCTTAATAGAATGAAATTTATTTAAAACAAAATATTTAAATGTAATACACATTTGATAAGCATAATTATTTTTAACTCTAATGCAAAACCCTGCTGATATTGAACTATAAACTTAATTCAGGTCTACAATACTAATTAAGTTTATAGGAAGATGTGAAGCATGGATCGGGCTTCAGATCCATTGCTTCATTTCCCAATAGTTAGTGAACAAAAAAAAATGTTAAAAAAAAATGCTGTTGCTTCAGGTCAGAGGTAAGAATTTTGTGCCAGGTGAGTTCAAGCCTACTCTTTATTTGCTGTAATATTTAATTTGTTGCTACCTACGGTGTTTTTCTTTCTTTTACTAAATAACTAACAGTTTATCCATAATTCACTCTCCTATATTTTAAATCAAGTCCGTGTTGTTTTTAATCTGACAAGTTATATTTCTGTTTTTAATTTCTAAATTTTCCGGGGTCTGGTGGTATATAAGGTTTTAAGTTTCTGTTTCTAATATTATATTCTCTTTTTATGCTGAGATTATTTTTCCAAAACAAAACAGTTATTCCACACTTCTTTTTTAACAAATGAGGGCCTTTATATATTGGAAAAAACTTTTTTACTTCTCTCTGCACTATACTAGTTGGCCTCAGATCTCTCAGCCACACTTGCTTCCTTTGCCTGAATTGATATTGGCGGTTTCGTTTTGTCTTCCGATGCAGCACTGCCCGTCTTAATCGTTCGCTTGTGATCTTTTGGTTTCCTAGTTGGTCTATTTTCTCCTCTTCCACTAAGATTTTGGTTTTGAATACCTGAAGACATGCTGTGGCATACTGCAAATGTATCGGAGTAGCTCCAGTCAAGTCACTCATTTTATTATTAATGTCTTGTCCCATCTTTTCAGTTTCGTTTACCAAATCCACAGTCTGAAGCGTCATTGTGCTCTTGCTATCCTCTATGATTCGACAATTTTGTTCTCCACTTTGCCTTCTGTGTTTGACTGACAAGTCCAAGTGGTGACTATCTTTACATGCTTCTTCATCAATCAGTGATTCAACCTGAATATCACCTTGCTCTTGTTGGTCTTGTCCCTTTCCCTGATTATCATCATCTGGTAATACTTTTGTTCTGGTAGTATGTTGTTGCTGGAGACCCATGTTTTCCTCCAAACGGTTCATTCTTTGTGATGTCCTATTCATGAATTCTTGGAACATGTTCATCATCATTTTGTATCCTTGTCTCATTTCTGTGATGAGATCTTTCACATTTTCTTGGTCACTATGAGTACATATTGACCTATAAACTTCGCCTCTCTTCTGTTCCTCCATTTTTGCCTAATATTGGCTATTTTGTTATAAAACAATTTATTTCTAAAACGTATTTTAATAACAATCTATATAAGTATATTGTATTACGTGTATCTAGGAGCTATATCCTGTATGTGAAGAAAAATTTTAGTTCTTTAAAAAAATAAGTCAGTATTCTAAATTCTTTATGTTTTCAGAAATTAACTTTGCCTACCTCACGAGGTCCCATCTTAAACCTATGCCTATGTGTCTGTTTGTTCATGAAAAAAATATCAAATCCTGCCGTGTCTGTCTTTAATAACTATACCACATATTATTCTCCTCACTTTACTTTATTTATATTTCATTAAAATATCATTGCTATGTTAATATAACTAAAATAATCCACTTACAGCTTGACCTGGCTTTCTCTGACACCTGAAACAACTAAAAAATGCATTTACATTAATACAAGTATATATATATATAAAGAAATATGTGAGCAAAATATACATAAGTCATGTTTAAAAATTATTTTGGCTCACTAAGCATACATTGTTATTTTGATCATCTACTATAGTTTGGTTTATTTGATATCCGATATGAGAGATTGCACTTGCCGACAAATTTATTTGAGAAGGGCGCCAGTCGACAAGACAATGGCCATATCAAATATACATATTAATGGATAATGATCCAAGCACACATTGATAAGGTTTATAAAGTTTCAATGCAATTAAAATTTTACTTTGCGTTTCAGTTCACTTTAAAAAAAAATTTAATTTGATTCTGCTGAACGAAAAAAATCTCTGCATGAATAAGTAAATGCTATTTTAAATGACACAATATTATTTAAATCTAAGACGTATAACAACTAAGTACGGTAATTTGTCTGACCTGGGATCGAAACCAGTTACCATTTTGGTCAAGACACAAAAAAAAATTCAAACAGCCAAAGTATGATTAACAAAACAAAATATACACAAAAAATTAAAAATAAAAGTAAAATCCCATGATAACTGCCACTCCGAATTATGAACCTGGGATCGAAACCAACTACCATTTTGGTCACAACCCGAAATAGATTAACAATTATCAAGCAATTTTACAGAATCACGCATTGAGATCAAAAACTGTTTAAAAAAAACATTTATATAAAAATGGGTTTTACCAAACTATAACGAAGTGTATACCATATGCATCCATATATATGAATATGTACATCATTAAATAAGCATATATATGACTACATATAAATATACAAACAGATATACCTATACAAATATTTCTTTTATTATCATGTACATGATTTTTACTAGAAAGATGTCATATTGCAGACCGCATACTCCTATTATTTCAGGCAAGTAACGCTGGTCACAACTATGACACGGAAACAATGATTGCAGACATAGACCTATTATTTCAGGCTACTCAGCAATTTAGAACTCTACAGTGTAAGGGGTCTTCACCTAAACGGTTACTAAGGGAATCTTCACCAAAAACGATCACTAAAAAACAAGGGCTTCACCTAACGGTTACTCAAAGGGTCTTCACCTAACGGTTACTCAATAAATGATTCAATAGCATAATCCGAATTGAGAGAAGAAAAAAAAAATCTTAACTAAAGGGTGGCTGACATATATGTTATACAAAAATATATCTTTAATATATATATTTATTAACGAACATACGCATTTACTTTTCTTATAAGATAAAATTAAGTTTGCTAGTATTGAAACAAAACTTAATTTATATATGTTTGCGAGGAAACGTAATTTCAAAATCTTTAAAAAGGAAAAAAAAAAATTTACATGATTACAATTATTCAATATAAAAAAGAAAGCAGAGAAAGTGAAAAAAATATTTGCTAACACCATAGTTGACACGTGTTAATTTGAACTTATCAAAAACTTTTTGATCTTCAAAAAAAAATTCTATTAATGAAAAATGTTATCTCTTAGATCTTCACAAAAATTTATACAAACGGAGAAATTTTTTTATTATCTATTTGTAATTTTTACTAAAATATTAACACTATCGTATATATGTTATATTTCGAAAAACATTATTATTTCAAAACTTCTCATATTTGAGCAATACTAAAAATAATCTAAAGTACGGAAAGCACACGTTTAAGGGAGGGAGGGTGGGTATATATTTGACACTTCCGCCTCATCGAAGCTATCTACTTTATACGAAAACAAATATGGCGAACTGGCCATGACAAATCTATTCATTAGGCAAAAAAAATTGGTTTAATTCTGAAATCTAATTTTATAATCACAAAAAAAAAAAAACAACGAACGAAGTGTTAACTTTTTAAATATAAAATATTCATTTGAATATATACTAAACTCGGAAAAATTTTTTTACCTTATGACACATTTAACTTTTTAATTAATTTAAAAAAATGACATTTGGCTCCTAGGAAAAAATGGAAAAATTATATATATTTTTATATAAATTATTAAACTAAAACAACTTCTCAGGGTACTATTTTTTTTTAAAAAATGGAAAACTAAAAAAAATTTTACTCCTAAATTATTTCTTTATTTAAAAAAAATTTGTGGAAAAAAATCTACTATATATTATTCATTATTTAAAAAAAAAAAAAAAAAAAAAAATACTTGGTATAAAATCGAAAGCAAATTACGAAAAAACTACTGTGACAGTCAGATATGTATGTGATTTAACAGAATACTAGCGAAAGTACCTCAACCAACCATACGCAGATATTAAACAAGAAACTATGGACCTCTGCCCTATTCGTCTAGTCTCGAAGCTATTATGAAAAACACTATCTAGCACATAAATATTTTTCAACCACAAAGCTTAGCAACAGGGAGAGAATGGACGGGAAATCCTAAGGAGCTAAATAGTTAAATGTCAAAAGTACTAAAAATATGTGTTTTGGTTATGTTGATCATTGAAAAGTAAAAATAAAGCATTTAATATAATTAAGAAACTCAAGTTTTATAGTTAAATCATGTTTAATTAATGACTTTAATAATATGATAATGATATAATCCTTATTCCCTAAATTACTGAAACAAACTAATTAGAAATAAAACAGATTAATAGGTTTGTCTAAATCTTTTTTCCAATTTTATTAAAAATTTCAACTCGATTTCTGATAACGTAGATAAAAAAAATCTTTCGAAGATTTCTAATTTTTGCTAAAAAGTTTAAAAATTATTTAAAAATATAGTTAAATCAGATATAAAAGTAATGAAAAAGAGTATAAAGAGATAAGTTGAACAAAAAAAATATTAATTAAAAAATAAATAAAAGAAAGAGATTAAATAAAAAAATAATATAAACAAAATAATAAAATATAATAGGAGGAGAATAGGAGGGAAAAAAAGTAGAAATATAAAATGACATTAAAAAATATATTTCTATAAGGTTCTAAATGATTTTTTTTTTCCAGATTCACCAGTAAAATCAATTACAGTTAATCTTCCTAAACATTACTGCAGTCTATCAATTGATTCTTTAGAAATAAAACTTAATAGCAGTTGACCCAAATAGTTGTGGACAAACACAAATCATAAACCACATAATGACTGTCAAATCTATGTATATAGTGACAGAATTGAAAAAAGTGATAAAGTCATAACTAATAGTCACAGATTCCTTTTATGATGCTTGTTAATAGTTAAGTAGTCTATAAAAAAAAAATCCATACTCCAAATAAAAACTATGAAAAATCTGGAATATGATGATTATAATCATATATTCTAGTGACAGTGAATTATCTACTATTGCTTTTAATGGATTATTTAGGCTTTACCTTATCCAATCATGACTAACATAAATGGAATGTATTGCCATATAAAATTTATTTACTTGATATCGATTCTCTTTAAGCATGCCTTCCTTTCTTGCAAGTGATACAGAATCGAAAACAGCAATGAAGTTGTAATCTTCATGTGAGATCATCTGACTTCTAGCAAAAAAAAAAAATTATATATATTAAATTTTTTTAATATAAAATCTTGCACATAAAAAAATACAATAATCATTTATAATAGTTTTAACAAGGCTGTAAACCTTAGCAATGAGCGTCTGAAAAAATTGTCACTAGGGACCTCTGTAGGTCTTTAAAACACATGCTTACGCTATGAAGCATGTGTTTTAAAGACCTACAGAGGTCCCTAGTGACGATTTTTTCAGACGCTCATTGCTAAGGTTTACAGCCTTGTTAAAACTATTACTGAAATAATAGTGAGCGTTTAATAAATTTATAATTACAATAATCATTTATATAATAAAAATATTCATCTTACTGTAACAGTCATAAACGTGTGATTCGTTAACATAGTACAGAATTCGACCACCACACAGAACGGCAGCACCATCTGGGTAGCGAAGCCACCCATAGGACTGAATTTGGACATAGTTTATCGGTTCCACAATTCAATCTACGAAACAACACATCCAATGCCACGTTAGTAAACACTTCTTTAGGCACGGTGATCAGAGAGATGCAAGAGAATCAATAATTTTATTTCGAGTTAGCCAATCAGAACATTAATCTTAAACATTTATCTTACAGAATCGAGAAAATATAATATGGAATGGGTATCGAATAAATAAAGAAGTAACGGCAGACGTATAGTTTGACATTATTTATTGAAACATTTTAATAATAAATCATTTATTAATAATATTTGGTAATATTTAAAATTGAGTAACAGAATTTTCCGATACTGTTATATATTAGAGGAAATACTTTTATTTATCTAGAAACATTTATGCAAAATCATTTTACCAATAATACTTTATATTTAAGATCTCAGTAGCAGTATTTTCCGATACTGTTATGTTTACAAAGAGAACTACATTTTTTTTATGACGTAGTCTAGCTACCTAAAATTCTCGAATAAGTATTTCTAAGGCATGCCTTTAGGGATTTATACTTTTGCAATACAAGAGTCTAAAGTAATATTTATAATAGTAGTGGCGGACGTATATTTATTTAATTAAAGATATTTACTAATAACTAAGGGCAAACATTTATTTGAGAGAATTATGTCATTAATGCAGGGACGGAGTTATACATAGAATAATAAAGTTAATAAAAGAAACACGTGGTACGTTTAGAAAGGTGATAGGAAGTGGCAGTATATTGAAACTGTAAAGCCGTGAATGAGTTTATAAAAATGGGCTGGCGTTTGCCATAGGCCCGAAGAGGTAAGGTGTCACATAAGCATAAACAGGGATAAGTGGTTCGTGCCACGATTGCCTGCTGGCTGCGTGACGATCGTCAAGCCCTACGGGAACATTTATTATGTCCGCTTGTGTAGGACGACTGGGGTTAATTTCAACCCTATAGAATCCGGAATATTCAAGGCTTGTAATGGGTCATCGCGTCTCTAAAACGTAACACATGTATAATGTACAGACGATCCTGTTAAGATTTAACAGGATCATCTGTAAAGAACGTTTGCAACTCTCATAGAAATGCAATTTTATGAAATTATTAATTAAAATTTAATAAAATATAAACAATATGTAAACTGGGTGGTTATTACAACTAATACGTCAGCCATTTGCTAAGCAGTAGACCCCTGCATTACAATAAATGAAGCATTGAATGCATGTCGATTTATAAGAAAATATTGTTATTTATTAAAGTAAATATTAATGAAAATTTGACACGCATCCACTGATACTTAGAAAATTATGAGCATGTGATAATTATATAATAAAATGTATATTTTAGAAATACGTACCAAGAAAGATAGAGTTAGGCAGGCTAGATTGTTAAAGAAATTTACATAATATTAATTATTAAATTTATAGTTTTACAATGAGAATTTACAGTTGATAGTTTATAAGTTATAAAAAGATGAATGAGCTATAGCGCGATATTAGTAGAGTATTCTAGAGAATTTGAATACAGGTACCTGTTTTATGAGAAGTTTTCCGATTCAATGATCAGCAGCAAATTGTTCATGATTCTAGCATTAGCAGTTCTTTACAGTATTTAGGTGATTTAGATACTTGAATAGCAGCAGCAGTTTTCTAATTGTTCGGGGCAGCAGATCTTCTCTGGTTTATTTTATGGAGGGCATGGGCGTAGGTCCCCGGCAAACAATCGACCATCTCCAGGGAGAATAGTCTTTGGCGCTTTCTACTCACGCATACTGTGGCACGTAGAACAATATATATATTTGGAGCCTCTCAACTGCTCGAGAGCCAAGCTAAAGTTCAACTGAAAGTTTCTAGAAAGTCTAAAATGGCCTCTTTTCTTAGATCTTATCTTTTAAATTTTTGTGATAGTTTATTTTTGGATTCCACTTAATCTGCCCTGAGGATAATCAATGCATTTTTGTTAAGTTTAATTATAGAGAAAGCTGCCTTTCTATTGTTTACATTTACATTTTATAATTACATTTTGGGGAATTTTTCTTTAATTAATCTATTATCTCTCACCGACCATTGCTTTTAAAATATGATTATTTTTACTTTAATTAAATATTACAATCTATTTCTAAAATTATTACTAAGTGAAATTTAAACAAAGCAATAAATAATGGGTTTTACAATTCAAAATAAATAGTTAAAATTATATATTTTTATATAACTAAAAGAAGAAATCTAAACTATATTATTTATCTTTATTTATTGCCTTAAATTTGATATCGAAATGTGTGCGTGTTTATAGTGAATTGTACATATATCTATACATTTTTAATATTACTACACACATAATTCAATACCAAAAAGTTTAAATTTGGGTAGGATAGAGCAGTGAGTGAGAGACGATAGAAAAAGGTGAAACTTAAGATTCGAATACGAATCTTACTGTTTCATTACTTGTATGAATTATTTAGCAAAAATATAAAATTTGTGTTTAAAATCAGAAGTCTATCTTTATTTCATTACTATTCTATCTATGACATCTGATGAAATTAGTTATTTTGAAACTATAACAAGTGCTATTCAATTCCCTATTGGCTTTATATGTACTTTTGTAATAATATACTATGGTGTTTAACATCATATAACATCAAAATACTTAAACCAATGTCAGTCTCTGACAGCCTAAGATTTTATCTATCTACCTGAAATATTTTTTTTGAAGCAAATCAGAATTTAAATAAAGTCATTTCCAGGACAAATAATAAATTTCTGACAGATACGGCAAAGCATAATCAGTTTAATTGTTTGATTACATTATTGATCTCCTTGTAAAATGAGTTTATTAATATTTTTATTACAGAGTGATAAAAGATAAGTTGATGCTTGAGCAGATAATGATGTAGTTAGCATTGGAAATTGAAAGGTTCATTGTATCGTTTTTTTTTCTTATATAGCAACATTTGTGGATAATGAAAATAAGTTTACAACAATATGTAGGCACAATGAAAAGTAGTATAATGTTAAAATAAAATTAAATATAACTAAGATTAAAGCTATTAAAGTAAATGGAGTGATGAAAACATTAAGAGCAAATTAGATAGTTGGAAAACTGATGATGAAACTAATGATAAAAATCAGAGCAAGAATGAGGCCTGACACCACTTTTAATGTGGCCCAATGAAAATATTTTAAGCATGCTCATTAAATATTTTGTTTGGAGTGTCATTTTATAAAGAGAAGAAACATGGATAATTAGAAAAAGAGAAAAATATTTGAAGACTTTAATAATGTGAATTTTGAAAAGAATAAAAGGGACAAGATGAGAAGATAAGACTACAAATATAAAAGGAGTGTTGGAAAAAAAGAAATTAAACTGATCATTTATTTCAAGGACGAGAAAATTACGAAAGATGTATTATAAAGCATAGTGGAAGATGCTTAAAAAAAGATTTTAATGAAGTGAATAATTATGAATATTTAATGAGGAGAGCAAAAGATGGAAAGACTTGGAAAAGAAACTATTTGGAGGTATAAAAATTATTGTGAAGTGATATATATATACAAGAAATCTGAAAGAGAAAAAATCATAAGAAAAAAGAGATTTAAAAAAAGATTTGAATTGCTATTTTATATTTTCTATCCAACATATTTGCATAGACCATGAGATATGACATATGTAGAGATTATATATTAATGACAAAAGAAAAGAACCAAAGGAAGTTAACCAATTTTTAAGTAGTAAATTATGATTTTAGAATATCTTGAATGCATGAATAATATGAGTCAAAAAATCAACTGTCTTGAGTAATAGAAAGCCAAACATAAGAAACCATAAATTAAAAATTTATTGTAGATTCCATAAACAATAAATGATTAGTTGTTCAAAAAATCATTCTTTATCCCTAGATTTTGTGAAGCCCTTGCTATTAAGTTGTGTTTAGGATCAGTGTATTAAATAAATGCTCATCCTTTATTTCTATTAAACCTTCAATCAATTTAACAATGATTTCTTATATTACTAGTGTAATATTAATTTAGAAACAGACCTTACTTAAAGTTAGTTATTTGTTATTGTTTCATTAAAATATATATGCTCAAGTTGATTTGACAGTAGTTATAAACATAAAAAAAATGATTATTTATGGTTAAAATACTTAAGAAATGGACTGTGTCCTAATTAATAAGTTTAAACTCTTGGGTCCAAAATATATATGTATTTTTTTTTATATATAAATTGCTGTGATGTATTAAATTACTTCTGTTTTATCCTGAACATATTTATAATACAGGCACATTACCATATAGAAATACTCATTATATTTGTTTATTAATTTGCATCTTTGCCGTTGACAAATTGTGAATACATGATAATTAGTTACAAGATAATGAATGACTAAAATCAAAATACATCAAGCAATTTAAAACCATTTTGTCTATAAAAATGATGATTAGACACTATATTTTGATTTTATTCCAACATTCTATAGTATAAATAATTAGTAATAATAATAAGTACTATACTGTAATATACAAGTATTACTATTTAAAATTACACAAAAAACTGTTTAACAACATGCTTTCAAAATTATACCAATAAATTTATAGAAGGGAATAATTTTTCTAGTCATTAAAAGACAATTTCATCTTTGTTCTTCAATAAAAAATTTTGCATTTTAATAAACTATTTTTTATTATCAAACAAATACTATTAAAATACTGTAAATAACAATTCTCAATCTTCTAAATTTAAAGGTTATTTTAAAATTTTTCATTTTTAATTATCATTATTATTATTGTCAACCTTATCAATCCATTCCTGGATGAAGGTCTCCTCAAGTTCAATCCATGTCTGATCTCTAGCCTCTCTTCTCCACATCACCCCTGCACACTTTCTTATTTCATCCATCCATTTCACATGTGATCTTTTTCTGGATCTTTTATAATCTTTTGGAACCCCATTTAAGATTTTAACTATTATCATCTCTTCTAGAAATATGTACAGCCCAACTCCATTTTAGTCTTTTAATTCTTTCAACAATGTCAGTAACATCTGTTTGTTCCCTTACCCATATATTGAAACAGTAAGATTTGCTTTGCAGATCTTAGTTTCACCTTTCCTCATGCCTTACAACCCTCATACCCTAGTTTGAAATCTATGCCAAAATCCTGTTTAATTTAGATCGTGAAGGTAAGTACACGTGTGTTATATATAATTTAATAACTTCAGCAAAAATAATTTATAGATTTGTGAATATGTACACATATACATATTCATATTAAGAAGTAGGTCATATATGTCGTATTTACACCTATACTGCACACACATACTGCGATAATATATTTAAAAACTTATAAGTAAAAATAATATTTTCGTTATTTAAAATTCGGCTTATTTAAATCTATTAATTTAGAAATATTAAGTTCATTATATTTAAGCTTTTAACATGTAATTTAAAATAATATTAAACTAATAAATAATTTAAATCTTTAAATATTAAATTTAAACCAGTAAAAAATTTTCTAATTTTGATTTTATAAATCATGCCACAATTTTATGTATAAAAGTAAATGAGGGTTGGGAGGAGAACAATAAGCCTAATTAATTATATTTTCTAAATGCACTAATGGCTTAAATATTTGGCCATCTAGATAAAAAAAAAAAAAACAGATGTTCATTCTGGTATTTTTCTAATTAGTAAAATCCGAATGTCAAGCGCTGTTAGCCGAGAGGTCATCGCAGCCGCCTTGCAAGCAAGTAGTTGTTTGCAGACGGTTGTGGGTTCGCGTCCCGGCCGATGCTATGACATATGAAAAAAAAAAAAGTTTTAATCCGAATATCTTAAAAGTAAATAACAATAGCAAATTTTCTTGTAACATCCTGATGTATTCTTTTAAATATTTGGATAAATAAAGCATTTTTTATAGCAAATATTTTGGTAATGGATTGCTATGCAACAGGGTAGTTCTATTGTATGCTTCTCGGGTATATATAAAGCTGAATTTATTAAATGATTATTATTAATTGGCTAAATTTTTTTTGAGATTATTAATTGGCTATATTTTTTTGAGTAGATTAGTTGACTATATTTTTTGAGAAGAGTTAAATTAGTTGGTTATATTTTGAAGAGAGAAGCTCATATACCAAGAAAGAATTGTAAAATACCAGCCTTTGCGAAGGAAAACTAGAATGTCTGAGTTGAAGCCGGCAGGAGGGCTATTTGCCTTCTCAGGAATGGATATCCTGTGGCCCGTCATACCATCTGATGCCCCTCCATAAGAAGGCCTGATGTGAACTGCCGCTGCTGCTGAAAATCCAACCAAAGTTTGATCCTGAACCAAAGAAGTTACTGTTAACATCAAAATAAATGCTGCTGCCATTAACTTCCATTGCAAACATCAAACAAGTGAAACTAAAATCTCCAGAGGGAACTGACTTGCATAAATCAATTCGAGTCAACCGAAGAACACAATGTGCTCAACATACACGAGGTAACTCAATTAACCCAAGAGCTCTTGTGGAATTTATATACTCCCTCTTACTAAGCTATAGCTATTCTTTTAAATTTATTTTCTATAATAAAATCCAAGGTCTAATTATCGACTTCTATTATGTAATATCTTTGTAACCTAACTAGTATGCTTTCTCTCTATACTTGGGTTAATAGTTTTAAATTTTGCTAATTTGTTTTATTTCTTCCATTATGATAGTGTGCCAGGATAGTAATCGATCGAGTGAATCACTTCTTTTCCCCTTTTTAAATGAGTATGCCGCCATATTAGTGCGGGTTAATTATAAAACTGGCCCTGATATTTAAATATCTTGTCAAATCGCTCATTTGAAGGCTATCTTATTTAATATTTTACGGTGAAATAAACCCAATATATGTATAAAATCCTTCACAATGTACCACAATCTCAACCTAATAAAATCATTACATATTGGTGAACTTGAATTTGCACTAGCGGATATCATACTTCCACAATTTCTAAAAAATTTAAAAGCTAAAGTCAAAACATGATTAACAAAACTATTCAGTAATATTATTCTTACTGAAACTATTCCAAAAATTTAGCAAAAAAAAAAAATTATAGTAATCTTAAAACCAAATAAACTTAGCTATGATCAAAAAAATTAATACCCAATATTATTATCATGCATTTTGTATAATTTATTTGAAAAAAATCACATTAAGAATTTTGCCAATAACTGAAAGCCATTTACCTAAATAGCAGGCAGGGTTTATGAAAGAAGAAGTTGTGAATAAATTTTATTATCAACTACCCAAATTATCAAAGATTTTTAAAATAAATTATAAACTACTGCTACTTTCATTTATCTAATTCAGCTTATGATTCTGTTTGTAAAAATCATATGCTACAAGTTTCTAAAATCATTAAATGCAGGAAAACCTTAATTTACTTGATAAAATGCTTTCCAGTAAAAAATTTAATTAATTTTAAAGAGTAGTATATAGCAGATACAAAATTTTATAGAACAATCTATTATAGGACTCAATTCTCTCATCCACTGTAATATATTTTCAGTGATCTTTCAGATATAGAATGCAGAAATTTCATCTATGCTGATGACACTACATTGACATCACAAGAAAGATCCTTTCCAGAAATACAAAAGTCTCTCAATAAGGATATAAAAAATTTGAAAATCTTATTCTTAATCCATTAAAGAAATAAGTTCACACTTCCATTTAAACAACAGAAAAACATTTCATAATCTGAATATAATCTTTTTCAACAAACAATCTACACTACAATACTACCCTATGTTATTTAAGAGTGATTTTGAATCCTAGTTTTATTTTCCTCATTTATCTAAAGTTAGATCTAAAAGTATTTCTAGAAATAAGCTAGTTGGCCTTAAATTTGTGATAGGATGCAAATGCTTTACAGAGAATATCTTTAGCACTAGCATATTTTATAAATGATTGGAACAAAAAAAAAAAACCACACTAAACGTCTGAATGTTTGGTACATTCAAATCTACACATAATCTGCTAAACATCAAAAGAAAAATTACCCCAAAGAAAATGTATTTTGTTAAGTAAATTGGGTTCACTAACAATTCAAGATATAATTTTGCCATCTAAGTCTCTCAGAAATCAAGATTATGTTAGATGTTCCATCAAAAATCTACAACCAAAGAATTATAGAATAAAAAACAAACTTCTTATATGTTTCAATCATTTTTAAATGTGTATATATATAGATCCAAGAGGTAAGTTAACTACATTTGATCTTCCTAAACATTACAGGAATCTCAACAATAATAAATGACCATAGCACTCATCTATTTCAAAAATGGAATTTAATAGATGCTGAGAAACACAAATCAAGAACTGTATAGTTAATGACAATCATGGTTGGATCTCTACCTGTTCCTTTATGATATATTAATAATTAAACTGTCTTTTTTTTAAAAAAAAACAAAAAGCAAATAAAAAATAGATTAAATAAATTCATGACAGTATTACTTTTGCAATAACATTGCTATTTATTAATGCTAATAGAAATTTTTTATACCCATTTTTCAGAGCTGTAATTTTCTGTTATTTACAAATGTAGTATTTTTTAATCAGTGCTTAGCAAATAAAAAATAGATTAAATAAATTCATGACAGTATTACTTTTGCAATAACATTGCTATTTATTAATGCTAATAGAAATTTTTTATACCCATTTTTCAGAGCTGTAATTTTCTGTTATTTACAAATGTAGTATTTTTTAATCAGTGCTTACTTCAAACAACAATAGTTCAATGCTATTAATCCTAAATCCATTTTAATAAGTTTTGAAATTATAAATTTCCCTTAATCCTAAATGTAGACTTTAAACTTAATAGAAAATAATGTCATCATCAATTTTTATACTATTTTTAATCACAATTTTTATTGAATGTCAAATGAGTAATAAATTCCACTTCTACATAATTCATGATATATTTTGTTGTAAATTATATGAATCTTTATTCTACGACTTAATACTTTTGCTTAATTTAATTTTAATTGACAATGAATCCTTGATAGTCAAGGTTAAAATATACAGCTGTCAATTTATTTCACAATGTCTAACTTACCCATTTTTTCACATATTACAATATTAAACTTTATTATTAATATCTCACAAATATAAAAAATGTAAATAGTTATGATGATCGATAACCTTTCAATAAGAAGGGTAACTGTAATTTATATATTTATTAATTAGATCAGATCAGACTATCACATTATTGAAACCATAAAGAAAATAATAATAATATCAAGAGAACTCAAAAATTAAATTACAAATTGAATGATTAAAAATGCATAAATTAATACATGCATTTAAAATCATTTCATTTTAAAATCAATAAACCAATAAATTAGAACTTAAAAATAACAATTTAAAATTATTAATTCCGAGTATAACATGATAATGATAAAAAATATATTATTTTCAAACTAAGAGCTGTCTGATCAAAATTGCACATTTTACTAAATAAGTAATATAAAGTAAGAAAAAAGAAAATGAAAGATCCCGCAAGCAAGAGCTTTTTGAATCTGTGTCTCTAATATGATCAAATAATTAATACATCTGTACAATCATTCAACTATGTGAAAATATTTGTTGCTTTTTCTATTGATTATTAAAACTTTATTATTAAAATTTATCTTTTACTTAATGTTATAAATAAGAAGTAATTTCTCAGAGCATGCACTTTAAAATCTCTTTGCGCTTTCCCATAAGCATCAACTTTAAAAGCATAAGTGTACGCTTATGCTTAAGAGTTTATATCTATATAAACCAGTCTTTGCTCACCGTGCTTAAATCATGGCTTCAAACTATTAGGTATCTGAGTTATAATTTATCAATTGAATTGTATAAATCTATTAGATCTACTGCAGGAGAGAGATACAATCTCATTTTAACCTCCTGCAATTAAATACAAAGTGAATTTAGAATTTACTGTAATATAATCTGTTACTTGCACAGCGCATGTAACATACATAATATTATAAATAAGGAGAAACTCCTCAGAACATAATGGTAACTGAACTTTATAATTAAACAAAACGAGTTGTTTAATTTAACAATTTTATAAAGAAGTGAAACTATTGTTAATTAATATATGTAGATTTGTATGTATATAAAAAGTTGGTCTACTGAAAAATGTTCAGAATATAAAAATAAATAACATTTTGTAATGTTTATCACAAGATAACATAGCTGCAACTAAACTGTCAATTATATTTGGAACTTCTTTAAGAATCCCATGTATAACAAAACCTAAACTTTAGACATAGTGTAAAACGCATGTTACTTTGATATATGCTGAAGAAATGGTTTATTATCACTCAAAACACAAAGGATATACATGTCTGTATATTATATACTTTTGCTGGCAAAGACAAGTATATAAATAAGAGTTCCTAAATGATTTTTAACAGTAAGTCTTATATATATTTAAATTTATTAAAAGAGAAACATTAATACTTTTTTTGTTCATATTTTGAATCTTTTTTACCAATCTTCTCTGTTCATCCAAAGGTAATACTCTCTATTTCTCTTCAATTTATATCTTTTATTATTAGATTTAACCATTCAATTGGTATTCTTCTATTTCTTCCATAAATATAGTTTAACAATCTAAAATTTTTTGGGGGCCAGTAATGACCTCTTGGTTATATTGTTAATTATATATTAAAAAAAAAAACTACTGTGTTTTACCTCCCCTCCTCTGACAATTATTCATGAAAAGAATCTTGGGACTTTTTTTATTCCCTAATTTTTTATTTTTTTCTTCTATTTGTTTATTTTCTGTTACTGTCTTATTGCTAATATTTCAAACTATATGGGAAAAAAGCCATCACAAGATTAATTTTATAACTAGACAAAAAGTAATTTACATAATTTCAGAAACCAATGCTAATTTAAGTGCACCTAACAATGATTTGAACTGCACTATTTTTGTACAATCATTTTATTAAAGATAAGTTTAATTTATTCTAGAGAAAATTCAATGATGAAACATCAAATCTTTGCCTTTGTATTATATGATGAGTTGCATTATATGATGAGATTTTTTAACTGATTACTAGTTTCAGAATTGTGTTATCTCAATTACTGAAGAACTTTTTAATCTTAAAGGGACTTAATTATAATGAAAAAAAGAACCTGATGTATCTTATTCCTATCAAACAAAAAAGAATGTATTTTTGTATACTCATAAATAAATTTACAAAAAATAAATGAATAGATTTTAACAAAATAGATACACCCATCAAAATACTCCAGAATTCTTTTCTTGGTGCAATATTAAATTTATTATATCAAATTGTTATAAAGGATTTAAGATGAAACAATGATTCTAATTATTCATTTAATCTTATTAAAAAAATTACTGAATGTTTTTAGAATAAACTTACTGAAGATATGACTGCCAATTGACTCGATTCCTTCGGACTTCATTGGCTCGCTGCTGCAATAAACTAGTGGCTGCAATCACACCTGAAAGAAATAAATTATGAATGGTAAGTCAGTGGTTAAAAAGTATATTTATCGAGTTTAAAAATTCTCTTAGCAAAATATAGTGGTTATGTAAAATAAAATACATTTCACTAACTGAAAATAATTACATTTAAAACTATCTAAGTTTTAAAAATTCAAATTTTCTTTGTTTATAATATTTTCATGAACATTCTCTTTGATTCTTGATATTATGGCTTGATAGATAAAAGCACAAAAAATAAAATGTTTATAAATTGTTGTCTGATGCACTTTGGCATAGTTTCATTTCTAGCTATTGTTTCCTCTTGGGTGGATGAATATCATCTATTTGCTACTTTTAGTGTTATTTTTAACCACTGATTTCTCTTTAGTGAAGATGAACATGAAAATCATTTGTCTACATGCAGCCACTGCCATCATGTTAATAAAATCTCCAAAATGCTTTGTTGCTTTTCTCTTTATAAAATCTAAATGAATTTCTATTTCTTTTATAATTATAGACTAACATAGAGCTAATTAGATATTTCTATTCAAACCTTTTTACTCAACTAACACTTTAAATTAATTAATTGTGTATTAGTAATAAACATGTTCGACTTTATTAATAGATGGTTATTTGATTTCTCAATCAATTAATCTACTTGATTTTTTTAAATTAGAATCATGATTTTCATAAAAATTTTCCTATATATACAAAACTAATTTGTTACAGTATGAGTTAAGGTTTTTATTTAATCTTCAATAAATTAATTAAGATACATTCTTATAATAAAATTAAACAACAAAAAAAAATATTTTTAAATCAAGATCATAATAGTCCCTATTTCATAAACAATCAGCAATAGAAATTTTAAATATGCAAATCATTCCCATAACATGTTTCAAAAAAAGCCAATATTCTTATATATTGTAGGAGTAACATGGGAAATGGAAAATCATCATCCCCATGAAATAATCACAAATATAATGTATAAATATAAATGATATGAAAATAATTAACAAGGAATATATAAAGAGCATGACATCAGCACTGGAATAACATGAAATAATTATACTAATAATAATTTATAAACTATAAATTACCCAGCATTAAACAAAAGTAATCAAATCAGCAATAATCAGCAATCAACCAATCAACAGTTAACCTTGTGACTGTATTTAAGAGGTACTCTACAAAACAGGCTACCTATCTGGCAACTGCCAAACTCAGAGAAAATACAAAAATAATCTGGATGAATATTCTTAAAGGTAATCTGAATGCATATTCTTAAATGTTAATATGTCATTATACTAAAAAAAATAATGCTGATACATGCTGATCATCATCAATGCTCTGGCCACATTATACTACTAGGGTACCATCCAACTGTAAATTAAATTTCTAATAAAAGAAACAAAATGTAATGAATGAACTTTAATGGGAATATCTTTGTACCATAGACAGTAGTCATCTGAATGTACAAACACCAACATAAATCACTATATCCATATAACTAATCATTATGTTTTTTATAGCTAATTCATGATCATAAGATTTTAAGAACTGTAACTGTGAATAAGAAAAAGATAAATATAACAGCTTAGTCTATTTTTAATTTTATTGGGATAATTTTAAAATCCCTAAAACACTAAGTTGTAATAAAATGAAGACACATGCTGCCAATTCATAGAACAGATAGCTGGAGGAATAAGACATTAACACTAGAATATTTTTAAGAATTATTTAATAACCTAACTGATTAATAATTAAAAATGATAATAATATAATTCCAACTTATACATTTTTATTAACAAATATAATTTCATAAAAAATATAATTAACTAGTTGATTTTTATTCATCAAATTAATTAACTTTTAATTTAAGTTATTTCCTGTTAAACAAAAGTTGGAAAACAACTTTTTCATAATCAGAGATAAAAAATTTAAATTAGCTAAAACCTTTGTATAATTTTAAAGGGAAAATAAATGAGTAAAAAACATGTTTCAAAAAATTGTTAAAGTTAATAAAATTTAAATTACCTATAAATCCTTTTTAAAATTTTGAAGGGAAAAATCAAATGAATAAAAAAATTTTACAAGAAAATAATTAAATTAATAAAAATTACTCATTATAACCTAGTGTTATTTCTATATATAAAAAACTATCTATAACCTAGTGTTATTTCTATATAAAAAAAACTATCTATAAATGTAGAGATGTTCATATTAAAAATACTTTTTACCATGATTTTATTTTTCTTTGGAGTTCCTCAATCATTGTAAATTCCAGTTTCCATATAGGTTTTCTTCTTGAAGGCTTCCTTGTTCCAGGTTAATGTGCAGAGTTAATTTATCCATTCTGCCATACAATATTTTCAAGTTTTACACAAAATGAATTTCTTCATTTTCTTCCCTCTACTTATCTCCAGAACAGGTTAACATATGAGTTTATCCATTTTTCCTAGTAATTTTCCAGATGAAGCTAACACAAAGTCAGAGACAGTCATGCTCTTGAATGAAAACAAGGTTTGTTGCAGTTAGAAACATTCTTTTCCTTTACATTTTTCTAATTAGCTACTTACATGGAGATAGTTGATGTTTAGCTTTTAGTTAAACTTAGCACATATTTGTCTTTATTATAAAAAACATTTTCAAAGTTACACTTCTGCTTTCTTCAGCAGCTGGATCAAAACTTCTATTCTCTTCAACAGCTTGATTAAGACTGACCTTTTCTTACAAGGAACTGAGGCCTATTAATTTATTCTCTCATGTATCTTTTTAACAATCCTGTATCCAATCAATCACAAACATGTCTCCCACATAACCAAATTAAACATGGACAATTGGGTCTATTTTTTTTAAAAAAAAGTCTTTGGTTATTTCCCTCCTTTTTCTATTGCAAAACAAGTCAAAAAATCCCCCCTGTATTTGCTTTGAAGAGATAAAAAAGAAAAAAACCCTAACTAATAAAAACAAAAATTTAACAAAATGTTAAAATCTTATTTTTTTCTTTTAAAACTTATAAATTAAAATTAAAAATTATTAAATAGCTTACTGAAAAAAAAAATTTCTCTTAACACAAAATTAAAATAATTAAAATTACTGAAGAGTGAGAATTAAAAAAAATTACTTATTTGATTTTGTATTTTTCTCTTTTTTACAACTCTTACCTTATTATTCATAGAAAACCACTAAAATTCTTATATTATCTATCATGTGGTACATAAAATATTTAAATATCTATTATTATTAAAAAAATATATGCTAGATGAAATTTAGAATTTCCCCATTATTATTATTAAAAAATACATAAAGAAAAATTAAATAGTTTTCCCATTAATTAATATATACAAAAATTAAGGAGCTTGTAATATTGGCATATCCAGAGTTGGCTAGTGTCAACAATATTACAATATCCCACTCTTAAAATGGTGTGACAATAAAATGAGGATGCATATTTCATCTCATTATTTTAAATTTGCATCTTAATTTTCACCTTTATTACTGGTGCTGTACAGTCATAATATATAGTTAAGTATTCTAATCCATGTATAATTGGTAATCTTCAGTTTTATTGCTGGGTTATTTGTTATAACTTGTAGTTTATAATTTATTATTAGTACAACTACTTATTTGATAAGTCCGTGCTGACTCTCATGCTCCTTATATATTTATTCCTTTCACATTTTATATTTTTATATTTATTCAATGCTCATCATTGATTACTTATAATTTTATGTATTTAATTGGGATAATGATAGTTTCCCATCTCCCCATATTCATCCCTTCCATTCCTTATCATTAGTCTCTAAACAAATTTATAGCAATTTAACATAACTAAACAATTGGTTACAAGCATAAAGCAATTACTTTCCAAACATGAAATTATTCAACTTCTCAATTTACGATATTACATTTTAATTTAAAGATTAAATATTACACAATCATAACTTTCTGTTTACTTACATAATCACTTTGAATAAATATATTTTTGAATTACAATCTTATATTCCCCACTTCTTCATCAACAATCATAGAAAAATATAAAGTTATCACCCAAAGCAAATTTTGACTAAAACCAGTTTCATTCAGGTATAAAATTGCTTAGCTATATAAAACTATACAAAACAAGGGGTATTAAAACATTGGCTGATATAAAGCTATTGGTCACTAAGCATCACATGATCACCACATCTTATGCTTTCTCATAACTGTTATTAAAACAGGCAAAACTCTTCATACAATATTGCCATTCAGTGCAAGCCAGAGTAATCAATGGATGACAGGTTTGTGCCTAAAATCTCTATCTAGTGTCTACTCATCCAATATCCCCAGACTAGTTTCTAGCTTGTGGCTTTCGTCGGTGAGGAGCCTTGGATCTAAGAGCACTGCACCTAGATCTTAGTATCTCACTGATGAAAGCCACAAGCTAGAAACTAATCTGGAGATATTGGATGAATAGGCACTAGATAGGGATTTTATGCACAAGCCTTCTGGCATCCATTGATTACTCTGGCTTGCACTGAGTGGCACTACTGTATGGAGAGTTTTGCCTGTAAAATAGTTATTGTTCACCTGAATAATGACTGATTTTAGTCAAAATGGATATCATGATGGTGATTTACATTTTTCTAATGTTACTGTTGCTTGTCTATTATGTAAAAAAGAGAATAAAATCAAAATCCAAAAATAAATTTGTTAAATGAGATGCATTCATAAAAAAACTGATTATACAATATATTTAAACTTTAACTTAAGTTAAAATGTATATCGTGATTTGAAAATTTTAATAATTTCGTGTTTGCAGGATAATTCTTTAATATTTTTAAAAGTGAAGTTGTAATTTAAATTGGTAAAAAATTAACAACAACATACAATCAATAAATTAATAACCTTACTGACTTGAATGTGAGTTTCTTTTTTGTTTTATTTATTGTCACTTGGACCAAAAAAAATTTTTAAATCTGCAATTGCCCCAACAATCATTATTTTCTTTCTTTTTTTTTTTGTAAAATAACAACAACAAAAAAAATAAGAAAATGAAAACAAACTTTATCTTCACTAACTTTTTTTAAATGTTTCTACAATATTTAAAGTTCATTAAAAAGTTAGTGTGAACTTTACTAAAAGAAAGCTAAGAAAATTTAAAAAAACTTAATTGTTAAATATATAGATATAAATTTTTAATTTAATATACAGAATATATTGTAATATACATCCAATAAATATGAATAATTCTTGTTATTATTTAATATTATCATTTAATATATTAATTTCCAGCAGTTTATAAATGGTTTAAGATGTAATTTGTATAATGATGAACTAAAAAATGTGCTTTGCTGAAATATGTCTATATGACTTGTTTTAACCTGGAAAACTATTAATGTTAGAAGACTGATGAACAAAGAGCTCTGGATTACTATGGTCAACATATATTACAATTGATATATTATTGAAAACTACTTATAAATTAATTTTTGAATGTATGTCAAATGAATACCATGAACACACATTGTATACACCAAATGTTTCTACATTTCTGCCAAAAGATAAATATATTGTACCGCTAGTGAATAGCGCTACATGTTTCATAATTTTTTAAGAAAATATAATTAGTTTTAAGGTTGTTTTAAAATGAAATTTTAAAAAAAAATAAAGATACAGGTATGGCAACATTTTTTATTAAGTACTCTGATGAAAATTCATAAAAGAAAACCGGTAAAGTTTTAAGAAATAGAAATATAATTTAGATAGTTTTAAAAAAGAGAAATATTTTAAGAAATGCAAATTGCCAAAGACAAAGCATTGCGTCATATTGTCATTTAAAAAAATACATATGAGTTTTAATAGTTAAAGGGAGGGGGGGAATTAACCAAGTAAAAAGTTAAAACTATAGTTCTCTCTTCTCATAAAGAAAAAAAAATGTGTGTGTGTAAAAATGAAAATTGAGTTAAAATATGAAAGGAAAATGCATAAACTTAAAAATCCACTTAAAGATTGCTCGGTCGATAAAAGAAGAAAGGGAATAGTAACTTTAAATTGCATGAAATGAAAACAATGGAACAGTATCTTATCTGGAGATTAGATTAGATTAATCTATGCAAAAATGTAGATTAAAAAACAATGGGAATGTAATTAATAAAATTTGTAAATTAATTAAACTAGATCGTAGTGATAACTAGAGACAATAAGGAGGAATCGTATAAAGGGATTGAAAAATCTATTCATTAGTTTTTAGTTCAGTTTTCTTAATGTTTGCAGTTCCAGCGTCATTCAGCTTCATTCATAGTAAAAATTAAGATTAAGATTGCATTCGTATTACTTCTGTGAAAGAGTTTCCAGAGAAGATGGGGAAAGCTATTAGCGTCCCCAGAATGTGATTACCAGAATGCGATTAAGTGTCTTCCCATTTACCGAACAACCATCTAATGTCATGCAGTGCTAGACAGTATGCAGCCCGTCTTCAGTCCCAGTCCTCCAGAACATCAGAAGCCCTCCATCTAGAATTCATACCCACTTAATAAACTGAACAGTCAAGGAATATCTATCTCAGTGAATGTAAGAAGTCAGTCAAGAGCCAAAACCATTAGCAGAGTCCAAAAACCCAACCGGTTGGTGATCAATATGACAGAAGAAAATGAGGAGTCATGTCTGTAGAAGCATAAAATGCAAAATCCTAGGTAACTATGAACTTCTTTACTCCCATTCATAAACTGATCATATTCTAATAAAAGACTTTGTTGAATGTTGATAGCCGAGCAATCTTTAAGCGTCTCCTATATGTCATTATATAGAATGAACTCTAATATGTGTGTATTTTAATATTTACAAAGCTTTCCATTGAGTAATGAATTTATATTTCAATATGTGTAGGCGTATTTAGATTTAAATGTTTTAAGTATAGTATTATTTGTTCTCATATATCTTAACAAGGAGTGTGTTTAAACAAATCTATAATATTCTTTTATTATAATATTTTTATTACTTTTTTTGATTAGAAATGCTTTAAATAAATCGTTTCTTTGTTAAGAAATGTTTGGTCAGTTTTCTTTGATAATTCTGCCACTAATAAATGGTCTATAGTTAAATATAAGCATTAAGCAATACGTATAATTTGTCTCCCTTATACTTAAATAAAAGAGCTAGCTAGGGATTAATCAAGCAAAAAATTGTATACTTGTCATCTAAGCATGCTAATTATAACTTGTGATTAGCTGGCGCCTGGGATTTTTGCCTCGAAACAAATAAAATGCTTTGCATGGCAGGGGTTTGAATTTAGCAGCTGAGAAGTTCTATAGCCTGGAAATGTGGCAGCAGGTTGTACTTTATATAGCCTCGGTCTAATTATAGGTGTCGTTGGTCTTATCTACCTTCTGTATTACACTTCTCCACTTGAAGGGACGGTTTGCGGCAATAATGAATGTGCAGTTGGAGCAGATCGAGATTTAATTGTAAATTTATATCATCAGTGAGATCATCTCCCACCCAGTTCAATATTTCTTTTTTTTTTTGCAAGTCTTCTTAAAAAGCATATATTTATCAATTAAACTCTTTATATTTATGCTTCATTATTATTCAATGAAGTGATTCGATTGTGCTAAATATTTTAAAATATAAATTAGCAAGTTTTATGAGAGAACTGACAATGACTGCTCAACATAAATGAAAACATCCATCAAAATAATAATCAAGCATAAAATACTATTTTTAAATACAGTACTTATGAAATAAGCATTTCAAAATTTTTACTAATATGATTAATAATGATAATGTAACATAAATAATTCAACATAAGAAATAGAATTTGTTATACATTATATATCAAATCAGGTAATCCATATATAACACATAATTTAAATCCAATGATCCATTTGATATGAACATACAAAAATTCAAATCACAATTTCTACGTTTTATAAATTTTAAATCATATGAATCATTAGTTGAAAAAATATCTACAAATGATATTAGCTATTTTATTAAAATAATAAATAAAATTAAAAGCGTGTGGAGCGCTCGAAAAAGGAGCAAAAAATAATAAACAAAACATCCATTCTAAAAATGTCAATATAGTGCAGACGACAGAGAAACTATCGGAAAAGTTCACTCCATATAAGAATATTCAAACACCAAATTAAGAAGCATGTTAGTAATATATAGAAATGAAAACTCATTCAGTCACCAGATAAACATTACTTTAAGATGAACTTACTATTAATAACATAGAATGTCTTTGTAGTTTTTAGACAACTGGCCATCTCTGGCAAGAGAAACTGTCCATCTTTATAAGACTTCTCAAGTAAATATTGTGAAAATTTCAAGCAACCTTAAATTCAAACCAAGGTAAATTTTCAGGCCAATAATAATGAAAGATATCAATAAATAGTGACTTCTATTAGCAGCAGATTATTTAGATAAAATATATCTGATTGCACTTTCAAATTATCTTAGTTTCTAGAGTGAGATAAAGAGGGCATCACTATATAATGAAAACTAAATAAAAAGTAATAAAAAAGTGAGTTAGTGGAAGTGTAAAAGAGAGGAAAAAAGCATGCGGAGAATAGAAGTGTGCTATTAAGAACAAAGAAAGTGAAAAAGATATTAAAGTTAACTGGGAAAAGTACTTAGAAAAAAAGAAGTTGGCTAAAATAGATAATTAGAGAGCGAATGAAACTGAATAGTAAAAAGAAGGAATGTAAGGGGAGAGTGATAGTATTACTAGATGATGAGGGAATAAATAATCTTAAATAGGTATATAATGGATATAGAAAAGATGTTAGATGTGAAGGACAGAGTGATAGCAAACATGTAAGCATATAGTAATGGGAATATTAGATTTACAGATAATCAACTGAATGAGGTAGGGAAGAAATTGGAAAAGTGGAAAGACAAGAGGTTTAGATGGATGGGCAGCAGAGATGGTAATGAATTTAGGGCATAGGGCAGAAGTAAAACTATTATCATGTTTTAATAAGATGGCATAGAAGAGATATTTTTCAGGTAGTTGGAATAATACAAGAGTAAGGCTGCTATTTAAAGGAAAGGCTAAAAATATAGACCGATAGCAGTAACATCAATTTTATATAAAGTTTTCTCATATAAGATGGCTGGAAAGGTTGCAAAATGGATGGAAGAAAATAATATAGTAGGAGAAGTGCAAGGAGGTTTTTCATCGAATAGGGGTATAGGAGATAGTTCATTTGTAGTTACACAACTTATGGATATGAGTAGGAATATAGGTAGAGTTAAATATGGTTTTTATAAATATAGAGAAGGCATATGATAGAGTAAATAGAAATAGATTATGGATAAGTTTAGTAAATTTGGGAATGGGTGGAGCTTTAGTGGATATTATTAAGAAATTATATGAAAATAATTACTATACGTATCAATTAGGGGATATAGAATCAGTTAAAATTAAGGGTTGGGACTAAGGCAAGGATGCCTTATGTCACTTATTTTATTTTTGTTGTATTTCAGAGAAATAGAGCAATAGAAAGACTATGAAGAGGGATAGAGATATCATTAATAGGTGGCAAGGGAGTATATACATTGTCGTCTTTTATTTGCAGATGATGTCTTTTTGTGTGCAGAAAAAGAAGATATGGAACTTATGCTGAGGACATGCGCAAGAGTGGGTAAAAAGATAGGGATTAAATTTAGTGAAGAAAAATCAAAAGTAATGATGATTAATACTGGGGAAAGAGAAGGTAAAGAATTTTTATTTGGACATATAAAGTTAAGTGTGATGAAGAGATATAACTATTTGGGAATAGTCTTAAGTAATCAGAGAAATTGCTTGGATGAATGGGAAAAAAAAAAACAAATGAAGCAAAGAAAAGAAAGGGATTGATAAAGAAATTAACAGTGTTTTCATATAATAAATATGGTGTAACTAGAATTGTACGGAAGGGAATGGCAGTAACAGTGTTAACATATGGTAATAATGCATTACGTGTTAGTAAAGGAGTATTAGATTACATAGAAAAAATACAAAAAGAAGTAGGAAGACATACTTTGGATGCAGATGTGTAGATGGTGAAGGAGGCAATTCAAGGAAAAATGAGATAGTCAAGTTTTTATGATATGCAAAAAGCAAAATGAAAATGTTCGGTAGATTGCACTTTATGGATAATAAAAGAATAGCCAAATTAGTATTTAATTGAGTTATGAGTAAAGGGCAGGCAACAAAATGGGGGGAGAGAGATAATGTGGTATGCAGAAGATTTGGATAAAGAATTTATGCTTGTACAAAAGGTGGGATGATTGTGTTAGGAGAATTGTTGAGTGTTGTTATAGTGGTAAGAAAAGAGATAGAAGAATAGATGCATTAATAAAGAATAGGGAGTTGGAGAACTAGTATGGAGAGTAAAAAGAGTTTAAATATATATAGAATTAAATAGAATATTGGGTATGAGTTAATTTATGATAATAGCAAGGAAAGTAGTTTACTGCTTAAGGCTCAAACGGGATCTTTAGCAACAAGGGAATATACACATAAATGGAAAAATGTGGCTGATTTAGTCTGCAAGTTGTGTAAGGAAGGCATAGAAAATATTAGGCATCTGTTAATTGAATGTAAATGTCTGAAAGCAGAAAGGGTACAAATAATGAAGTTATGGAAGAATAAATGTAAACAAAGTGATTATACAGAAAGTGGGGTATTGGGTTTTTATTCTGGGTTTGGAAAAAGATAAGGGGGATTTAGACATAAAGGTCATGGAGTTAACAAAGATTATGTTGTGGTAATGGGATGGAGCAGGATATGGGAAAACTTAGAGAAGGGAATGGAAAGCAACTGTAAAGTGACTAACAGGTGTCTCTGGGCATAATTGCTGAGAGATTCCTGACTCCATATAGGGAGAAGTCGCAGTACATCAGATCATATTACATCACATTAATGTGAAGCTAAAAGAGTTATAATGTTTTGTATTGCTAATAAAGTATTCAAATCATTAACACATAGATGTAAAAGATAGACAACTAGGGAGATTAGATATACAAAAATGGAAAAAATAAATTTAATAAAAAGAGATAAGAAAAGAAATTTGAAGAAGAAACACTATTTCACAAGTCTCTAAAGCCACTTTTTTACTTCAAATATAAATATTTTCCCTAAGATCAACCAAGCTGTTTCATTCATATTTAATTTCTCCGCTCCCTCTAATATAGCACTATTTGAACAGCATTCTTTTTTTTTTTCCAAACTTACAAAATAAAGTTTGGCAAGCATCAGTCTTCTATCAAAAACTCCAATAATCAATTTAGAGCAAATTATTAAAATACATAGGTTCTTGTTTTAGATCTATTCAACTGAATAAGCATATTGATTAAATTTCAAACTTTAAGATGTTGAAATTATATGAAACTTAGGCTAAATAGCACGTGGTAAATACCCTGTTATCATTATCACAATTGTCAATATGATGACAGCCATAAATATCAATAGGTGCCTATTGGCTCAATCAGTGTATATTAATGGTAACAAAATATCTGTATCTAAAAATCCAATTCTTTTCTTAGTTTCTTTAATAAATGGTTATCTTTTTACTCATTCTTTTTAATATTTCATTAATTATTATATATCTAAGATAACTGTCACTTTCTTCAAATTTACACAACAACAATATACAATCACTTTTACATAACAACAATATACAATCACTTTTCCTTCTTAATAGTTCACCTTACAAAGACAATTATCTAAGACAGCGTTTCCCAACCTTTTTTGGCTCAAGTACCACTTGGTAGTACATCACGCTAAATTGTACCACTTCATAAAAATGATTGTATTTCATGAAATTTGTTATTGCGAGTGTGTTATTTTATTTGCATTATAAATATTATAGGGTGACCATGTATATTCACATCACATAATGAGACAAATTACATTGAAACACGCCTAAACGTCATGCCAAATTATAAACTCACTGTAACATATTTATATGTATGTGTTTGTTCAAAGTTTCATATTTTTTCCAAAATAATTTATTAAAGATTACATTAAAGGTTATTTGGTACATATTTTGTTCAAAGTGTTTTCTCGTTCCTTCATTTGGTTTTCCCGAATTTGATACCGTTTTCTCTTTTTCGGAGCATCTTGCTATTGGTTGGGCCATGGAGAGGATAAATCCAGCATGTCCCAAGTCATGGTAAAAATAACCTCAGGGATTATCAGGCTATCTCTTGTTCTTGTTTTCTATATATTGTTCTGCATGAAGTTAATAGGATTAAAATTTTGATGATTAAATACTAGCTTACATCTAGTAATCCACAAAAGATGATCAAGAATTAATGAGAATCTAATTTCTGGGTATGATCCTTTTCTGATACATTCTTTCAAATTAAATAATTTAGATTGATTTGTCTTGATCCGACTCATTATTTATCTACTATTTTCGCATATTTCGTTTATTAATAAATGGTTTTAACACAAAATTATAAAAAACCAATTAATATATTTTCTTATCATAATCAAATATTTTTATAAAATAAATTTAATGAGGTCCTTGTGCTTGTTTCGAACAACAATTTTTTTGAAATTTGGTTCAAAAGATGCGAGGTATATACCCTTAAGTCTACAGCTGCATTCAATCTGTTTTGATATTTATTTTTTAAAAAAAATATATGAAGAAAAAGCTCTTCCTACTAATTCTGTATTAGTAAACGGTAATAATAATTTAAGAGCTTTCTCAAAAAGTTGTTCATATTTTTTAATGTTTAACCAAAAATTAATTAGATTATGTCGTTTGAATTCTACTTGTAAAGTTCTGTCACATGATAATTCTATTAAATTTTCTTTATTCTTTATATAGCTTTTTCTAAATTTTCTGCATAGAAGGGGTTTGAAATCCAATTATCATTTGTGTTTTCGGGTTTTGGAAAATATTTCATGAAAGACAATTTTAATCCTGTTAAATGTGCTATTATATTTTCTCGTATATCTTGAGACAGACTAACCTTATTTTCAAACAAAAAAATATGTAGAGTTTCGAATACTTCCGATTGATTGTTTTCGATACACTGTTTCCAAAAATCTAATTTCTTAATCATACTTTCAATTTTATCATTAACATTAAAGATCGTTATCGACTGTACGTATTAACAACTTTACTGTATAATATTATTAATTAAAATAATTTTTATGAATTATAGAAAAAAACGTTTCTATATTTTTATGATTTAATTTTTTTTTATGTCCGCCATTATTGATTATTTTTTGTGTACCACCAACCAGCAACTCGCGTACCACCAGTGAGGTTGGGAAACACTGATCTAAGATATAGTTTCAGGCATTTTTTCTAATTAGCTTTTTCATTCAAAGTTTTTTTAGCTTCATTTAAAATTTTATCTCTTAATATTACAAAGCCTTAACCTATTCTATCAGACTTCTCCTTTTTCTATTTACCTAAATTATTTTAATTTTCATCTCAAATTCATATATCAATCCTTTTAATAATTTGCTAAAGAAGTATGAGATATTTAGAAAGAAAATGATCAAGCAGGACAAGTTATAAAATACTGATATAATAAAAGGAATTGGTAAAAAAAATATATATTTATTAAACAAATTTAGAATATATTTGAGAAATGTTTTTCAATTCTATAATCGTGGTTTTAGCCAAAGAAACCCAATGAAAGAGAAATTTGTAAAAAAAAAAAAAAAAAACTAATCAAAATTAAACATGGAGTAAAAACAATGATATTGATTTTGTCAAAATTCAAGGCTATTACTTATAATACAATAATTTAATAGCTTAAATTTAGGCAGGTCTCGTAGATATACAGGATGCTGCTTTTGTGTTTAAATTGTAAATTAATAAACCCAAATTAACAAAAACTTTTGTATACAGAGATTTGTAAAACTTTAATAAGCATTTGCCAGACATTCAGGTAAAGTTTGTAATTAAATATGCAGCTCTAAAAGACAGTAAACTGATTACTGAGTAAAATCATCACTTTGTGAAGCTAATTACTCAGAATTTTTTTATATAATATGATAGAAAAATTTGAAAGTAAATCAAAATATCTTCAATAGATTGCCAATAATTACTACTGATGATATTTGGAAGATATAAAGTCTAAACTAAAGAGAAAAAAAAAAGACAATCAGTAAATATCTTTTTAAAGAACATCTAAAATCATTTATTCAATATGTTTTCTCTTTTAAAGATTAGTGCAAGCTGCTTGTCAGGTAGCATAAATAGATTGTTATTGACTAAATAAGTCAGAAGAAAAAAGATTTGATGGTCTGCGATGGCATGCAAAAAATAATCTCTGGATTGAAAATAATGTAATATTTTTGTCTCATGATCACTGAATGAATTTTGATTATGAGTGTAAAATCAATTTTATACAGCAATATGAGTGAAAGTATATAAATATAAAAATAATATGTATGCTAAAATAACTAACCACAATAGACCAATTTACTGCTATATCAAGTAAAGCATGCTTTTGAAAACATATCTTCATAGTTTCTGAATTATTAATGCATAGTGCTAAACTTTCCAAGTAGTCAATAATATTTAGATTTTGTAAAACTTAGTGGATGATTGATTCCTCTAGTCTTTGTAATATTACCAAAGCCAGTCAAAAAAAATTTGCAGCCCAGTTTACAATCTATGCATGAAAAAAAAATCTGTGCATGGAGACTATTATAATCCAAAATTATATCTAAGTTCTATGCTCAAAAGATGGTTGAGATGGGCAATAGGGCACTGTGATCAAGAAACACTTGATTATAAAGAATAATTAATTAATGATTGAGACACTTAATATAATCATTCTATCATCTCAACACATAGATTTAGTTCTTTATACTATTAAAGTGCATGAATCAAAATTTACATTTTCATATATTACAAAAATAAATTCCATATATTACAAAAATAAATTCATAAGAAAAATGCAATATGCAGATGTGTTTAGAGCTGGAAGATCCATGGATCATGGCACAGCCCTTTCACTTACCAATGTTCAAACTTCTGATAAACTCCTGAGGTGCTCAATGAAAACTTTCAATTCTCATCTTTCCATTGCATTTTCATAAAGAATCAAATCATGTATAGGTAATAATCAGCAGATACAATGAGAGGGAGGGGATGATGCAGAACCTCAAAACATTAGCAAAATTCAACACAATATCAGATGGAATAATCATCTTATACTATTTCTATGTTGTGGATGGTATGGATCATAAAGCTATAATACCATTAGCTACTTTTGGAAAAATCCTCTGATATTTTTACCCCAAAAATCTGATGAAAATTTAAATACAGGTTCTTAACGCAGACAAAATTTCTATTTAAATGTAAATAATGCAACTAGACAAAAAACACAATATCAGATGGAATAATCATCTTACACTATTTCTGTGTTGTAGATGGTATGGATCATAGAGCTATAATACCATTAGCTACTTTCGGGAAAATCCTCTGATATTTTTACCCCAAAAATCTGATGAAAATTTAAATACAGGTTCTTAACGCAGACAAAATTTCTATTTAAATGTAAATAATGCAACTAGACAAAAAAAATATGCATGTTGTATTGGTCTCTTTAAATCAAATGCGAGTTAAATTCTCTAAAATGAACAGACTACAATTTGCCACTTCTTGGATAATTCCGTATCTTAATACTTCAGTATAAAGATTACATCGAAAACTTAAAGGAACCATTGATGCATTTTAAATCAAATAATGTGCGAATGACTCGGAAATTGGTTCACGATCCTGCACAAGTTGTATATATATGTTTGAAAATTAGAAATTAGAAATTGAAATTAAGAAACTAAAAGCCAGCAAAGAAACTTAAAAATTTGAAGTGTATTTTTAAATAAAAGACAGACTATTTCTAAGTATTTTATTATTTTTCTCCAAAGCTTACTATGCAAATGATTATACTAAAACTTATCCATCAACACATAAAAATATTAGAAAATTAATCAGTTTATTATTTTATTCTAGAACATCGAATTGCATATAATGAAAATTGATTGAACGTAAAACAAAAATATAAAATTATTGTTCATTAAGAGTAGATATCTAACATTTAAAAATGCACGAATAGTAAAATATGTTGAAATATATATAAAGCCTATAAATCTATATATAATAATAATAAATAGTTTAAAAGAAAAACTGACCTTGAGCTTTTTCTAAATCATCCGGTAGACTGCTAAATACTCCGCCTAATTGATTACTATAAGACATTTTCTCTAAGATAAAATACGAAAAAAAAACTCCACTGGAATGTTAAAAACTAATACTGCTTTAAAAAATTTTAATCACATGAAATAATTTCATCACATTTATAACAGACTGAATGTTTTATTACTAGCTGTAAAAGACTTCGATGGCCGTGATCATGTGACAAATTAAAAGTGACATCTACAGGGAGAAAAAAATCATAATAATATTGAAAGCATACGAAGACAATAAGAAGTATATGAATTAATTTAAAGAAAAAATATAAACAAATAAAAAGAAAACACAGTTACAAGTAATTATGTTTTGTTTTTATTTACTAATAGTGAAAGTACAGTAATATAAAAATTATTGGTATACTGTAATATTTTATTGTTTTAAAAATATGTTTATATATATCATTTTTGCTAAAATTAATAAAAAATATTGCTGATAAATTTTTAAAAAAAGCCTTTGATGTTTTTTTTCCCCAATTATTTGTCTAAATTCAATAAAAAAATTTAACTCTCAAGTAATAATGCCATTAGATTATGTATTTAATGATTGCACATACAATATATAAAGATGAAAATTATGGTTCAGTTTTAAAACGGCTTTGTAATGAGTAGTTGGCTCCTAATACTAAAATTATGGGGACTGTATTACTAATAGTCTACCTATTACTGGTATTTCCAAGCTGGCCAAATTTCAGAAGAAGAATTAATAATGAAACAACTATTTTTACTACAATGTGGAAGAGATGTAAAAACACACAAACATTGTGTTCGATAATTATTGTAGTAATATGATAGCCTCTTTGGAAACCGGTAGGAAAATATTTAAATTCTATGAAAATTTGTAAAACTAGATTACAGTTGGATGAATGTTTTTAAAAATTAATGATGTCCATAAAAAAAAAAGATTAATGTGGATTTTCAAGATAAAGCCAAATAAATTCTGGTTAAACTACAACTGCTCCCTATATTAGGTATTATTCTAGATAGCTAATTAGAAGTTTGCAAAATGTTTATAAGAAATAAAATTTGTTTAATTATAAACAATTCCAATTCATAGAATAAACAATTATAAGCCATTTACCTGCAGCAAAAAAAAAAACTGTAAATGTCTGGATGAAATTTGTAACCTCAAAAAATGAGTCTACATTAAACCTCTACAAAATAAGATTACTAGCAACTGATCGCTAGGATCACATGATTACCATTTCCTAATGCTTACACAAGTTGTTAAAACAATAGCAAACTTCATACAGTAGTGCCATTCAGCATAAGTCTTAGCAATCAATGGATGCAAGAAGGTTTATGCATAAAATCCCTATCTAGTGCCTACTTATTCAATAACACCAGACTAGCTTCTGGCTTTCATCAGTGAAAAGCCTTGGAGCTGAAAGATGGCTGCTGGAGATTTGCATTAGATCCTAAGGTCTACATGCAGTGCTCTCAGATCCAAGGGTTCTCAATGATGAAAGCCACAAGCTAGAAACTAGTTTGGGAATATTGGATGAGTAGTCATTAGCTAGGGATTTTATGCACAAGCCTTCTTGCATCCATTGATTATTAAGGCTTGCACTATATGTCACTACTGAATTTAATAATTAGGATCTATATTTTTATTTTATATGTTCAGTATATTTTTTTATTTATGACCTTTAGATTTTTATTTGTAATTAGTAAGGTGATAGTAAAAGTAGAAAGTTTTCTAAGTGCCATTTATATCACTAAACAACAAATGATCATTATCTCTTGTACTAGCACATAATTGTTATTAAACAAGGCAAAACTCTCCATACAGTAGTGCCACCCTGTGCCAACCAGAGTAATCAATAGATGCCAGAAGGCTTGTGCATAAAATCCCTATGTAGTGCCTACTCATCCAATATCCCCAGACTAGTTTCTGGCTTGTGGCATTCATCAGTGAGGAGCTTTGGATCTGAGAGCACTGCACCTAGATCTTAGGATCTAATGCAACCCTCCAGCAGCCACCTTTTATCTCTACTTAACTACAAAACTATGAAATTGAAAACAATATTTTCAATCTAAGCTCAATAGCTTATATAGTCATATGGGTCTGAACTCAGATTAGCAACCATACATTTTGGTGTCTTTGGCTCTTTAACAATCATAGCCACCACTATCCTGTTATGCAGGCTTGGTGTTATACCACTAAACATCACATGATCACTATATTCTCTTATTCTTCTCCTTCATTTTCTTTGCATATCTTCATATAATCATATATATTGCTTATAACACTCTATTCGTATACACATTAATGCAACAAATTTTCTCTTTATTTTCTTACAGTTTTGACTGTCCAGCAGTCTTCATCAGAGCAGCTCTGATGAAGACTGCTGGACAGTCGAAACTGTAAGAAAATAAAAAAGTTTTTAAGAAAATTTGTTGCATTAACGTGTATAGGAATAGAGGGTTATAAGCAATATATATGATCACTATATCTTACACTAAAACATAATTGTTATTAAACAAGGCAAAACTCTCCATACAATAGTGCCACCCTGTGCCAACTAGAGTAATCAAAGACACCAAAATGTATGGGCGCTAAACTGAGTTCAAACCCATATGACTATATAAGCTATTGAGCTTAGATTGAAAATATTATTGTTTTCAATTTCATTCTCATAGTTTTGTAGTTAAGTAGAGATAAAAGATGGCTGCTGGAGGGTTGCATTAGATCCTAAGATTTGGGTGCAGTGCTCTCAGATCCAAGGCTCCTCATTGACAAAGGCTACAAGCCAGAAACTAGTCTGTGGATATTGGATGAGTAGGTACTAAATAGGGATTTTATGCACAAGCCTTCTGGCATCCAGTGATTACTCTGGTTGGCACAGAGTAGCACTACTGTATGGAGAGTTTTGCCTTGTTTAATGCCATTTATATCTTGGAGATCAATTGTCTTTTAAGATGTTTTATTCACATTTCAAGTGAATGTGGTCGAGTGTAGGTTAGGTTATTAACTACATCTAATTTAAGACAATTATTTTAATATATATATCATAATTGTTTTTGAATGTGTAGTTTCATTTACATATACAATATTCTACTCTAATTTTTATATATTTTCAGCCCAAAAACTGGATTCAGGTTCCAAAATTCAAATTCACACACTTATGTTTCAGCTATATTACATTTGATATATACAGATTGCATCATTAGACAATCACTTATTAAGTCAAACATTTACTTTAATTCAATTTTGTTCTTTAATAAAATGGAAAAAAAAAAGATTTCTAACTGTTAAATGGAACAAAAATCAGCACAACTTATACATTTAACAAATTCAATAGTGTGTTAATGTTAATAACAGATAAATTATCCAAAATATCACATCAATATATAAATACAACTACAACAAAAAATACACTTAAAATATTAATCAATAATCGTTTCCAAATATTATCAATCCACTTTAAAATGAAGATCCCTTCAAGTTTAATCCACTTTTCTGATGCATAAGTTCTCTTCTCCAATATAATCTCAGGAAACTTCCTTATCTCAGCAATCCATCTGATATGTTTTTTTTTTTCTAAGTATTTTATGAATACTGTACATAGAATCCAGTTTAATAATTCAGTTCTCTCCCTCTACTATCATTTTTTCCAGCTATACATTTTAAAAAATCGTATTTGGAAAGATAATTAATTATTAATTTGAGAAATTTAGATGTTATTATTGTGTTCTCTAGATTTAGTTATAACCTTACTTCTAAATTGTAATTGAATAAAATAGTATATATATAGTTGAAACATAATTATATAATCAAAGCTGCAGGTGCTTCAATATTTATTGATATAGATTTTTAAAATCCATACATATTAGCATGCACAATTTTTATATTTCAATTGTGTTCAGGCTCTATGTTGTATTATATGTTTACTGCATATATATATATTTTATCAAGAGAAAAATTATAGTTTTTTTTTTCTAACATAATAATTATTTATCAAAATTGTTCATTAATATTTTTATAAGTAGCCAAAAAATTAGAACAATATCAATTCAATTTAATTATATATAATCACGTGTAATTTTCCAATTAATATTTTTTTTTTTTGGGGGGGGGGTATTGTATTTCAAACTCTTCATTAATTAAACTCTTCATTAATTATTTTGCTTTCGTACAACATAAACAATAAATTCTCCATTAGAGTACTTTTTCTTCAATTTGACAATAGATGATTTGATGATTACCACAACCTAATTTTCTCTTCATGGTAGTTTATGAATGAAATTCATTATTTTGAATTAGATTGACTTTTATTCCAAATATCATTGCTTTTCATTTTTAATTTATCCACAATTTTGTTAAATGAACTATTGTATGACAAATATTATCTCCCTTAAAATAATAATAGTACTGTATTCACAGGGGATCTTTACCCAACAGTGATAACATAATGTTAATAATGAAATAAACAGACCCTATTATGTTTGAGCGAATTTATTCTTAAGCTGAATTAACAGTAATAATATGTATATATAATTATATATGATGAAAATTATATTAATAACTATTTTCCCGATAATAATTTGGAGATAGCAAAAAGTAGAATGAGTCCACTACATTTCTTCACTTGCTGCTACTATGCACAGTTCATTAATAATAGTATTTTGTTACAAATAATACTAAGACTTTTAAACATAACTTCATTAACTCTATTTAAACTATATTTTCTGAGTATACTTCTCCCCCCTATCCGAAAAAAGCCATTTTACTTTTTTTGCTCATGATTGCAATTGCTGTGCATATCTTTTTTTTTTTTTAATAATTATTCATACTTTTAATAGACTTTTCTAGAATGAATGAATTATTTCCAGGAGGAAACTGTCTCAACTATCGGCACTAATTGCACAATAAAAATAATACTCTATTTATAATAATATCCATGTCAGTCGGTGCAAACAGTAAAACAGTATTTTTTTATTTTTTTTAATTTTTAATTTCCCTGGATTTTTTTCTCCCTCCATAAAGAAAGCCTTTATTTTTTATGTTTTCCTATCCAAGTAAATAAAGTCATAAAGGTAAATGATAGACTAAACACCAGAAAAAAATTAGATCAAACTAATCTTGTATTTAAGAGAGAGATCAGAGCTTTGAATATACTAAACTTAATGATGAATCCAAAGAAGCACAATGAAAATAAGTTGATGGAATAAACTATTAATAATATTTATTGCATAGAAAGAAAGAAGATTAATGCTTTTAAATATATGGGAAGCTGTTCACACTGGTAGAAATAGCAACAAGTGTACCATAAGAATTTTAATAAGGATAGAAAGGCATTTTTGCCTATTTAAGTTAGTTTTTTAAAAAAGGGTTGTTAAACATGTTAGTTGGAATATAGCAAGAGATTTGGGACAAATTAAAAAAAGGAAAAAAAATACTCTGCATGGTAGCTTTACGAGAAGATATTTGAACATAAAAAAAAAAAAACAAATTGAAGATTTTAATGATGTAGATTTTGGCAATATGGAAACGTAAGAACAAACATTTACAGACTGAAATGATTATTTATTTTTAAAAATGTGAAGCAAAAGAGAAAAATTATATTTATTAAGTGATGCGTTTTTTTCATCATTCTGATTATTGAACGCACAATTTATGCTTTTCTATCAAAGAAATCTTACTTAATGATCTTTGTTCTTATAATTAGCAATTTTATCAAATATCATCTGTCATAATAAAATGGCAAAACTCTCCATACAGTAGTGCTACTCAGTGCCAACCAGAGTAATAAATGGATGCCAGAAGGCTTGTGCATAAAATCCTTATCTAGTGCATACTCATTCAATATCCCCAGACTAGTTTTTGGCTTGTGGATCTGAGAGCACTGCACCTAGATCTTGGGATCTAATGCAACCCTCCAGTAGCCCACCTACAAAACTATGAGAATAAAATTTGAAAACATAATAATATTTTCAATCTAAGCTCAATAGCTTATATAATCATATGGGTCTGATCCTAAGATCTAGGTACAGTGCTCTCAGATCCAAAGCTCCTCACTGACAAAAGCCACAAAACAGAAACTAGTTTGGGAATATTGGATGAGTAGGCACTAGATAGGGATTTTATGCACAAGCCTTCTGGCATCCATTGATTACTCTGAGTGGCACTACTGTATAGATAGTTTTGCCTGTTTTAATAACAGTAATGTGCTAGCATAAGAAATAGTGATCATGTGATGTTTAGAGGTTTAACACCAATTCTGCCTAATAGGATAGTGGTGGCTATGGTTGTTAAAGAGCCAAAGGCACCAAAATGTATGGGTACTGAACTGGGTTCAGACCCATATGACTATATAAGCTATTGATCTTAGATTGAAAATATTATTCTCATAGTTTTGTAGTTAAGTAGAGATAAAAGGTAGCTGCTGGAGGGTTGCATTAGATCCCAAGATCTAGGTGCTCTCAAATCCAAAGCTGACGAAGGCCACAAGCCAGAAACTAGTCTAGGGATATTGTATGAGTAGGCACTAGAAAGGGATTTTATGCACAAGCCTTCTAGCATTCATTATTACTCTGGTTGGCACTGAGTGACACTATTGTATGGAGAGTTTTCCCTGTTTTAATAACAGTAATGAGCTAGCATAAGAAATAGTGATCATGTGATGTTTAGAGATTTTAATCATAATAAAATGACTGAATATAATACAATGAGGAGGATATGTGGGAAACTATCATGGAGAATAAGAGGAAATAAAATGAGTTAAATAAAGTTATCAAAAAAAAATATGTGTTTGAAAACTAGAGCAAAAGAAAGGGATGCCTTGAGATTGGTCTGGTTTGTTTGGTATGACTTTGCCTTTGTTTTTATCTTGCTTATCCATTGGATTAGAGTTCAGAAAGAATGAAACTTGGAAATATTTTCCGATCTCAATAAGACGTAGAATTTTTCTTATAGATAAATGACCTAGAGTCATATATATTGGATCAGTGATTAGATCACATATTAGACTGAGCTTACCAGCTGAGTTTCAACATGCTGACTATAAAAATAAAAAATACAATCTGAGTAATGTCGCACACTTTTATGGGTACAATCTTTTTACACTGCCTTTTGTCGATTACTGACTATGATGATGAAAACTAGATGTCAATTAGAAAATATTTGCCACGAAAACATCATTTTAAAATATCGTAAATTTCTGTTTCATAATGTTGGTCACTTAACTTTATTATTCAAATCTAATCGTTGTGATAATAAAATATTTTTTCTTCTTTTAAAATCCTAAATAGATACATGTCATATATATATTTCTTGACAAAAGCAAAATGTTTTGTTTGTTAATGAATTACTTTAACTCTTTAGATAACAGATTATAATTTACAGTTTCACCTTATATATATAAATTAATATCTCTACAACAATAAACAAATACGTATTCAAAATATTAATAAATATTATTAAAAATTATCTTCAAATTCCACTAGGTGTCAGGCCATTTTAAAAGAATATTTGGGAAATATTTTTAATTAACAATTATTTCATTCACATTAAATAATTAGTTTATTTTTAGTTTAAATTATTTATTTAAAATTATTATTAAACACAATTTTGTTTTTATGAATACGTTTTATATAATTATTGTTTAATTAAATTATAATATATTTTTTGATAATTTTGTTTTAAATGGTTTTCTTTCACTTTGTTTAATATGATCTCTGGTTTCCGTCCATCTTTAGTCATTTATTAAATATTTCCGAGCACTAATGAGGATACAAAACGAAAGTTCCTTTATTCTGTGAAAGTAGAGCTCTTAAACTTCACCAAATTTATGCAAAGAGTTTCTATGGTTGTCTTTTTTTGTTGTTGTTCTTTGACGTAATGAAATAAAAGCAAGATTTTGCAAGTTATTTATAGCATATCGTAAAAACAGTTCAAAAATGATTCATTATTTTATAATATAGTTCTTAATAGCAGAACATTGTTATGTATTTTACTGAAGAGTCCATTCTAAACTTATGGACGATACGTATATACAGTTTTATTAACAGGCTAAATAATGAGGGAGTAGATACGGAACAACACAAAAACAAAACATTATGGTTACGGATTAGGTAAAGGTTTACTTTAGCGACCAGAGCATATTCGCCATCTAGTTTTTAAAATTAGAACTAAAATATTCTAAATCTTACGTATCTGCTCCTATATTACAATTACAGTAAATATTTATAATTAAAACGTAAAAGATAATAATAATAAAAAAGCATTTACCTTTTTAAGCATTATTATGCCCTATGCGTACTAGGAAGTTGGAGAAAAAGGCGGCAGTGCTATATCTACCGCGGAAGGCAAATCCTTGGAGGTACGATGAAAATAAAGCTCTGCTGGTACCAGATTGGAATTTCAGCTTACGCTTCGCTCTCATTCACATATTTTCAATATTCTGGGTATATATGTCTTGGTCTTCGGGGTTCACGAAGTTGTCCTGGTGGACGACAACCGAGTGCATATATACCCCATTGCTGAGTCTGCTGATATTATTGTACGCAGCCCAGCCATCTGAAATTATGTGAGTACCTGGTAAAATGTTCCGCTGGATTAGGGCCTCCAATGTGCCAGCCGTTCTATCTGCAACTTATGTCAAGAAGCACTTCCTTGACACTCTTTCAATACCCCAAAGACCCAATGCCCTCTACGTATAGTCCCCTGTGGTATTTTCTGTAGAAATAATAAGTTTCGTCGATTTCGACGACTAATGGCTTCCCATTGTCATCCATTCCACCGAGAACCATCGGATTGGTATCTAAATATTTGACGCACTCTTCACAACAAAAATTAACCCAGTCAATGACTATTTTTTGGCTTACGCTGATGTTCTTTTTTTTAATAAGTGCTATAAATCTAGATAGTTTAAATTGTTAAGTTATAAGTGTAGATAGTTTAAATTCTTAAGTTTCAAATAATTTAAACTAATTATTTTAATTAATCTAGTGTAATTATTTCAATTTCTGTAAAATGGTAAATATTTCTTTTATTATCTTTTACATTTTATTAAATCAATTATTTTATATAGCGTGATGTTTTATAAACTGTAATAGCTAAACAGCATTAAGCTGTTGCACATGCGCTTTGCAGATTTTAACTATAAATGACTGAATACAAACATTTCAAACACATGATAAAGTCTTTGTGAAAAGATAGAATGGCCATCTATCTTTTCGAACCAAACTCTTTTGTATGTAATTGTAATATAGTAGCATATACGTAAGATTTTTGTATAATAATTTACTTCTAATTTTGAAAACTAGAGGGCGAATATGATTTTTATGTTGTGGTCGCTAAAGTAAACCTTTACCACGGATTAATTATGATACCGAAATTGTATAATTAAAAAACTGTGGCTGCTAACCTAGGTGTCCAGGATTATTCCAAAGAAAAGTAGTTTGGGATAATCTTGTACACATATATTGCAACTGGTATTTTATTGAAAAACTCTACATATAATTTTTGATTGTATGTCAAATAAATAATGGTGATTATTTTTAATGACAAAAGCATATGCACAATCATGACCACCCAATCAGATATTGTCTATACAGGATGCATAAATACACTTAATGTTTCTTAGATTTAATGGTTAAATTTATTAAAAATCAATGACCAGTCAACCCATAAGAACAAGTTCTGGCTAAAGATAATATATATATTTTTGCAAGTCCTCTTAGAAAACAAATATTTATCAATTAAATACTTTGTATCTATTCTTCATTATTATTCAATGAACTGATTCGATTGTATTAAATATTTTAAAGTATAAATTATCTAGTTTTATAAGAAAACTGACAATAACTGCTCAACATAAATGAAAACATCTATCAAAATAATAATCAAGAATAAAGTGATATTTTAAAGTACTTATGAAATAAATATTTTAAAATTCTGTTAATATGATTAATAGTAACTATGTAACATATATAGTTCAATATAAGAAATAGAATTTGTTATACATTCCTATAATATAAGATATCAAATCAAGTAGTACATAGCAATTTAAACCTTGTGATCCATTTATTGCAAGAACATAATTTCAAAAACATGTAAATTGGATATTATGAATGGAATTTATATACCATTTATTGCTATTTTTTAAAGTTAAGAAGAATTTATAATTGATTTATTGATATTTTTTAATATTAACAAATAAAACATTCATTACAGTTACGGAATGCTGCTGAAAATATATAATAAAAAAAAACATGGCCACCAACCTTGGTGCCCAGGATTATCCGAAAGTACCTTATTTTTTGTTGTTTATTGCAATTTCAATTACAAAGAAAAAAATAAGATGATAGCTTTACATTTCTTTGCATGATTCAATCAGATCCATTGCATTTCAGTTATAACAATTTGTTTGCAAATTAATTAGTTTAAAGCCATTTACATTGATAATATTAATGCTTCTTTGTCGCTCCAATGATAGAGTGGCATTTGTTTACATGTACAGTTAGTATAAGAGTGGAAATGTTTATTTAAGGCTTCACATAATATCCAAACTATATGTTTTAAGTATCTTGCTAACAAAGATTAAAAATAAAATGTCACAATTAAGATTTATGTGATATTTTGATAGGTTACAAGCAAAATTATACCATCATAAGTAAACCATGTACAATAATGATATCATGAAATAAACATTTATTAAATAATATATATTTTAAAAATGCTTTTGTTTAATTTATGAATTAATACTCTAAAAAACAAAAAAGGCTTTTTTTTTTTTGAACACAATTTTGATTATGTATATCTTTAAATAAAAGTGTGGGGGGATATATTCATAAATTAATTAATTCAAGCAATAAATAATATTTAGTTTTATCACAAACCATATTGATCAAATTAATTAATTTATAGATATCACACTTTTATTTAAAGTTATATATAATTTGCAAAATTATCGTCCAAGAAAAAAACAATTTTTTATATTTTTGAATGCATCAGTTCTAAAATTAAATAAAAAAATTTAAAAAGTATTTTATATATATATTATTTTTTAGTGTTTGTTTTCTTTCTAATATTTTTTTATTTATTGAACTATAAACACCTATAAAATTTCTTTTTAATCCCTGTCACAAGTTGGTAGAATTAATTAAAAATATTTTTTAATTATATTGTTTCAAATTCATTATTTTTTTCCCCATAAACAAATATTGATTTCTTCCTAAAATTAAATGAAAGCATTTGCTTAAAACATATTGCTCCATATATTTACTATATATGACCCAAAACTGATTTGAAATGTGGGCTACCAATAATGTTAGGCTGGACAACTCTGAAATACGGCACCGTCATTAAAGACCAAACACTTGGATAAAAGTTTGAAGAAAATATATTCTGTAGAAATAGGTTAAAAATTAGTTAACAATATTCGACCCAAATAAACCAAAGTTTTAAGTTAAATAAAAGCATTTATAAAATGAATATCAGTTTTGTGGGATAGTGATAATTCATAGAAAACAAAGGCAAAACTCTCCACACAGTAGTGCCACCCTGTGCCAAACAGAGTAATCAATGGATGCCAGAAGGCTTGTGCATAAAATCCCTATCTAGTGCCTACCCATCCAATATCCACAGACTAGTTTCTGGCTTGTGGCCTTCATCAGTGAGGAGCCTTGGATCTGAGAGCACTGCACCTAGATCTTAGGATCTAATGCAACCCTCCAGTAGCCACCTTTTAACTCTACTTTACTACAAAACTATGAGAATGAAATTTGAAAACACAATAATATTTACAATCTAAGCTCAATAGCTTATATAGTCATATGGGTCTGTACTCAATTCATTGAAAATATTATTGCGTTTTCAATTTCATTCTCATAGTTTTGTAGTAAAGTAGTTAAAAGGTGGCCGCTGGAGGGTTGCATTAGATCCTAAGATCTAAGTGCAGTGCTCTGGGGATATTGGATGAGTATGCACTAGATAGGGATTTTATGCACAAGCCTTCTGGCATCCATTGATTACTCTGTTTGGCACAGGGTGGCACTACTGTATGGAGAGTTTTGCCTTTGTTTACAACAATTATGTGCTAGTATAGAGATTGTGATCATGTGATGTTTAGGAATTCATAGAAAACAGACAAATTTGCTGTTTCAGCACCTATTTTTGGTATATCAGGATAAAACTTCTAATTACAACATTGTCCCAATTAAAATGAGATTGAAAGGATCCCTAGCAAAAAGTTTGTGAAAAATAACTTCTTCTAATGCATTATAAAAGATACACTATGCATTTTAAATTACTTGTGAGATGACTGCTCTCTTATAATTAAGCTTATACCATATAAAGCACTAGTTTATAATAATCAAATAGTAGTTTTCTTGAGAGATCATGTGATTTTGAACTTTGATCTAAGAACTTTCAAGTTTATTCCTCCATTTAAAATGCTCAGGGCAATACTAGGTAATGAAATCTTAGCCAGAAAAAATATGAAAAACAAAATCTGATGAATGAATTTTCACCTTTCTTCTGAAATTTTTTACCTATTGACCTATATCATGCAATCCATCCTCAGAAAATTGTATAAACAATCATATCATCCAAGAACTGTTCCAAAGAAGGTATCCAAAGAGTCTTTATGTAGATCATAGAAAAGTATCCTGTTATCACATCATCATATCCAGTTTTCGGGATAAATTATTATCAACTATCCTTAAATCCATCTTGGATTATAATGGATTACAGAGCAGTCATATTTTTAGCAACATGAAGACTAGAGTTGAGCAGATGTTTGAAGACATCTCAGAGTTGTCCAGATTAAATTCTTTACATATTTTTATATATGATAGGTAACTCCAAGCTAAAACCTACACAATATATATCAACAAATGTAATTATCTTGTATAGTATCAAGCATTCTCCACACTTATATAATCAGTTACAGGCAACAACAAAATCATATTTTACTATTGGATAGTTTCTAGTTGAATTCTAAATGGAAAATCTGTTAAGAATCTTATAGTTATACTTGAGCCAATATTAACTATATTAAAATAAGAATACTGAAAATTAATGATGGAATACTATTCAAGGATATTGGATTTCACTCAGGTATCTACACTCATTTATCTAGGCCAAGATTTCTAACTTTTTTTTTTTGATCAATAGCAGACACCCCTCAACTTACAGAGATAAGTGCTGAAATAGGATAATAATACAGGTGACAGAAAAAAAATTATGCCATTAGTTTATTAGGTGCTATAATTTGGCCAGTTAAATTTAATGTGAATTAAGACTTCTGTATTTATTAATAAATGACAATCATTTTGACAGAAAATTAATTCACAAAAGAATTTTAATTAGAGAATGTGGATCGAACTTAGCCACTTCTATGAAATGAATGATTTAAATAAAAGCATCTCCCAAGTTAAAGAATTTCTTCACTGTTTAAATGAATTTAGCTACAAAAAGATAGTTAGGGCAACCACAAACATGCTTACAATAAGAGTTGTTTTATTGAAAATTATTCCCATACCTATTATAAAAAATTAATCAAGAATAATATTCTATTTACATGAAGACAAAAAAATATATAAACAGGTCTGGATAATATTTCATATTTTGGTAAGGAGGAATCTTATATTGAACTCTAAGGTCTATGTTATTATAGAGCTCTTGGAAGACTACATAGCTGACAAAATTAGCACATGAGTTCACACCTCTACTTTAAATGTATTTGATTTTTATTACAATTTGCAGGTCTTTATAATAATGGATGATAGTGAGTGTAATTATACATACATTTGTATCTAAAATATTCATAGGTCAAGATAAATTTGAACTACATTATATTGATTGTTTTGCATTATAGTTAATGTATTTGTCTTGGGAATAAATCTTCATTCTACAAGATTAAATCACTACTTATATAAATAAAATAATCATTTGCGAAACTACAATAATATTTGCATAATGTAAGATTGTAAATTGCCTATTAATATCTACATATATTTAAACTTATTTTGATAATTTAAATGATAATCCTATGCACTTTATCTCAGTAGTAGAGTAATGGATAAAAAATTTAAAAGTATAAGATTCAAGTTTCAGTTAATAAAGCAAAAAAAAAAAAATCTGCTAGTTCATTAAAAAGAAATATTGGGCTCAACCTGTCACTTAGATGCTTGAAAGTTCCATAACCTTCCATGCAACTATCCTTTCAATATTATTATATTTATTGTGAACATTTTATTTAAGAAAGTCTTACACTTGGTAAATACAATACAAAAAAATATCTTTATATAATCCTTGCAGCAATAGCTGATAAACATCATAATACTCAAATGTTTACCATTTTAAGTTAACTTATGTTTTAATTAATTTGCATCATAACAGGGTTATTAAAGTTTATTTAGATAGCTCTAATCAGAGAAGCTGCATGCAGATGTGCAAACTGTGTGGGGCATGAAGGTGCTTCATCAATTGGGGCATCAAATTGCAGCGATAATTGATAAAATTTATATGTAAATACATTTACGAATTACTGTATTCCAGTGTCAGAAACATGTTCTGATTGTAATATTTTTTATTTAAATATGAGAATTTCATTTTTTTACTTAAATTATTTAAAATATATTAAATATTATATACTCTATTCTTGAGCTGGTTGCAGAAAGAAGGAGGTCTTAAAAGGAACTTAGCAGGGAAAAATCCTAATATCCACTCCAAATGTTTTTGATGTTGCCGCTGTTATTACGATGTTATTATTCATATAATATACAAACATGGATGGCTGTCACTAACATGCATTATCCAGCATGGTTTTTCATTGGCTTTTTACCTCCGAATTTAATATCAAGAAACACCTTTCTACTCAGTTTCCTGATAGCTCTTAACTGAAATCAGTTGAAGGCAAAATGAATGTGTGCGTGAATGAAAATTTTTTTAAATAGATATTTATATTCATGACAGACAAAAAAAAATCATAGCCCTTATTGCTAGGAAACTGTAAAGCTTCCAGTTAAGGCAGCATTGGCAGCTAAAGTCTGAGGGTGCTAAAATCTTTTAATTGTGAACCCAGGCTATTTGATGATGGCATATTATTTAGGTACCTACAACTGCATATCACTTTCAATTGAAAGAATGTTTCAAGAATTGAAAGAACTATCTCATATTAAATAGGTTTAGAAAAATAGGTGAAGAAACGATTTAAAAAGTGGATATGTACTGTACTACAATTCACAAACATTGGAAGTACAAGTAGAATAGGATTCACATGATCACTATCTCATACTAGCAAATAAAATTAAACAAGGCAAAACTCTCTCCATACAGTAGTGACACCCTGTGCCAATCAGAGTAATCAATGGATTCCAGAAGGCTTGTGCATAAAATCCCTATCTAGTGCCTGCTCATCCAATATCCCCAGACTAGTTTCTGGCTTGTGGCCATCATCAGTGGGGAGCCTTGGATCTGAGAGCACTGCACCTAGATCTTAGGATCTAATGCAACCCTCCAGCAACCACCTTTTATCTCGACTTAACTACAAAACTATGAGAAAGAAATTTCTAAGCTCAATAGATAGTCATATGGGTCTGAACTCAATTCAGTACCCATACATTTTGGTGGCTTTGGCTCTTTAACAACCATAGCCACCACTATCCTATTAGGCAGGATTGGTGTTAAACCACTAAACATCACATGATCACTATCTCATACTAGCACACAATTGTTATTAAACAAGGCAAAACTCTCTCCATATAGTAGTGCCACCCTGTGCCAATCAGAGTAATCAATGGATGCCAGATGGCTTGTGCATAAAATCCCTATCTAGTGCCTACTCATCCAATATCCCCAGACTAGTTTCTGGCTTGTGGCCATCATCAGTGAGGAGCCTTGGCTCTGAGAGCACTGCACCTAGATCTTAGGATTTAATGCAACCCTCCATCAACCACCTTTTATCTCCACTTAACTACAAAACTATGAGAATAAAATTGAAATAGTCATATGGGTCTGAACTATGAGAATAAAATTGAAATAGTCATATGGGTCTGAACTCAATTCAGTACCCATATATTTTGGTGGCTTTGGTTCTTTAACAGCCATAGCCACCATTATCCTATTAGGCAGGATTGGTGTTAAACCACTAAACATCACATGATCACTATCTCATACTAGCACATAATTGTTATTAAACAAGGAAAAACTCTTTTCATTCAGTAGTGCCACCCTGTGCCAATCAGAGTAATCAATGGATGCCAGATGGCTTGTGCATAAAATCCCCATCTAGTGCCTACTCATCCAGTATCCCCCGACTAGTTTCTGGCTTGTGTCCATCAACAGTGAGGAGCCTTGGATGAGTCTGGGGAAGTTGGGTGAGTAGGCACTAGATAGGGATTTTATGCACAAGACTTCTGGCATCTATTGATTACTCTGATTGGCACAGGGTGGCACTGATGTATGGAGAGAGTTTTGCCTTGTTTAATAACAATTATGTGCTAGTATGAGATAGTGATCATGTGATGTTTAGTGGTTTAACACAAATCCTGCCTAATAGGATAGTGGTGGCTATGGTTGTTAAAGACCCAAAGCCACCAAAATGTATGAGTACTGAATTGAGTTCAGACCCATATGACTATATAAGCTATTGAGCTTAGATTGAAAATACTATTATGTTTTCAATTTCATTCTCATAGTTTTGTAGTTAAGTGGAGATAAAAGGTGGTTGCTGGAGAATTGCATTAGTCCTAAAATCTAGGTGCAGTGATCTCAGATCCAAGGCTCCACACTGATGATGGCCACAAGCCAGAAACTAGTCTGGGGATATTGGATGAGTAGGCACTAGATAGGGATTTTATGCACAAGCCTTCTGGCATCCATTGATTACTCTGATTGGCACAGGGTGGCACTACTGTATGGAGAGAGTTTTGCCTTGTAGAATAGGATTCATTATAAATAGAAAGTGGAAGAACAACATTGTGAAAAATTGATGGTGTATCAGACAGAGTGGCACAATTAGATATTTAACTTAATAGTAGATATCAAATGCAGATAATTCAGGTTTACGCCCCAACAAATTCTCATTGATGATGATGAAGTAGAGAATTTTTTGTGGATTGTCTTACGAGACTTTAATGCTAGAATTGGTAAACAATTGAAGGATTATAAACTTGTGAACTTTGCAGAAAAAAAACTTATTTTATGAATTCTTTTTTTGATAAAAATGTTAAACAAATGAAGATGCAATAGAGTTTAATTATATTTTGATTAACAGAAAATATGTATTTCAAGATGGTAATATTCTTAGTAAATTCAACGTACAAAGTAATCATCGATTACTGAGATGTAGTTAATGCAAAACTAGAGAGACAAAAATTATTAAGAAAAAACTTCAGAAACATTCTAATGAATTTAAATTAGAACTTGCAAATCATTTTCAAATATTAATAGATTTTAAACATGATTCAGATATGAATGAGATCAATATGAAAATAACTAATAGACTGTTAAAAATTGAATCAAAGATAGCTGGTTAAAAAAAAAAACAAAAAAAACAATTACCCAGTAAAATTTATTCGGAGAGGAGACAATTTATGAAGAAAAGTAATAGAAAAATATATAAAAATGATAAATTAAGAATTGAATGTCCCGAAATTTGAAAGATGGTGTGAAAAAGAGTTGCTAATGATATAAGAAAGAATAATTGTGAACTAGCAAGGAAAGCTATAGAACAGAATAAGTCTCAAGAGATTTAAACAACTTTTTTCTGCATTTAGCATTAGTAGGAAACTTATTTCTGCAAGAAGAAAAAACTATTACTAAAATAAAAGATGACATCATCAAGATATATATGTCAATAAAGAACAAGGAAATTTATATCCTACCACTACTATACCTTATGAATTGTCCAGGATTTTAAATGAAGAAGTGAGGCATGCAATTAAATTTATGAAGAAGGGAAAAGCTCCAGATAATGATGGAATTATAATTAATATTTTAAAAAAAGTGGATGAAGAAAGAGAAAATTTTTTAGCTAAGTTATATACCAAATGTTTAAATGATAAAGATATACCAGATGATTGAAAGAATGCAGTATTAATATTTTATAAAAATGATAAAAAAAAGATATTAGTAATTACGGACTTAGCAATCTTTTATCAGTTCTATACAAATTTTTTACCAAAATATTTACAACTCATTTACAGCGATCTTGAAATTTTAACCAACCAAAAGAATAAGCTGGATTTGAAAGTGGTTTTAGTAAAGTGGACCATATCTAAGTATTAAGAGAATTTATGGAAAGTACCAATAAATATGAATTACCATTGTGCTTTGGATTTGTAGAATATGAAAAAGCATTGATTCTATTTATGAAAAGGCATTTGATTCTATAAACATTTCTTCAGTGATTAAAGTATTGAATTATCAAAAAAATCATATTCTGAAGAACATTTATTAAAATTTAATGGCAACAATTAGATTACACAATGATACTAAAAAGATTAACATTGAGAAGGGTGATATACAACAGGGTGACTCCATATCTCCAATACTTTTTAGAACAGTTTTGAAAGAGGTTAAATGGGAAGTTAAGGGAATAAAGGTAAATGGAGATTATTTAAGTCATTTAGATTTGGCAGATGATGTAGTTGTTTTTGCAAATAATATTTTAGAGCTTCAGAAGATGTTGCAAGAGTTATCAGATAAAAGTAAGAAAGTAGAATTAAAGGTAAATGCTCAAAAGACATACATAAAGTTAAATGAATTTTTTCAAAAAAATAAAGATTGATAATGATGAGTTAGAAGAAGTTAACAATACTGCAAATATCTTAATCAGATTATTACTACAGATGGAAACATAATGGATAAAATTAATCATAGAATTAAACTTGGTTGGAGTACTTTTGGTAGAAATAATATTAAGAGGAAATATGCCTGTACTTGAAAAGGAAGGTTTTTAATAAATGTGTTACAAGTCTTATTTATGGATCTGAAACTTGAATACTTAATAATAGAGCAGTACAGAGATTTTAGACTACTCAATAAAGTATAGAGAAATGTATGTTAGGAGTAGCAAGACTGAAAATGAAATACAGGGATGAGAGAACAAACAGGTGTTACTGACATCATTGAAATAATTAAGAGATTCAAGTGGAGTTGAGATGAACCTATTGATAAAAGAGATAGACTCCAAATGATTGTAAAAGACCTAGAAAGAGACTGCATGTGAGATAGATTGATGAAATAAGGAAGTGTTAGAAGGACACCATTTCAAGACAATAAATAATAAAATTTATATGTGAATAAAAATGTTTAGATTTGTGAATCACTCTATTGTTAGAATCATATTCTTATTGTACAAAATTTTTATTTAATTATAAGAGGATTATGTTTTTATTCAGACTTTTTGACAATCAAAATATACTAAATATTGATATTTACACCTTAATCTATCTATCAAGCTTAGTAGACAATTTTTTTAAAATTATACAGTTTCAAAGTATACAATAAATGTTAAAAAACCAAACGGCTGACAAGTAGTGGTTATACTTAATATTTACATATTTTTTTTATTAGTATTACTTTTTTTAAAAAAAAATCTGCAAAAATTAATTATATTTTCAATTTATTTATTATTATTTTTTTTGTATTAAGTCACTTGTTAATATAAAAATATAAACTTAAAGTGTCATATTGCGTACTTTTTGGGAGAACAGAATCCAGTATCTTTGTAAATACTTCATTACATGCTGTTCTGTCAAAGGAAGATCCCAAACTTTCATCATTTTTCCAAAATCCCAGTGAAAAAAATAAAGATGCTGAATGTAAACAAACTACGACAATGTTCAGAAATGCTGGTGTTTATATGTTATTTAAAAAAATGAAATAAGGCTTTGAATGGAATTTATAATCAATTTATTAATTTTTTTGAAACTTAACAACTAACACATATTCGGTAAAATAAAATGTAAAAAAAATACTTATATTCCCCAAAAACTTTATATTTCTAAGTTTTATTTACCACTGCACTAAACCAAAGACTTGACACCATTTCGTTATGATAATTAATACAATTTTAAAATTTATATGTAAATATTTAGATTTCCTAATTACTTTTATTTAAATATCATAATTTGTAAAAAAAAATAACTCATTACTATTAATAATTTATTTAAAAATAAACTTACTTAAAACATTAACTCATAATAATTATGCATAGTAACTAATCTAATTCATCAGTCATATTTTAGTAACTTCCTGTTGTCTGTTTGTATGGTTGAAAGGTTATAGTATTTTTCTAAAAGATTTGGCACTTGACTTCATTGTGTTCGATTCCAAAATTCCATATTTAGAGTGTCAAATCTCATAAAGTGTCCTTTTTTAAAAAACACCAATAGACTTTTTTCTTCTAATATTATGATTTTTTAAAATACTGATGTAATTTATTTTACATGTTTTATTATTCTGTTTTTATTGAATCTGTATTATAGTGGAATTTGTTATTTAATAAAAATTCATAATTGATCCATAAAATTACCCAAATACATGACGACAGTCCAAATCCAAGAAAAACAGAATTAGTAAAAAATAATTTGTTGAAAATATATTATTGTGTGCATTTCATTAAAACGGTATTATTTCATGTCCCTCTATTGATTGTAACAACTATGCAACTGCACTTATAATCGCTAGATTGGGAAAAGGCCTACAATTTTTTTTATCTATTCTAGTGAAAGAAATCAATTGTTTGATTTTTTTTTTTTTTACTTATTATAATCTATTATTAAACAAAAAAAAGTGTAAGGCATACTATAATGACTTCTAAACATATATTGAATATATGTGTGAAAATTTCTTCCCTTAAATAAATGTAATGTAAATCCTTAATATCACTAGATAACTAACTATATAGTGTGCCTAAGTTTTTAAACTGAAATAACAAGCATACAAAAAAATATTCTATTATTGAATAAATATTTGAGATTAAAAAGTTAACTTTGTTAATAAAAAATGGAAGTTATGCATGGAAAATTCCAAATGAAAATAAAAAACCAGTTATTTTGAACAAATTAATATGTTGGTTAGAGTCGACCTAGTTAAAAGTGACTTCTATTATCATAATGTAGCTGCCAAAGTCACGAGAGTTAATACGTAAATAAAAGATAAATGGGTAAATAATTATAATTTTTTAATATTCTACAGTCTCTTGTTAAACAAAATTATATGAAATTCATTTTGTTTTAATTAACTTTATTTTATGAGCAAGGAGGAGGAATATGTTTTACATGATAAAAAAATTTGGACATTAAAAAAAATAAATCCTCCCATACCTATCTGCAATATTATGGTGCCACTAGGTTATTTAAACCTAGAAAATTTATAAAGGCAGCAGATACATACGAGTGAAGTTCAATTTTTATTGAACTGAAGACGTGAGCCATAAGCTCGAAACCAGTTGGTCTGGAGATGAGAGTGTTCTGGATAGAGATTTTAAATATTTTCTCATATCGCACTTACTAATTAAGAGCTTGTTTGAGCTATTGGTATGCTCTCTGTATTGCAATACATATTCTATTTTAATTAAAGCTTATTAACAAACTGTGAGTTACTAGATGTGATGTACAGTGAATGTGAGGGGACTTGGAACAAAACAGTGTATATCACAGCTCTACTGAACATTACTTTCAGTTTAACTTAATCAAGTTAGGATTATTATTACCTATTCTTTTTCTTCATCATAATTTTCAATCTTTATAATCTTAAGCTTTTTTTAGCACTGTTTATGCTGCATCTAGATCATGTATATTCTTTATATTTCCAATTTCTAATTTTATTCTCTTGCAAAACTTTTTCATTTTTTCTTCTTATTATCCATTTAACATGTACATTAAAACCATTCACAATGACAAAATAGTTATCTTTCCTAAAGTTAGGAATATTTTTAGTCTATATACTCTCTAATATAAAGCACTTCCAGTGGGATTTTTAAAATACAACATCAAACCAAATCTTAGATTTGATCGCTTATGTATGTGGGTTGTTTTTTTTTTTCACTTTACTTTGTGCATATTTAAAGAAAATGATTACAGAAATTTGTAATAAGGCCATAATTAAGAATATAAATATTTGTTGTAATTATTAAGCATAAAAATGATAACAAATTAATTTATGGAAGTAATATAAATTTTTTTATAGGCAAATATAGAATGTAAGTGAAGGCAACAATGGTGCAGGATAGATGTTAAAATACTTAATCATCATCAGTGATTATTTAATATGCCTTTGTTTCCATACCTTACAGAATTCATTTCATGATCTGAATATCTAAAACAGTGCCCAAAGGATACTTAGATTCTGCATTCTTGTTTGTTAAATGCTATATTGCTAAAGGTAATGGGGTAGTTGGGAATTGAAAAACTTAATTTATATTTATAATATATGAACTCAGATGAGAACCAATAGATTTTTTCTATAAAGTACAATGTGTGAAGAAAAAGCTATAGCTGTTAATTGTGAGTTTATTAATCAAAGATAAAATATTGCTGAGAGTTTTGACCAAAAGGCTTTTTAATAGACTAAAACTGTTGAACAATTTTAGTTTAGAAAAAGTAGAAGCACTAAATAGATTTGATAACCTAAGTCACGTGTTTTAATTGACGCATAGTTGACTTTAAATTAATTAAATATTACGTAAAAAGTTTCGAGCTAGCGTACAAAAAAATAAAAATCTAGAAAAAATGTAATATAATAATAAATACATTACTTAATTCTAATTTTTATTTTTTTATACATTCATAATATACAAAGATTTTAATTAAAGTAAGAAAAACTGTCAATTGAACTGAAACGTTACATGTATTTTTTATTTTTATTGGCAAGTTTAAAAAAATATATTATTTTCCGCCAGAGGTCAGGAAATATTTAAATTAGCATTTCTTTTCGCACATTTTATTACAATTATCTTTAAAGTTTTAAAAATAAATTGAAAAATATGGAGACATCTTTATAAGTAAATTATTTGAATTAAAATTAGATTTAATATTAATTTATTATATTATTATTCAGCCTTGCAATTTATAGTTTTCGTAAGATAAATATTAATAGCTTTTCATTAGTTTACATATTTTATTGATATACTTACGTTTACTATCGTCTTTAGCTCTGGCTCACGTTCATTCCGCATAAATCTTTCGCCTTTTACTAAAGATTTCCGTGGACAGGAGCACTAATGAGCCTATAAGGCAAATTTTTTTTCGGCTCTGCGAAAGCGGGGCTTCCATAAAAAGTACGAATTTGAATTTATTAATCGCATGTGGTTTAACTAACAACGTGCGTTTGCGAAAGCTTTTCGTAAATTCATTATTGGTTTTCTGCTGTAGTGGAAGCAGAATTTCTTACGTGTGTTTACAAATCGAGACATAAAACTTTTTATTCAAACATCCATTCATACTTGGAAACTCTTCCGGAATTAGACTTGATGAGGCCCAGAGGCTCCTATGTTTTAAATTGCACCACCTAATCTCAGAAAAATTTTTAAAATATATTGTTTCATTTTTACTTAAAGAATGTATTTACAAAATCACATAAATTATATACAATACTCTAAAAGGTTTTATGTTCCAATTTAAATCATTTTTTTCTTGATTTACCAAATGTAAAATCATTGATTATGTCATCAAAAGATATGCTGCTTAACATGTAGCTTTCTATACTCATGATGCTAAGTGCAGACTATTTTTCTTGAGACATAGTTGCTCTCAGGTCATTTTTTATTCTCATTAGCTGTGAAAATGATCTTTCTCCTGAACAATTTGTTACTATAGACACAGGAATAATCGTAATACTGCTTTTACATGAGAGAAAACTAACCGAATCTTATCTTGAAAGATGATTTGATGCAGATCTTTGTGTTGAATTTGTTCACTCTTGAGATTAAAGCAGCATCGTGTGGGTACTCTTTCATTAAAATATCTACTGCTTACATAGCTTCTAAATCAACTAAAAATGAAAATTTATTTGTAATATAATTATAGACTGTTACTCATTTCACTCGAAATTTGTCTCTTCGAAAAAGCGTCTCATCAGCATCATTTGCAACTCCCATCATTGGCTTGTTTTTTCTCATCCTGTTTCTTTTTTCTGTAGAATTATATTCTACATCTGACAAACTTGATTTAGTTTCTTCAATATCATCAAAACTTTCTTGAATATTTTTAACATGGTGAGAAAGTGGTCTACAGATTTGCGCATGTGGTAAGCGCAATGTTTAGATCCTGGAGAGCCAGATTGGTTTTGTGAAATTCTTCCAGCATATGATTCCATAAATGTAGCATAAAAACAAACTAGTTTCTCCATTTTTTCCAGAAGACTATTAGCTTGTAATTTTGTAGTTCATTTTTGATTCTCATCAGCATGAATGTGCCTTAGAGTATCTATGATTGGCGTTTAACTCACATATATGGCAGACACTGCTTTGATATGTGTTTCCCACTTAGTGTCAGACTGTTTCTTTAGTACTCTGATAGCTAAGTCTATTTTCAAGGAAGATAACATCACAGATCACCTCTTTGTAGAAGATGAAAAGAAAGTGTGTCATTCTTGAACAACAGAAAAAGTTTATTGCATCTAAACAGCAATCTGCAGGAGCATGGCCAACAAAATTTAGTGATTGTCCAGCATATGGAATATATATAACATGCTTGTTTAACTCAAGAATTTTCTGTTGCATTCCATTGTATTTATCAGCCATATTTGCTACACTATCATATAATTGTCCTCAGCATTTACAGAAATCAACTTTGCAGTCCTTACTTAGATAATTCACCACCATATCTTCACTACTGTGACTTTCCAACTGTAGAAAAGTTAGAAAGCATTCAACAGGTAAAACATCACCAGGTGATATATATCTTACTATAGCAGTTAGTTGATCCACTTGGGAAAGATCTGGCATAGACTCCACAGACAAACTGAAGTAACCTGCTTTTCTCAGATCACCCAAAAATGATTCTGTTACTTTATTAGCCATGAGCTGTACAAGTTCATTACACACTGTCTTTGATAAATATGCTAGATTTATTATTAAAAATCTGGTGACAAAGGACAATATTTTGTAAACAGATTTTATTTTTTAAAATTCAGAGAATTCGCTTTCTTTTCCCCCTTAAAAGCTAATTAATTAAAAAAAAAACCTTCCTCATCTGACTAAGATTTTGTTTTTCTAAAATATAATCTGTCATATGATTCAATTATAGATTTTACTTTCGCTAGAAAACCAGGTGATTGATAAACAATTATAAAAGTAGAATTAGTTTCGAAAATAATGTTAAAACTGGGATTAATTTTCAATTTATTTGAAGGGACAAATATATATATTTGATTTACGTTAGCCAAGATAAGTTAAAGTCTGTTTTCATAAACATCTCATCATAATTATACACATAAATCATAGACTTCTTGAGCTATTGTGCAATATATTTATTATAGTGTAAGATCTGTAGGGTGGTCCTTCAATTAAGCAGATTTATTTCAATCTTTTAAGTATATTAGGCCTTAGTTTGGCCAGTAATGCAATATATAACCATTTGTTTAAACTTATAATGTGGCCACTCATACTTTTGTTAGTCTCTTAATGGCAGGCTTTCATAGAAGAGTTATTTATTGCTCTTCATTGTAATTAATTTTGTGTTTCTGGATTATTTATATATATTTCTTATTAATTTGTATATTTTGTTCTTCAAGCAGATGTTCATTTCTGCATTGGGGAAATGGATTTGTCAGATATTCCTAGATATGATCACGCTAAAGGTGGGAATATTGTATTTTCATATTTGGAGGATCTTGGCTGTTATTCGTATTATTATCAATGCAGACACTCATTCCTGCATGATAGTAATTAATTCATTACTGGTTGTAGGAGCATTTCATTGCTGCTCCATATGGCCCTCTAATCTGATAGAAGTCTTGGTTAAAGTTTCATCAAGGTAAGTGTACCCCATCTGTTTCATCATCGGATATACTCCTTTGTTGTTCACAACCTAGCACCACACTTATTATTTCTTAATGGTATTTTAAAGTGTGAGATTCAAGCATGCAGTCTGTCATAATTCTGAGAATATGGCGGTCATCTATTCATGGTTGTAATTTTTATATAATTAAGTACCCATTCCCATCTTAACCTTGCTTAATTATTCATTAATTAATCATTAAACTACCATAGAATGTCTATCTTAGAGAATATTAAGACATATAAAATCTATAGTCCACCTATTGTGTGTAAGTTAATGATAATTAAATTGCTTAGTCGCTAATTAAATTTTTTTTTAACCTGTAAAAAAAACAACAACAATATAGTCTTAGGTTTAAATCTAGGCATATAAATTTTACTTTACTTTTGTTTTATTATTGTTACTAATAAATCTATATACACTACTTGCATTTTATGTCGTTTACCACAATTATTTAATATAGTTAAGAATTTCTTGTATCTTCTTGACCAAGTGGGATATAAGAAAAAGGGCATGTATTCTAACATCAGATGCTTTAGTCACATAGTAATGGTTCTGGGGATATAGATAATGAGGTCTGACTTTGTACTGTTTGTGGTAATGACATGTGAGTTAGTGGTCATCGCTTGATTCCTAGGACTGGTTTAGCTAACCATACGTTTCTGACCATTACAATATTGTACAATGAATTATAATTTTTTGTGTTAAATGCAAAATATTTTCTAAAATTTAAAAAGATAATTGATTCTAAATTTAACTTAAAAGTAGTTTAAAAGAAAATGGTATTTTTCTTTTAACAATACAAAAAAAATGGAAATGACACCCTAGAAAAAGTAATTAAAATGCTTCTAAACAGATTGGTAGATTAAAATTTAAAAAGATAAAAGATTAAAATAATTTAATTAAAAAGGCTGCTATTCTCACTCAAAAATATGAATTTGGAAATAGAATATTGGACAAATAAACTCGGACCTCAGCGAAAGTAATGAAGTTATCTATACCCAATAGTTTGGAAGGTCCAAAGTGCAAGAGATTGATTCTAATTTTACAGATAACTCCAAATCTTATAAATAGTGCTGGAAATTATATTTAAGATTATTTTTCTATTATTCTAACTTGATCCTGTCAGTGATTAACATTTAGCCATTGTTATTATTCTGCTTTAATTAATTCTTATTTGCTAGTTTCAGCATGTCTACCATGCAAAATAGAGAAACTGTTATCTTCTTTGTTCTGTCAAGCAGATAGAGGGCAGATAGAAAACCATTGCCGAGTCCCAAAAGAGAAGCCATCTGCATGTGAAGAACCATTCAAACACATGTTCTCTATGTATCCATCTTAGAAGAGAAAAAGTCGGATATTCAGTGCTATAGGAAAAACCAGCCACCAAAACAAAACTTAATTGATATCTATGCATTCAAAGTAAATGTGAAATAGTGGTTTAGACCTTCATCCACCATAGCTATGGTTTTAAAGAATCAACACTGCCAATACCTTAAGACTGAACCTGAATTTTTAAAAGAATAAATATAAACTTTAAACTAACCTTTAGTTAATTATAGTCTTCTGTTTAATGAAATATGTTAATGAAAATTGATTTATTTTTAATCTGTTTATGAGCAGGTTTGTCAAGAGATTGTAGTTTGTTTTATTTAAATATCACACCACAATTTAGTCGACACTAATCATAATAAATTAGTTTATAAAAGACAATTAGCTTGTAATTGCAATCTCTTTCCATACTATTAAAAGGTGTATATTAGTTATATCATTATTTCCACTTTATTTAATATGTTATCTTAGTAAATCTATGAATTATGAGTAGAGGGCAATCTTGCTGCATAGACAAGCTAGATCGGGTTTTATTAAGTAGATATAAGTTTTAGCTAACTAGTTGTATTTGGAATTATTATTAAGAAAGTATAGCTGGTATCCATCACTTTGGATTATAAGTTACATCTGATTCTCATTCTTATGTAACACATCAGTAGTAGGTGGTTGTAACATCATTTACGATTGCTGATCCCTTACAATCATTATCTTATTTTGTTAAGACAGTAATGTGGGGTAAATTATCAATTCCTACTACATGTCTTCCATTTTACTTTCATATCACATGATCACCATTTCTTATGCTTACTCTTAACTGTTATTTAACTAGGCAAAACTCTCTATACGTATTGCTACTCAATGCAAACCTTCTGGCATCCATTGATTACTCTGGCTTGCACTGAGTAGCAATATGTATATAGAGTTTTGCCTGTTTGAATTTTGCTTTCATCATGTTTACCGATACATATGCACCTGCTGGTCACTATATGCTATATACATGACAAAAGGTTAATTCCTACCATAGGCATACAATTATTACATGTATTTGTTCTTATATAATTATTGTAATACTGATGTGAATTCCTGTATTTTACAATTATTTTATTACCTATCAGTTCTAATAGCATAACCTGTAATTGATCATAACAATCAAGTAGTAGGATCAACCTTAATAAGCTTGTATCAGTTAGCCTATGTAGGATAGTAGAGAGCAGTTAGATGTCTATGCAGTAGATTGGAATTCATTCAGACAATTAACATTAATAGTATCAAGTAGGAATTATTTTAAAATATTGAATTGTTACACACCGTAAGCTATATCTGTCATAAGTTAAATGGAAAATAATAATTAAAATAAAATTTGGAAAGGTTTATTTACCTTAATTAATACATCAATTGATTAAAGTCATGCCAATGTATGCTTTGTGTTGTATATAAGTGAATAAATAGTGTTGCCTCACTATTTTTGGCATTTTGTAATCTTTAGTTAAGAATCTCTTGTTTTCTTCCTGATCTTAGCGGGCTTTAAAAGAAAAAGTTGATATTCTGTGATGTTAGAATGTGGATTGCACATGTAGATTGCCCTCGGTGATTTGCATGTAGGTTAAGCAATTCTGACAGTTACAGTATATAACTTTTCTAAAAAAAATTCTATTTCTTCACCTGCTTCTTTTACTATATCAATTACGATTCCATTGTTACTTGGAGTTTTTCCCTTCTTCATAAATTTAAATACATGTCTCACTTCTTCATTTAAAATCCTGGACAATTCAGAAGATATAATAGTTGTAGAAGGTACTTGTTCTTTATTACTATAAAATTTTTGATAGAACTCTTCTATCCATTTCTTGATGTTCTCTCTTGTTTTAATAATACTGCCATCTTTTTTTCTTATTGCAGATATCAGTTTCCTACCAATACCAAAATGATGTTTTACATTCTTAAGATTTTTATTCTCTTCTACAACATTCCTTGCTAGTTTACAATTATATTCTCTTATATCATTATTAATTCTTTTTCACACAAATTCAAGATATTTAATTCTTCTTAATGCATAATTTTTATATATCTTCATATTCCTCCTTTTGTCCATAAATTCTCTAGCCTCAATAGAAATTTTATTGGTCAATTGCTGCTTTTTTTCTACCAACTATCTTTGTTACAGTTTTTAAAAGTGTATCAGTTATTTTCCTATTAATTTCATTCAAATCATATTCAAAATCTGCTAATATTTGCAAACGACTTGAAAGTTGTAATTTAAATTCATTAGAATGTTTTGAAAGATTAGGAATATCAACTGTGAATATTGTTTTTCTTAATAATTTTTGTCTCTCTAGTTTTGCATTAACACGTATGGCACATCTTACTAATCAATGATCAATTCCCATGTTAAATTTATTAAGAACATTACAATCTTGAAATATGTATTTTTTGTTAGTCAAAATAAAATCCAATTCTGCTGTACCTTCATTTGGATGCTTCCAAGTCCATTTCCTTTTAACATTTTTCTCAAAAAAAGAATTCATAATATAAAGTTTTTCTTTTTCTGCAAACTCTACCAGTCTATGTCCCCTCTTATTTCTATTACCATAACTAAATTTACCTACAGCACTTTCATCTTTCATTTGTTTATCAATTCTAGCATTAAAGTCTCTCATAATAATTTTAAAATGTTGTTTGGTCTCATCAAAAACCTTTTGTACCTGCATATAAAAATCTACTACTTCATTAATATGGGAACTTGTTGGAGCATAAACCTCAATTATCTACATTAGGTGTCGGCTATTAAGTTGACTAACTAATCTTGCCACTCTGTCTGATACAACATCAATCTCCACAATGTTGTTCTTTCACTTTTTATTTATAATGAATCCTACTTGATTTGTACTTCCAATATATGTCCACGTTTTAAATCAATTGTCTCTTCACCTTTTCTTCTAACTTCACAAAGTCTAATAATGTCCCATTTATTAAGAGACAATTCTTCCAATTCTTGTAATCTTCACTTGAAAGTCAACTACATTTGCAAGTACTTAAATGAAAAGTCACTATCAAATGTATTTATTCGTATAGTATATGAACATGGATGGGTTGCTCACCAACACACATTAGCCAATGTAGTGAGTTTTTTGCCTTTTTACCTCTGAGTTCAAGATTAAGAAACACAGACCATGGTTTTTCAACTCTATTGCCTGATAAGGCAGAATGAATGTGTGTTGTGCATACAGATGGCAAAAAATATCAAAATAAAGCATAAAGATCTTAATTATCTTGTAATTTCATAAAAATATTTAAAAAAACTATAAAATTTTATACAATTTTAAAAACTTTATGGCATTCAAATAATTTGGTCATAGCACCTCTGATTAAATTGGCTGCCAATACAATTTTCATTTACTCAAAATAACGAAACACCAGAATAAATAATTTTTTTAAAAAAATACTAGAAAGAAATTTGAATACAATTTAAATATAAATTTATGTTAACAACTGTAAGAACTATTAGTAATAGAAAGTAACATTTATAGTTTTAAATTAACTTTATTAGAGTTATTATAAAATTGGAGATTATTTACAAGTCTTATTAAATGCAAAATATTAAAAGCTTAGCACTTTCGAGGTGGGTTACCTTATATTCATAGCAATACTGATCCATGTAGAACAGAGAGATAATGGCTATATGCAAAATACATGCAAATTATTTAGATAGCCCAGTGTTTGGAGATGTCAAAGCAGGCATCACATGTATTGATAGAGTTATTGTTACCTGTAATGAAATAAGCCTCCCTAATTTTCCACTTGATGTTGTCTTTCTCTATGCAAACTATATTATTGAAACAAAAGAGATTTCAAGTAGAAAAGAAATCAGATAGATGCTCATATAATTGAGCAATAATCAATACATATTTAATGCATAATTAGTATATTCAATAACCAAGTCACTGGACTGTTATTAATGAGATCAGATTCCATGTAGCTGCAAAAATATCAGCTGGTGCATGGATTCAATCTCTAGTCTTAATGTTATTTAATTTTTTTAGAAAGAGTGATTTAATATTGTGAAATGTAGGATTAAAGCTTAGATAGCATCTTACAAAACCAGAGTGTGAAAAGAATGAAAAGTAGTAATTCTTATATTGAAAGAAGGGCTACTTTGTATATATTTTTTTATTGTTGATTGTTAGTGAATGAAAGAGTCATGTTATGATAAGAGTATGACAAAGAAGAAGTGAGGAACAATCCTTTAAAAAGTGTTCTAATGTTTCTTCATTTCTATGACAGAGGGCACACGATGGATCTATATTTGTGAAGTGTCACTTGTAGAAGAGAAAATAATTAGTAGGAAGGGCTTTAACATTTATTTTTATTAAGAAGTCCAGATATTTGGATTCCAGGTGCCAATATCTGAACTTTTTTATAATGTATTTGTTACTACATAACAAGAAAGATTGACTATTATTTGATATACTATTATTATTTTCAATTTCATATGTTTGCCAATAGTTAATTTTATTTAGAAATAGATTATGTGAAAGAATGGTATGCTTACTTATGAGAATTATTAAGGTTTTGATAAAATTATTAATAGGTGAAGGAGTCTGCAGTAGGATTAACAGGCATTACACTATTAACACTTGGGAAGAAATTAATTAGTTTTGTCATTTCATTAATGGCTCTCTAAAGATAAAATGTAGAAATGCTATGTAATGAGAGACCATTGAATTTAATATGTTTTTGCATATTTCTTATGCTTTTTTATTCCTGATTAATTTGGTGATAAGGGAGGATTTTTTTTTTTAATGAAAAAATTAATTTAATAATGGGTAAAAAATAATTAATTTTAGGAAATATTAAAATGTTGATTAGTGATGCCTTAGCATATATTGAAAGATATCTTTGGATAATGCATTCTGATGAAACAATTAGCTAATTTTGTATAGCTGTTTTCATTGCATTATATGAGATATGCAGTGGGAAACCTAAAAATTTATGAGTAGAGGAAAAATTGGAAGGAACGGTCTTACCTGTAAGAATATTCCAAGTAGATTTTTTTTAGTAAAGTGGATTAAAAAATTGTTAATATAATTATTAAGTATGGTGTGAATAAGGGAAGGAGTTTTTTTGATGGGAAAAAATAACTAAGTTATCCATATAGGAGATGTGATTAATGGTTTGGTTAATTATAGGAATATGTATTCTTGACATTTTACTTTCTATTTCTAAAAGGAGAGAATTAATATAAGTTGTAGAGAGAGCCTTGAGGAATGGAATTATGTGGATGAAATCCAGGGAGTATTTTTCCAATGAGAGTTGTTCAAGCTTCTCTATTAATAAAATAAGTAGATTTGCCAGTATGTATAGATATGGTATTGGTATATTATATTTCTGGCATAGTTTAGGTTTAGGAACCGAGTCAAATACAGACCTCATATCTAATTGCACAGCAATGGGCCATGTTTTTCTACATTGCCTAATGTGGTTTATTATTACTTTAAACAGAATAGCTGCTGCTGAAGTAGCTGAACCTTTTTTTGCAAACTAAAATTTTGATAATGAAGGGAGGAGTGGTTAGATTTTATCTTTAATAAGAGATTCAAAACTATTTTTTAAGGATTGGAATCATGGATATGAATCTAAGATTGTCCAGGAGGAAAGGAATGTTTTTTTTTTAAGGAAGGGAACCATAGAGATAGAATAATGTTATGGAGTTATGTAGATTTGTTTGGACAAATGATTAATTAAATTGTGAATTATTGGAATGAAGTGGTTGAGATGGTTAAGCAGAATTTTGGGGATTGCATGAGATCCTAGATAAGTAATATTAGGAGTTCTTTTTAACTCGAGAACAATATTAGATTTAGTAATTCCATGATGTTCAACATAATGTCCATATAAAAAAGAGTGAGTTTGGGATAGGAATAAATTTGAAATTTGAATTTAAAGTGATAGTATATAAGGGGAAACTTGTTTTCTCCAGTGATCACATTTGAATCTTTCAAATGGTATTGTTGTTTTTGGTTTATAACTAAGGACCCATTATATATATCCTTTTGACCAATTATGGTGATCTTCCATATATATTTGACTTTTTGATAGATAATTGGCTATGTGTGTGTTTGTATTTTTGTTTGAAAGTTATGATTAAAGGAATAGATGATGTTGAAGGGGAAATATTTTTTAGTTGAAGGTGTATTGTATCCAATTATTTTACCAATCTAGTTGGGGATTTATTTTTTCTTGTATAAAATTTATGGTAGATTTGATGATGTTTATAAATGTGAACCATGATTCTACAGCGTTTAATTTTATAATGTTTATTTTTTTAAAATAAATGTAAATTTCTGAAAGGACAGCTTCAGATGTCATGGATTTTAGAAGTAATCTAATAGTGTTGTTATGCTTGAATACTGGTTGACTTTGCAAGTTTAACTCAATTTCAATTCCCAATGCTAGATGGTCTGAAAAGCTTACAGGTATTAATGTTGGAGTGATAAAAAAATTAAAGTCAGGAGAGTAGAAAAGAAGATCTATTAGTGTGGAGTGTGTTTTGGTGATGATGAAAGAAAAGGAGTTTGTAGAGAAGAATTCTTCTGCACTCATGACTTTGGCAATAATCTGATGGAGGTATTTCTTCACAAAAGTTAATTATGGCATGTTGAAATCACCAGTTAAAATTATAGGATGTTAATTAGTAGAAATAAACGAATTTATCTGCCTTATTAATCTCAATATTAGTTTCATTTTGTTGTAAAGATATATTGTGATTATGTTTATTATTAGAGAAGTATGAGTGTGTTACTATGCTTATATTGGAATCAAGATTAAAAAAAATTAAATTGCTTAAATGGAGAATTGTGTATAATCATTACTACTCCAACTGCAGATACATCAGACTACCAAGCATCACATGATCACCATATGACTATATAAGCTATTGAGCTTAGATTGAAAATATTATTGTTTTAAATTTCATTCTCATAGTTTTGTAGTTAAGTAGAGATAAAAGGTGGCTGCTGGAGGGTTACATTAGATCCTAAAATCTAGGTGCAGTGCTCTCAGATCCAAGGCTCCTCACTGATGATGGCCACAAGCCAGAAACTAGTCTGGGGATATTTGATGAGTAGGCACTAGATAGGGATTTTATGCACAAGCCTTCTGGCATCCATTGATTACTCTGGTTGGCACAGGGTGGCAGTACTGTATGGAGAGAGTTTTGCCTTGTTTAATACATCAGACTACCATAACTTAAGGAATCCAAATTTATTAAGATGTGTGATGAATATTTTGTTTCATGTAAGAAAGTTATATTTGAGTTAAACTGTGTGAGCTAGTTGCTGAGGGCAAATAAGCATTGAGGTGAGTTAATGTCCCTTACATTAATCTGTGTTATATTTAAATTCATTAAGAATAAGACCCAGTGTTACCTGTTATATGTATTAATTTTATACTGTATTTAAATATTAAACCAGTAATTAAATTTCTATTTTTTTAATTTAATCATTTTGATAGTAAGAATAAACTGACTATTTTTACTTACAATACAAAATAAAAATGTTTTTGAGTTTTTCCAGTCGTGTTTTCATCTTGTAATTTTGATATTAATTTTGCTATACTATTATGTTTGGAATAAATTGTTTTTCTCTTCACTAGTAAAAATGGTCTACAATAGGGTTAAAAATTAAAATGAAGGAACATCAGTACTCTGGGACCACTAAGCAGCTACAGGCCATGTATTTGAACCTAGTCTGCCCAAATAATTTGTACAGAGAAGAGTGATGCCAAAAGAAAAGTTAAAGAAGCTTTTTACATTGCAAATGATCCCAGTGTCATTAATAGAAGAGAGACATGCTTTGCTCTCTAAACAATGGACTAATTAAATATACAAACTCATTTGCATTTGTCTACAATTACTCACAACAGTATTCATTCACAAAGCTATGAGTATGAGATTCGAACATTAAAGCTCAAAAGCGCTAAGCAGACCTGTTACACATTATTTTAAGTATAATTATAGCTTCACTAACGCATGCGAAAAAAGTCGCATATTTATAATTATTATGTTTGGAGTGATTGATTTTGTTACTTGGAAAAAAGGATGATAAGTGAATGTGTTTTTTTTGTGTGTGTGACACACTGGTTTCTAATGCAATATTTGATTTTTTCTTTCTTATTCGTTTTTTTTTTTTTATCATTTTCTTTTATGAAAGAGGATTGTTCTTGAGATATGATGGTTTTACTGATATCTAATTTTTGTTGAATTCCTATTTTTACTATAGGAAATGTAGGTTTTCTATTGTTAAATGGGTAATCGTAGTTTCTTTGGTGGTGCATATTAATGATACAGAATCTTGATTATTAAGTATTATTTTCCTCTAGAATTTGTTGTTATTTTTAGAATGTTTTTATCTCAAGTTTTTTGCCTTTTATTTTTCCCAACTTTTAGAAATTTACTTCCGTTTTCATCGGTATCAGTCATATTGTCACTTAATGAGTTATCTGTAGTGTATTCCATATCTGATTCAGTTATAGACATTTTTTTTTTAAATAACAGGAGTAATGGAATGATTTTCCATTGGTATGTTTGTTAATGTTATTACTTCAACTGATGTGGAATTGTTTAGATTATGTCAAATGTGACTGTCCTTATTCAACATTGGATTATCAAGGGATGTTGTATCTGAGGTTATTTGTAACTCTTCCTTTTTGCGTGATCTTATATTCTTTGAGCATTGATGAGTCATTGTATTTTTGAAACCACACTCCAAACCAGTGCGATTTGGGCAAATTTCGATGAGATGTTCCCTGAATTAGCAAAAGAAACATTGTGGAGGAATGCCTTTAAATGTGATAAGTGAAGAACTATCCATGGAGTGTAGTGTGGGCATATCATAAAGTTGAATGTTTATTGTCAAATATAGCAATATTAATTAGGTCAGGGACTATGGCTCTTTTTTTTCAAATAAATATTTAAAGTTACTGATTTCTCCATAATTGGTTAGTAAACAATGTAAATCATGACTAGTGAAATTAATGTGGCAATTTTTGATTTTCCTCCTAGTTTTATTTATTTGTATAACAAATAAATTTGTTATTTAGGAAATGAATATTCTTTTGGAAAAATTGTTTCAGTGCGATATTATTAAACTCTAAAACTATATAGCGATCATTATAGAGTGTGCCAAAATTTTATAAAACAACGCCCACAAATATTTTTCTGCTATATATTCATAAAATTCGTCCATCGGGATGCATTCCAGAACAAAATATTAATATTTTGTTCTGGAATGCACTTATCTTTTTCATTAATATTTTGTTCTGGAATGCACAAATTGTCATCTTCAAAATTGTAAATTTCTGAAATGTTTTATTTTGTTATATTGTTTTTTTTTCCAGCTTCGTTTTCATTATGAGCACTTAAGTATACTTGCATAAGAAGTTTTACTACTTATAAAATTATTGCAATCATTTTCGATATTAGAGGGAGTATTTTTTAATATGCTTTTATTACTATTATTTGCTTCGATTTTTGATAGTAGATTTATATTGATAGTAGAAAATCCTAGCATAATAGTATATTAGATCGAAAAAAAAAACCCCGCACTTTCAACTTACCAGATACAGTAATTTTTTATCCGAGATTATGGTTTTATGTATACAAATGGCAGTTTTTAGAACAAATACCCACGCTATTTTCCCGTTAATTATTAAGATTTGTTTAGACAGTCGCCATGTTGACCGGAAACGTGTTGATCTTTTAAATAACATTTATATTTGTTCTATGTATACGTAAAAGTACAGTATGTATTTTTTAAAATAAATGTTTTTATATGCATTGTTTGTGACTTTTTATTTATTTACATATTCTATATTTTTTTCCTAATTGGACCGCAAAGACTCTTAAAAATTGTTATCCGGCCTTTTAAATCCCACAGTAATTCATTTTAAGAATTTACTCTGAGACAAGGAGTTAAAAATCTAAGGCATATTAACCTTTATCATAATAACCAATTGCATAATTTGATTACGAGTCAAACTTCTTTTTTTTTTTTTTAGTTTTTTACATGCCGTTAGAAGGCAGAAGCAGCGTTTTAAAATTTAATAGCGAATTACATATATTATTTTAAAATAATAAATTTATCCAACAAAATAATTTAAATATTTTATTTCTACATTTATTAAATTTAAAATTAAATGTTATTGATTATTTATAATTATAAAATATTTTAATTTGCAATTGTTCTAGCAAATTTATTTATTAAGGTCTACAGTTTAATTTTAAGTTTTATATATTTACTAATTTTCAAGATTCGTCTTCAGCTCTGGCTCCCGTTCATTCCGCATAAATCTTTCGCCTTTTACTAAAGATTTCCGTGGACAGGAGCACTAATGAGCCTGTAAGGCCAATTTTTTTTCGTCCCTGCGAAAGCGGGGATCTCTTTAAAACTTTGATTTAAAAATATTCGTTCGTAACTGGAATGATTTTTTTTCAGTAAAGCTATATGATTTTTTTCATGAGGGTTTTTACAATTCCTTTTTACCGCAAATTCACATCTTTCTGAAATAATTTTCAGAATTAAATTCGTAGTTATATGAGTAACTATAGATTATATTATTTTTATTCAACTTTTAAGTGATTGTATTCTCTTTTATTTTATTGTTGCCAACACTATTCACACATACATACATTATACACATTTTCATACGCAATAGATATATCTAAGTTCATCATTGAATTATCCCACTGACACTTCAACTAGAGCGCACCTGCCTTCAATAGAATAATAAATATTTTAAAAACTCATTGTAGAAGGGTTTTAGATTAAGAGTTCAGCTACTAAAACCATGAACAGAAAAAATTAAAATATAAAAATGTGTGTTGGGGATGGGATTGATAGCGATGTGAAAATCAACAGTTATTCCGATCAATTGGTTTAATTTATTTTTTCAAATGGGAGAATAATTTAAATAGCAAAAAGCACTGCATCACATTCGATGATACAATCTGATGTTTTAAGGATCTCAATAGCTTTCTCTGGTTTTTTTTTTTTTTTTGGTTGATAGTGCTACATTTGGATATGGTTTTGGTGTTTGGAAAATCTATATTACAACCAACATCCAATGCAGAGAATCAGAAAAAAAAGAAGATAACTATGCATTAGCGTGTTCATCTCTTCTAGTGCAGACATGACAATTACACCTATAAAAGAAACTCCACAAATACCACATGGGATTTCATAAACCAGGTATCTAATAGAGGAGAGAGAAAAAAAACTTTGTCGCAAATCTTATCCAGTATCCCGAAAATGAAAAACATCAATTTCCCTTGAAACCCCAGTATGAAGCTGTGAAAGGCCTTGTTTGTAAAAAAAAAAAAAAATTTTTTTTTAGCCAACTTGGTATGGCAAGCTTAGAGAGATTACTTCAATATAAAAAGCCAAGGTTATGTTGGTTGCTTTCTTCTGATATTCTTATTGGAATTCCTAGATATTTATTAGTGAGAAAATATGGTAGTCTGTAGTCCTTTGTGTACATCCTGAGAAAAAGATCATAAAAGGAAGCCTTCCATTAATATAATAATGCTGAGAATCTTAATCAAACTTTTCCAAGGTCTCTCACAAATTCTTGAATACAGGCAAGTACAAATACTTGAGAGAGCTTCCACAGTATTAAACCTCAATCCAATCTGTCCACTAGAATTCTGTATGTAATTTATACATGGAAAAGTTGGGGGTAAATAAAACCATTGAGAATAACAAGAGTTTTCTGTTTTCTCTTTGACTTTAATTTTAGTTGGTAAATTTATGCTGATTACATCAATTTCTTCCTTACTTTCAGGAAGAGAATTCATCTTCACATTCTTTAGCATATCCATCAATTCTTAAAATTTGGAAAAGCTGAAGATGATTTGGAAAATGCTTGTTTAGCAACAATATCTGTTTCAACTATATTACATGGTAACCATGCCTTTGACATTACGACATAATCTGTTTAGTTGTCAAAACACTTATTTTTCAAAGAATCTGAACTGTTTAAAACTTTTAACATACACCACTGATGCTCTTTGGGACTCAACAGCTCTTCTCTTTTCAATATCCCAAGACATGAATATGGAAAGGGATGTCACTGTATATGGAAAAATATATACATTTGAATCTGATTTTACCAATAAATCTTTTTTTTTAGCAAAAGTTTTGGCTAGTTGTTCCATACAAGACAAATCTAATTTTTATATCTGAAATAATAACTTTATTTGGCAATGAACACAGTGATTGATTTTTTGAATTTAATATAGCTGTGATCTTGTCTACCACAACAGATTTTTTATCAGATACTTGAACTGTAGTTACTTCATCTGTTATGGCACACCTGAGATTAGTTGTAACAGCTGTTGGAAGACAATCTGATTAGTTGTAGATTTCATAGAAGTAGAATTGGATACCAATTTGAGTATAAATGTCTGCTATTAAGCTGACCTACACAGCTTTTTTTTAAAATCAATATCTGAATTTCACAACCATAATTCTTTTCCTCTAACCAATTTATTTATCCTCATCCCATTTCTCATAATTTTATACCTGTAATATATTCTCTACACATCTAATTTCTTACAAAAATATATGGAAATAAATTGTCACTTAACTTTGCATATTTTAAAATATTTCCTGCCCAACATGATTGTTATTCTTTTCATAATCAATTTTTTTTCAAACAATTTAAATTTTTCTTTGTTTTCTCTCATTAAGGAGATCCATTCCATTTCATTTTGAAAAACCTTATTTCCTATCCTCATTTTATCATCTATTGCATATCTATTTTTGTATTCTTTCTAAAAATTTCTGACTTCTGTGGTCAATTCAAACTGCATCATTTCCAAATGTTAGCACATTTCCACATCCTTCATATTTGTTTTATGAGAAAACATGCCATTCTCATTGTATTTTTTGCTTTTTTTCTCATTTCTACAGGGTAACGTTATTCTATAGTCAAACCTTGCAGTAGTCACTATTGAAATAAATAATAATTTCAATATTTTTCATTCTATAACATACATATAGAAATTCTTAATGGGTAATATTTTTTGCCTTTTTCCCAATTACCAAATTTATCTTCATATTTAAAAACACTATTTTAACTAGCAAAATAAAGGATATCTTTTTATTTATTAATTAACTATTAACTAGTAATAAGTATGAACAATATTTTTCACGATTTTCACTTTATAAATTAAAAAACACAATCACTTTTTTTTAATTCTTACAATATACAAATTGTACAGCATAAATCTTATTGCGATTTTGAATGGTAACCATCAAATTATATAATAAACATATTTTGTAAGTCTTAGTAATCAATTTAATTCACCTAATTTAAATTATTGAGTTCACTTTTCAAATTGCTCTGATTTCTAGATATCATTGTAATTGTCTTATCAAAAAAAAAAGCATAAAGATTTTACACCAGGTTTGAAATATTACATTTCTTTTTCAATGATATACATTTTAATTAAACTTAAAAATAAAATATATCCTATAACTTCATAGATTGCAGTATTAGTGTGCATTAAATTTAATTTTTCACATTTTTAAAGGTGTTTATTATTATTATTATTATTATTATCATCATCATCATCATCATTATTATTATTATCATCATCATCATTATTATTATCATCATCATTATCATTATTATCATCATCATCATCATCATCATTATTATTATTATCATCATCATCATCATTATTATTATTATAAACAAATTTTATATCATTTTTTTATTTTTTTTTGCATTTCTTCATATAAAAAAACTCCTTATATACACTCTAATGCAATTCTTCCTTTATTTTTCTAACAATTTTGACTGTCCTGCAATTAAAAAAAAAAGGCGGAAGAAAATTATAAAAAACTCTGATGAAGACTGTAGGACAGTCAAAACTGTTTGAAAAATAAAAGAGGAATTATAAGAATTGCATTAGAGTGTATATGAGAAGTTTTATAAAAAAAACTAATATGTATGAATATAAACAAATTTTAAATTAATATCATTAGACACTAGAAGCCTAAATAAATCCAGGCTTAAACTATACAATTAATTTTTCATTTAAGTTACTTTGAGTTTAAATAAAATTTGTGGCAAAATAAGATTATTTTCAGCTTAATTTTGAATTAAAAGCTTCATTATAAATAACAAACATATGTTAAACCAATAAAATAATTTAGAATTTAAAAAAAAAAAAACAACTAATTTTATGCTTGAATAACTGAAATCTAAATAATTCTCTTTACAATATTAAAAATAAAATGACTAAATCACAAAATAACATTTGTAGTGGAATAAAATGTTCAGCTTATTTATTGTTAAAAACATTATTAGATATAATTAAAGTATATTAAAACAGTTAATAATTTTTTTTAAAAAAAATAAGCTTATCTTTATTTTTTAATAATGTAAACAATTCCTACTATAATACTTTTAAGAAAATGGGCAGGATAACTGATACAAATGCAACAATGAATGCTATTGGATGATCCAGCATAATGTTTTAGATGATTTTCACTTATTTATCGGACATCTTTTTAACATTTAGTAAGGGTTTTGTTATTAATTTAGTTGACTTATCTATTTATTTGTACATTTAGTAATTAAATATTTAATATAGGGGATTTGAACACAGACTTTCAAGATCTCTTCAGCCTTCCATTCATACAACTGATACACATGACCACCCACATGTGAAAAAAATAAATGACCTCCAATATATGTATTATGTGCTGAACCAGTACTTATCCGTTGGTCCACATCATCATCTCCAACACACATATATAATCAGTGCCCAAAATATGCATATCAAAGATCATTTATCTTCTTCACGTCTGTGTCATATGTATCAGTTGTATGAGATAGAATGGATAGCTGAAGAGAACTTGAAAGTCTGTGTTCAAATCCTCTATATTATATCTGGACTCCAGATATATAAAATATACTTGCATTTAAAATAGTTAAATATATTGTATATGTAGTAGTTAAAATCTTTAAATATTTTTTTCTTTAAAATTATTTTACAAATATAATACATGATAATTTTAGCTATGAGGCAAAGAAATGAAATTAGAAAGCTAACACAAGGAATGATTTAATATTGATGGCTTAAATTCATAAAAACTACCAGACTTATTAAACAGGGAATCCCATCAAACATAGAATTCCACCTATAGATGGTTACATGTTATAGCAAGCTTAGCTTTCTTTGTTATGGGATTGATACTGAAGTACTTTTTTTTAAACTACTAGGGTACTCTATAGAAAGTTCAATCACATGACCTGAAACAATTCTAATTTTTAGAAACTGATTTACAATATTAGATATATAGTTATACCCATTAGGCTCTATTCTTATTCTTTTGTCCTCACATTTGGTTTGAATATTACTTATTTCTCTCTTAGGATCAGTATTATTCAAGCTCCATCACTTATCACCTCTTTGATAAGCTTCTAGCATCTATAATTTGGCTATTAGTTCATTTTCTTGCATTTTGTGGCTCATGTCTCTTATCTGGAGTATTTCTAGGTGTTACACAAGGTTGTTTACTTGTGTATTTTTATTAATGCTTCTTGGCTTTTACTACACGTTATTTTGATAGCATTTAACATGTTTAGTAGTACTATATATGGGACTTAAAATATTTATCCAAGATATATTTCTTTCTCAAATAAATGATTATGTTCTTAAAAATATGTGTTTAACTTGTAATGAGATCTATTTATAAATTATGTTTTAAAGGATTTTATTGTTTAAATGTTACTTCTTATTATTTTAATAAAACATACTTAGGATGGTAATAGAAACTGCAATAGTATTACAATTAATAGTATATGAAATATCATATAATAATATATATTACATATCATATAATAATATATATAAACCAGATATCAGAATAAACATTGTGTGTGGAAATCTAATTCATTCCTTGCTCTGATTGGCTATAATTTAATCCAGAATTATTTATAAATTATTTATTGTTGTAGTAAATAAAACACAATTTTATTATAAACTAGAAAATGCAAAGGTTGAGTTTTTCTCCTAATGTAGACTAAACATTTTTTATAATGATATAGTGTATGTCTACCTATTTAGTTTTAATAAGAGATAAACAATTAGACAAAGCCTTTTCAGGGTTAGTGTGGTAAATAATCTATCCACATCAATTTATTTACCAAAAGAATATCAATTATTAAACAAAAGTAAAAAATTTACAATACAGAATTGTCATGTGTGAAAAGGGAAACTACTACAGTTTTATTGTGTTAAATTCAAATTTCAGTATTAGTTATTTTTTATGTGTTGAAGTATATTTCAATTTCATGCTTTTACTTCACAGACTTGCTCAATGAAAGTACATTAATAATTTTTATTAGTCACTTAGTAGACTAGAGATTATCCAATAATGAGTAATATTTCTATAGTGTAATTTTCATTACACCACTCTTACACAAGATAGGTTATGTTTTCTATTCATTTTTAACATCATGTGGAGCAATGTAATCTTAAACATATGATCAAGGACTTGTGAAAAAGATCTATGATGCTAAGATGCATTAATATATGTAAAAGATTGGTCTGGTCCTGATGCAATAATGAAGTTTCAGGACATATGGAAGACCATTTAAAAATTATAATGAATGGGAATTTAAAATACTGTTAAACACAACATCATCAGAAGAAGACCCCCCCCTCCTACAAGTGGATATTAAAAAAAATTAGTAGTGTCAAATTACATTAACATTAAGGAATAAATGATCGAATATGAATTGATAAAATATAATAACATGGTTGATTCCATATATGAGGCAGTGAAGCCATTGAAATAAGTACTAAAATAAGAGATTTTATTTGAAAAAATATCTATATTTTTTAATAAGTATATTTATTTAATAAATATTTTTTATTATTTTCACTGTTTTTCTCAATACCTATTTTTAATAAGTCCTTTTCATTAATTTTAAAATGCACAGTTTTTAAGGTCTGCATCCTATACCAAAACTGATTTGCCAGACCTTGAATATTAACCTTATATTTAAGATTATCGAAGTATTATAATTCCTGAAAGAGCATTTTAATAAATTAAAAAAAAAATTAAAACAATTTTCATCACACTATACAGTAAGCTCTATTATAATAAACTAATTATTTTTAGAATCATTTAATCATATATCACCTGTTCATTATAGCTTATATTGAAATACATACATTTAAAAGTATAGATTCAAACCCACAGCTTAGAGCAAAATTACTATCCTAAATAATTTTATGCAGACAAAATATAATATAAAATCAAAAATATTAATGCAAATATTCTTTAAAACTAATTGCTTTCATGATGCATAGTTCAGTTTTAATGAAAATTTAAATAAAACTCTTTTAAGTATAAAATAGAAAAGTTAAACAAACTTACTTTAATAAAAGTTCATAAAATGTTGATTTAAAACTGAGGGAAAATTCTCAATATATTAGTGCCACTCAGTACAAGCATAGGAAATAGTGATTATGTAATGTGGATTTAGTTAAATCATTTGCAGAAATTCTCCTTTCTTGGTTGGATTTTTTTTGTCTGTGTGCGTGTGATGCTATATTCTAAGTATAGAGAAAATTACAATTGATATTCTGAAAGCCCATACAAACTCATATTTATAAAAGACATTTTACTTCACTTTCTTGCTTGGAAAATTTTTTTTATGGCATTAATCAGCTTTTCAGAAAGCCTTTGAAATGTCTTGTGTCACATGTCCTATATCAACCAATGACATTCATCATAGCAATGGACAGTTTTACAGATTTTTTGTTTGGAATTTTTTTCCTGATTGTTATAAATGTAGCAAAATAATTAAATAATGATAACAACTATAGTGAATTTATTCTGCGAAAGGAAAAAATAAACAGATAAGTGAACTAAATCAGTAATATAAGCTTTATGTACCAATGATGGCTGCCATTTTAATGTTCATTGTACCTATTTGTATTTGCTGCATAAATATTAATTCAGTAAAAACAAATAAAAATAAAGCGTACATCTTATATTTTATTCACCCCATTATACAAAATCCCTCTGTATTATGAAAAGATATCAAACAGGACATCATAACTTTATTTACTCATTTACTTCAAATCCAGGTTTAGAAGGTGTACAGTTTGATATCTTAATTATCGCCAATTTTTATGGCACATAAAAAAGTAATGAAAAATATAAAGTTTAATTTTTTAAAATAACAAAGTGATTGGCTTGAATGCATTACATTTACACATATATGTCAATTTATTACCCCATTGTATTTTTCATATCTGCCTCATTCTATTTTTTAAAAAAAATATTTTTGTAGTCTTAATATATGTATGCATTGTAAATTTTACATTATATTGTAACAATCTATTTATAATTGTTAAAAAGCATTTATATATATATTAACATTAATAAAAACCTATGGTCTTGTAGATAAAAAATCAACTGTCCACTTGTAGGGTTTACATTATCTGATATCATTCGCTATTTGAGAGACACTTGAGATCATATTAAACATAGCAACTCAGTTTTTATTTAAATAGATTTGTAACACTCAACTTGATATTAGAAATTGAATGTGAAGTTTAGTGGTAATTTGTCTGTGTTGAAAATAACATATTATAAAGAGCCCAGTACTATGCATGAAGTGATCAGGGAAATTAATTACTGTGTATATATAATACAAATAGTAAATTAAATTTACTAAACATAATTAAATATACTAAATTCAATAGCAGTTGATGAGGGTTAAGGAATCAACTGAAAGTACTTCTGTGGATTCAAAGACTGTATAGTATATTTAATTACCATCATACTTATTATTTATATTGTTATTTTTAAATTAATGAACATTTTATTTGTATTATATATATATTAAATAACATTTAGTGAGATTTATGGAAAAAAAGAATTTAATAAATTTTTAGTTGATTAGAATATACTTTTATAAGCAACACATTAATAAACCACATTACATTCATTATTTTAAATAAAATAAACATATTTTATATATATATGCACCCAGAGATACATATAGGTGAAAAAAAATCAACCATTGAAGAGCCCACTGTAACAGAACTTTACTAACTGTCTTTCAAAAAAAAAAATCATAAAGTAAAAGCATTATTCACCAGGATTGTTCAAATGCAGTGTGGTTGAGAATTTTAATGGTGTTCCATCTTTGTTTTGTAGAAGATACTTATTTACTAACCAATTTTGGATGGCTAATTGGATAAGAGTATAGTTTGGATACTTGAAAAACAATTCTAAGATTGTTAGAAACTCTAAAAAGAAAACTAAAGATTTATTTAATGTGAATTTGAACCCCTGATAATGGAAATGGCAAACTAATATTTCACCACTTCTCTTCAAAGATCTTTCTATAGATGTTAATGCTAAGATTTATAAAAAATGAAATTATGTAGAAGAAAATTAACCTTCAAACCAGCACTCTTTGTTTTTTAGTGTACAAATCTATGCACACTCACCCATCAGTAAGAGTTTTAAAACTACAAATGAATCACTTGTGCCTAGAGTTTATTCTTATCTAATGAGCTTGCCAATATAAGCCAACTCCACTTACCATGCTTAATTCAGGATTCAATTCCATTCTGTGAATGATATTTTAATTGTCAACCCAATTGTACAAATTTTGTTGATATATCACAGGAGAGAGATTTATATACTAAAAAAGGTTAATTTTCTTCTATGTAATCACATATATATAAGTATTAAACTCTTAATTTATATATATTCTAAACTAATATATGCTTAATTGCAGATGGTTAAAAATGAGAAACTTTTTCCTGTGATATATCAGCTAAATTTGTACAATTCAGTTGTCAATTAAAATATCAAGCACAGAATAGGATCAAGCCCTTAGTTAAGCATAATCAGTGGGGATTGGCTTATATAAGAATAAGCTCTAAACACAAGTAATTTATTTGTGTTTTTAAGACTCTTACTGATAAGTGAGTCTGCATTGATTTATACACAAATGAACAGTGCAGGTTTGAATGTTAATTTCCTTATACATACAACAATTAATTTATAAAAGGTGAAATTATGATTTTTCTGTAGCAAGAATACATGTGAATTTAAGAATTCTGATTTGAAATTTGTAATTTTTAAAGGATTAAAATAACTTAATAACAAGAGTTTTTTGTATTGTCATAGTTTACAATTCACATTTTGGTTTTATCAAAATCTAATATTGTGTTGCATGAGTTTTTTAGTGATCACTTTGCTATTTTAATTCATTTTATAATAAGTATCAGTTTTTAGTATAATAACTTGCAATTTTATATAAATACTGATTTTTGAAAGTAAGATTTATTATAATGAACAGTTGATCTCATTATTATAATGTATTTCTAAATTTGTAGTTGATTTAATATATACTTATTGAGTCATCAAAGCAATGTTTATACTTTGGTATAAATTATATTGTATTTTTATACGTTTATTTAATGCATATTGATTATCTAAGTAATATTTACTAAGGCAATAAACCTCAAGAATATGCGCTTGAAAATGCGAAGGTAGTGACCTCTACAGGTCTTAACCACAAGCTTACTCTTTGGGTAAGCTTGTGGTTAAGACATGTAGAGGTCCCTACCTTCACATTTTCAAGTGCGTATTCTTGAGGTGTATTTTTATGTAGATACAACACCTTGTCAATGCATTTCAACAGCCAAAAAGCCAAGCCTGACTGAAAAAAAATCTAGCTCTTTTCAAATTTCATTAACGACATATTATTTATGATTTATATTACATCTCTACTTTTATTATGTATACAAAAACAAATAATTTAATACTTGCATTATTATGTAATTATTTGAAGCTATATTAATTCTTCATGCACCAATCTCTCTTTATGTACCCTAAAAATGATAAATAGTCATAAACACAGTAATAGGAATCAATTTGCTATTAAAGTTTGTGCGTAGTGTTATGGTTGTATTAAATTTACTACTAATTTTAATATTTTAAGTTATGACACCAAATTGAGTATTGATATTTTAATGAGCATTGATTATTTCTAGGATACCTGATGAGAGCAAAAACTGAAACACAAATCTTACTGAGTTTAATCAATTTTTTATTAAAATATGTGAAAGTTTATAAAGTCTTCTAGGTTACCTATCACAATTTAATATTGCTTTAAATTATATACATACATAGGTGCTTTTAAATTGATGTCTATCCAACTGATAACTATTTGTTTAATTAAAGCTGGCCTTGAAGATAATAGGTTATGCTAACTTATATGTAATACTTAATGAATAATATTTCTGTAGTGTAATTTTCACTACCACTTCTCACAAAGTAGTGACTGCTTTCTATCCACTATTAACATCTTGTGAAGGGGCATAGTCATTAACACATGACCAAAGACACGATTCGCCAAATCCACATTTAATGCTAAATCATCACTTTGGTCCAGATTATATTCTCTTACACATATCTTTACCATTGTTTAATATATAGATAGATAAGGAATTACTACAGCTTAATTGATGTGACAAACTTACTAACCTTGCAACTTTGACACAAACCACTTGATGGAGTATATAAATAATTTTTATTAGTCATTTATTAGATTAGAGATTATCTATTTAATGAATAATATTTCTGTAGTGTACTTTTCATTACACTACTTCACGGAATGTAGGGACTGGTTTCTATACAGCTTTAACACATTGTGGAGGGATATTCATTAAATGGATAATCTATAGTTCGTTTTATTTTTTATTCATTCCCTGTTTTTTTTTTAAACAAAAAACCAATTCGCATTTTATTTTTTTACAAAATTGTTTAAAAGTTATTTAGAAAATTGTCAGTCTACATTATTGTAAAGAACGATACATATATTCTAATTAATAACTTTTAGCAAAGGGTGATTGCTTTTTCTAGCAGATTCTATATAAAGTTTTTTTTAATATTCAAAATAAAATCTTGGGATTCATAGAAGGCTCTCTCCTGTATAAGGATGCGATGCAAGTAAATGACTTTTAAGCGCATTTTTTTGGAAAAAATCTTTACCACAATATTGACAAATGAACGGCTTCTTCTCAGCATGGGTTCGTCTGTGAGTGTTTAGAGTACTGGCGAGAGTGAAGCCTTTGCTACAGACTTCGCACTTGAATGGTCTTTCTCCTGCAACGACAAATAATCTATATTGTTAGTGTAATTGACTTGCCCATTCAGATTCAGAATACAATATAAATAATAATAATAATAATAATAACAACAACAACAACAACAATAATAATAATAATAATAATAATAATAATAATAATAATAATAATAATAATAATAAGAAGAAGAAGAAGAAGAAGAAGAAGAAGAAGAAAAAGAAGAAGAAGAAGAAGAAGAAGAAGAAGAAGCAGCAGCAGCAGCAGCAAATGGTAAGATGTATGATTCTAGAGTGATAATTATAATCTTCATAATAATATTTCAAACCTATACTACTACAAAGAAGGTACCATATGTAGAATATCAGAGCACTTTTTAGATGTAAAATGAGATTTTAAATTACATATGACTAACTCACTAAAAACTAAATTATAAAAATTAAGATGCAAAAACCAGAAATGTCACAGCAATCTCATCATCTTAATATCCTCAAAAAGTGACTAAAATTATATATATGTTAAATCCTCAACCTGAAGACAGGTAAAGAGTTGGACAATACAGTGGAACAACAAAATAATAAAACTTGATCATTAATGATATACATATGATTTAGTGAAGCAATATTAATTCTACAAAGCACCATCTATCATATTTTTTTAATTTTATTCTATACATTATCATGTGATGACAAGACTAAATTAATTTCATAGAATAATGTAAATAAGGCAATAACAATTTAACTGCCTATGAACATGACTAACATTCCCATCAACATTACAATGCCATCTTATTTAAATCTATATGATATTGAAGTTTAGATGTATAGCTTACTGGCAATATTTTAATAAAGCCTATTAACATTAGCCAATAAATGCCCAAAGTACAGTTCCATAACACATACTTGACTTTGTTTTGTATACTAATGACCATTAGCAATAGAATTTATTTAGTTATTCAAATTTTCTTGTCAAACAGAACACTCTGATGGCATATAAATAAGAATGACATTGTTATATTAATGGAGATGTCACTCATCTTCCTAGACAGTTGAAAATGTGACTTGCCTGCCTATGGGGATTAGTCAATTTTTGGCATGTAGCACTGCATAGATTGAAATATACAAAAAGATAAATGGTGATTTGCTACCACTTCAATCTATTTCATATATTTATATTTATTGTGCCAATAATAAGTTCATTAATATATTCCACAAGGAGGTGTAGACCCTTAATAATTAATATGGTGTTAAAATTGCTAAGCCACATTTCTGATGCAATGCGACTTTATCACAATTAGACTAATTAAAATATGTAATAAAAATACCTAAACCATTACTAGATTCCACAAGATACATTTTTATCAAAATATTAATAAAAATGCACAGCACTGAAAGCCTAGTACTTGCCAAAAAAAAAAAACAACAAAATTTTACTATTCTTCCATGACCAAGGTTTCCATATATTAACAAAAAAAAATCTTTTCTCTAGTGAAATTCAGCAAGATACAAACAACATATATATACAAAGCAAAATAACTTTCTCATCATTCACTTCAAAAATCAACTTCCTTTATAATATATTTATATATAAAACTCAAAATAGCTTTTCCCATCATTCATTTCAAAAAACAATTTCCTTTATGTTAAAGTTGAAAAGGCCTATTTGTTAATAGATGAAATCATGGTTGCAAAATAATTTTAGTAAAAAAAATTGGGGGGGGGGGCTAGTATTGTGATGTTATATGATTTTCTATTTATATATAGCATGTGTGTGTAGATAATAGATAAACCAGTCTCTCCAATTGTTTTTGGTAAATAGAATTGATTGTCATAATAAATAATGAAATAACAAACCAAGAAGTTTTATTTCCATGTCTAAGCTAAATGAGCTAAGGTAAACTAGATAAGTTTATTACAGTCCTCATTAAGAACACAAAGAAGGTTTGCTAACTATCTAGCAGTGAAAAGTTGGCAATTTTCATCCTTACTTAAATCACTAAGTTAAAATTAGTTATATAATCATTAACTGACAAACCCAGGTCATGAGAACGGCAGGTCAAAGGTCTATATTATACCATAAAACTCGTAATATAACAAATTCTACAGTGGAGCCACAATATTTCTATATTTTGTTCCAAGCCCTTTCATGTGCATTGTGCATAATTGTCACAGTTTGTTGATAAGCTTTGATTATAATAGAATACATTGTTTATTGAAGTGCAAATGGATAGTATTTTTCAATATGCACACAAACACACGTGGCCATAAAACAATTATTAATAATGGTTGTAAATTATTATAAAACACAGAAGGACTTTCTGTCATTTTCATAATGATTTCACTGGTAACCTTTTAAATTTGGTGGAAGTAGATGTCCATTATATGATGTTCCAAGATTTATGAATTTTAACATTTATACTTGGTTTATTAATCAACACTTAGATAATCCCAATATCAATAAAAATTAACAATTTCAAACTGCTGTCAAGGTAATCTCTTTTTAAAAATAAAGATATTTATATATACTAAAATGTGTACAATATGCATATAAATGATCAAAATAGTTTAAACAAAAATTTTAAAAAATAATGTAGTTATTATAAATAAATTGAAAGAGCATATTTACATGCACACATGTAAACTGGTTATGTATTCATTTATTCACATTTTTATAAAATATAATAAAAACTTTATTATAACTTCTTTTTTAAAAAATAAAATGAATAGAAAAATATCAGACTTTCATCATAACTGAATAGATTCTAGATATCTTTTTTCAATATCTTTTTTTAGTGAAAATATTAATATTTTATCTGCACAGTAACCTTTCTAGTTGCTTTAGTATTTTTAAGTATATTGGCTTTGCAATTTATCCAGTTATCCTTAATTGTCATTACTTTATTTCACATTATCAATTAAACTCTTTCAACTTTAAGCTTATTGACACAATACAAGAACATTTTACAGTCCTTAGTTTTTACCATTATTAAACCAATAACTTTCATTTTATCATTTAAGAAAGATAGCGTATGAAGGTTATTAACTTTCGTAAAACTTTTAGTGTTACACTTAGAAAACATTTTATTATGTAAATAGAGTCTCATATAAAAGTGAAAAATAAATGTATATGCTTTCAATTTAACACAAAAAACCATAATTAAAACCAAGATCATGTGCAGTGCTTTGAAACAAATAAATGACTGCTGTAATATAATAAAATTTATTAAATCTACAAATTTTAGTAGTTTTATTTCTTTTTCTACTGGATAGCAAATCATTGAAATATACTGTGACTTCACCACTTTTTTGCAATTACTTAAATTCCATTTTTTTTAAATAGATAAATCTTATAAAGATTAATACATATTTAAAATACATAACATTGATTTTATATATACAAATTAATTAATGGTTAATAAGACAACAGAACCAATTACTCAAGGCTTTTAGTAGGTTTATAAATGTAGATGATAACAATCAACCCGTAAACTATCAACAATCCTATACTGTTGCCAAAGCAACCTTCATTGACAATAAAGGTCGTATCACCTTTATCTATGGTTTGATATATTTATATAGACACTAAAGATTGCAACTTGACCAAAGAGTGTGAGATTAATAATGCAAAGAAGTTTAAACAAACCTCATTAAGCAGGCAAATATAACCTGTGCTGAAAGACTAATAAATAATCAATTATAACTTCCACCTTTATTGTTAAAGGAAATTGCCTTGACTATAGGTCACTGACAGCTTAAGAGTTGATTGTTATCATCTATATTTATATACTTATTAAAGCCTTGAGTAATCAGCTTTATTATTTTATAAATATATACTTTATATGGAATTTGGAAATTATAAATGGCTATTTATTAATCTGCTTTCATAATATGTTATATTTGCCTGTTTGATGAGGTTTGTTTAAACTTTTTTGCATTATTAATCTCACATTCCCTGGTCAAGTTTCAATATTAAGTGTCTATATATACATATCAGAGCATATATTATTAAAGGAGGTTGTCTCGGCTACATATTGAGATTGTTGATAGTTTAAGGGTTGATTATTATAATTAACAGTTGTATTGCAAAATGAAATAACTAAGCAGAGAGCAGAGTTATTTGTATATTATGTAGGAACAATGTAAAGAATGAATGTACAAATGACTTAATCCTATGTCAAGTTATTTTATTGTATAATATACATTAATTAAATGATATATAGTACTTCTCATAATTTATCACATGCACACATAAATTTTTTTAAGTGTTTTGATATTGCATATAAGAATATAGTAGTTAATGAGAAAATATAGGGGATTTGAACTCAGACTTTCAAGCACCCACCAACTATCCACACTATCTCATACAACTGATACCCATGACCACACACATGTAGAAAAGATAAATAATCACCAATATACATATTTCATGCTAAAACAGCACTCATCAGTTGGTCCAGATTATCATCTCCCATACACATATATAATCAGTATTCAGTTTATATTAAAATAGCAAATCTTCACACTTTAATGGACAGGTTTAAATCTACTCCAACCTCCAACTTTTCAGCCATCCATATCATTCTATATTTACAATTAAGGCTCCAGGTTTGTGAAGAGTGCCTGGTTTTCAAATATTTACATATAAACTTGTATCCTTCCCATCCTTCTATGTATTTATATGGATAATGTCCTTTACATGAGGGGTCATAGTGACTTCAGGTCAACATGGTCTTGGCAATGGCATCAGCATGGGATTTGGCTTTCTTTCATCAAATTTTTAATGATATGGATGGCTGAAAAGTTGGAGGTTGGAGTAGATTGAAGTCTGTCCATTAAAGTGTGAAGATTTGCTATCTTAATATAAACTGAATACTGATTATATATGTGTGTGGGAGATGATAATCTGGACCAACTGATGAGTGCTGGTTTAGCATGAAATACATATATTGGTGATTACTTATCTTTTCTACATGTGTGTGATCATGTGTATCAGTTATATAAGAAAGTGTGGATTGTTGGTGGGTGCTTGAAAGTCTGAGTTCAAATCCCCTATATTTACAATTAAGGCTCCAGGTTTGTGAAGAGTGCCTGGTATTCAAAAATTTAGTTAATGAAAAGTTTTCTCCAAAATTATAGAATTGTGTGCTTTAATTTATATAATTTCATTTTCAGTAAGTTAGCTACTACATAAATTAATGTATTGTTTTATAGAGGGCGTTCCATTGCTAAGTAATAAATATGACGTAGCTAGAATTATATGGAAAGGAGTTGCAGTAGCAGGGTTAACATATGGTAATGATGCATTATATGATAGTAAAAAGATATTAGATTATTCAGAAAAAGCTCAAAGGGAAGTAGGAAGACATGCATTGGATGCAGAAGTATGGACAGCAATAGAGGCAATTCAAGGAGAAATGGGATGGTCAAGTTTTCATATGAGAGATGCAAAAAGTAAAATGAAAATGTTTGGTAGATTGCAGTTTATGGATAATAAAAGAATAGCTAAAATAGTATTTAATTGGGTTATGAGTAAAGGGCAGGTAACAAGATAGGTGAGAAAGGTAATGCGGTATGCAAAAGATTTGGATAAAAAATTTATATCAGTATATTTGTACAAAAGATGGGATGATTGTGTTAAGAGGATTATTGAGTGTTATAGTAGTAAGGAATGGGATAAAAGAATAAATTTATTAATAAAGACTAGGGAGTTAGAGAGATGCAGAAATAGTATGGAGAGTAAAAAGACTTTAAATATATATAGAAATAAACAGAATATTAGGTGTGAGTTAATATATGATAATAGTAAGGAAAGTAGTTTATTGTTTAAGGCTCGAACGGGATTTTTAGCTACAAAAGAATATACATGTAAATGGAAAAATATGGGTGATTTATTTTGTAAATTATGTAAGGAAGGAATTGAAAATATTAGGCATTTGTTAATTGAATGTAAATGTTTGAAAACAGAAAGGGTACATATAATGAAGTTGTGGAAAAATAAATATGAAAAGAGTGATTATACAGAAAGTGAATTATTGGTTTTTATGCTGGGTTTGGGAAAAGATAAGGGGGATTTAGATATAAAGGTTATAGAGTTGACAAAAATTATGTTGTGGAAATGGGCTAGAGCAGATTATGGGTAAATTTAGAGTGGGGAATGTAAAAGAAAGTGGCTAACAGGTTTATCTGGGCATAATTGCTGAGATATTCTTGACTTTGTTTAAGGAGAAGCCATAATACATCACATCACATCACATTACACTAACAATATGTAATTTGTTTTATCACATATTATACAACAATATTTAATAAATTAAAAAATAAGATAAGTAAAAAGAATGAGTCATATTCATAAATTAAATTCGATATATATTTAATAAAAAAATGTTTATAAAATAATTTAATAAATATAATATAACATACACTTTCATATATTATTAATGGTTTCAAATTTAATAGCTTTTCAAAAATAAAATCTATGGCAATAGAATTATTTTATACTAGTAGACCACATATTTAATAAATTACTGAAAATTATTGCTCAAGAGTTCAGAAGAAGTTTAAGTGCTTAAACTGACAGTTGGACCATCATCCCATGGGCCTTGAAACCTAGAATCTGACACTAACATTGCACAGAACTCTGATAATACAGAAATATGCAATATAATATTTGTAGCATTAACCATAACAAATATAATAATGCTAATATGGTATGTGAATTGACTTGCTAGGAAGCAGAAAGTTTTAATATTATGATCGCACATTAAAAAAATACTTCATTGTCAAGAATAATATATCACTGATTTCTAATCAATCCTTTAATATTAATAATAATTTTTATTAATAGTATTAGTAAACAGAGTTGTCAAGAGTATTTTGGTTCCACAATTTCTAGATAAATATTTTTGTTGATGGTTTAATTAATAAAAAATAGATAATAATATCAGTACTGATATAGTCAGCCATCGACTTCGTACTTTACATTTAGTTGAATTTTTAAGCACTGCTTTGATATCATGAAATAATATTGGCATAACTAATTGATAAATTTAAGATTCTTTTGTTTTAGAAAGGAAATTATTGTAATATTATGTAGTTTATAAATTAAATGTGTCATTTAAAACCTCATAATTTTTCATTGGCAGGTTTTTATTTGAACTGTTAGTATTATTTGTCTTTTCAATTTTTTATTTGGTTTTGAAAAAATGGGAGGGGAGTGAGAAAAAACATAGTCAATTGTAAGTTTTCCAGATTTATTTTGTTTTCTAGTAAAAGTATGGAATATTGACATAATAAGTTAAATGTATAATTTCAAACAATTTCTTATTTGTAACTGACAGGTTAGTTTGAAATTTTTATTTATATTATTTGTCTTTAAAATTTTTCTTACTTGGTTTTGAAAAAGTGAGAAGGGGGAGAAGATACTGTTAATTATAAATGTTGTTGGCTTTTATGAAAACTATAATACTAAAGATCAAAAGAATTGTTAGCTATATTCAGTACAAATTAACATTCTAAATAAAAATGAATTGGCTGACTTTGAATAACAACAAATTAAAAGAAGATTAATGAAATATTTTTTATTTCTTTGGATTCACGGCTTTTTAACTTCACAAAAATAAAAAAAAGGTATTGCAACTTCTTATGGATCAAATAATTTGGCTGACACAATATAAATGAACAATGCAAAATTATTCTAAACTCCCCCCTTGTTTTTTTTCCATTATAGACAACTTGAGGTCTAAATGAAGAGCTATGGTTTATTGTTCTTTTTTTAATTAAAAAATAAAACAATTTAAATAAACAATTCCAAAAGGCATTACCACTTCATATGGAACAAAAAATTTGGGAGATACAACATGGATGAACAATGCAAATTCAGTCTAAACTCCCCTTTAGCTTTCTTTTCATTATCATAGATGACCCAAGATCTAAATGAAGAATATATAAGATTTATTTTTACTTTTTTTTAAAAATATATAATTAAACAATTTAAATGTTTACATTTCTTTATCAAATAAAAAATATTTTAACAATATAAATGAAGAACACAAAGTTTATTTTTAAATTAATTTCTAAAAAGTAAAAAAAATATTTATTGTAATATGAAAAAATTTTCATTCTTATCTTTTATTTTCTGTTCTATTTTTAAACTATTTTCAAACCTATATTTTATCTATGTAAAGTACATTGAATCTTAAATTTAACAATTAGTTATCCCATTATAATTTTATAACATAGACACAGTATTTTAAAAAACAAACAAACATAAAATAGAATGTAGGTAGCAGAGTACCATATTTTAACATCAGTAGACTCCATTCAACTTTTGTTTTATATCTTATTGCCTATATGCCAGATTTTAATTTTTTTTTTAAGTGTCATAGCATCAGCCGGGACATGAACCCGCAACCCGGACAACTGACTGCAAGTGCAAGGCAGTCGCGCTGACCTCTTGACCACCAATGCAATTTTATCTCTAAAATAGCCAAACAAATATACAATATTTCTCCAGGTTTATCCTAGACCACTTAATGAAATGTTTTATATTTATAAATAACATTTTATATCCAACTTTGTGTTAAAAGCAACTAAGCAGTTGGCCCTGGTGAGAGTAGTCTGACTCTTAGGGAGATTATATAGATTGATCCAGATGAAGTAAATTACAAATATTCCAGGACTAAAATGGAATTTTTGTATGATATTACCAATAAAGCCTCCCAAAAATGGACAGAACTTTAAGTCAACCATAGTATGTTTGAGGCTATTAATGCCTTAGAAACAAAAAAATTTTGAAGGTTGTCTAGTGCTCATTCTTCTTAAATGAGAAAAAGACAGTGGCCTTATAATGTAAGTCTTTATGTTGTAGTATAGGTAGCACATTTGTGTGTGTCATGCATATGAATTAAGTTTCAATTAAACATTTTTTTTCCAGGTAGCTGAAGATATTACAAGCAAGCTTAGAATTTGTATTTATATATTGGACTACTTCCATCGTCTAATATTAAGTATTAAATGTTTTTTAGAAAAATTTAACTTTATTTAAGTTTTCAAATTACATTCAATTGTTAGTAATAGCACACACGTTAGTATAAGCATAATGTTTTGAGAGATATTATTTGCCTCTTTTCTTTAGGTGTTGTAGGCCTGACCAGTGACAGTACTAGCATGGGGATCAAACTGGGACTCTTAGATTTTTGAATATTTTAGTCCAATATATAAATACAACTAAAATACCATCATCACAAACCTTCAGGAAAGCTTAGAATTTATTTCAACTACGTATTCTATAACTAATCTAAATAATCGTCCAATGGTAGTTTGTAAAGTGATTCCTGGTTATTTTATCTAAAAGGTAAAAGAGCTGATTATTAAGTTTAATTGTGAGTGTTGATGCATTGATCAAAGCATGATCTAGTGAGGAACTCTCATACATATGCAGTCACAGAGCTTATGGGTTAATTTTACTATGCCAAGAACTATGATAAGACTCTTCTGAAAACATAACATGGCTTACCAATTTTCATGAGTGGAGGTTGTATTTGATAAACTTTTAAAGAAAGTTAATTAAAGTATATATCATCAATAAATTGTTTATTTAATGTGGGAAATCAATTTTTAAGCAGGATTATTGTCTCTAAAACATTTTCTGGAAATGGCCAATCTAATCGCTTGAAAATGTTTAATATAAGAGATTTTTTATCTATCTTTTAATAAAAATTTATTATGGTATTTAGGAAGTAGCTAATGCCTTAAACAGTTTGTGAATATAGACTGAAAAGAATTATTTAAACAACTATATCCCTATTCTACACCATACTGTAATTGTGATCAATGGTTTGTGCATATGGAATGTGAGTCACCACTCAAAACACTCATATATTATCATTGCGTTGTTCTATGAGATTGTAATCAATGTTGATCTTGGCGTTATCACTCAGAATTATTTAAATCGATCTTTTGGAATTTAAATATTTAACAAGTGGTCATTTTTATTGTACTCGAAATATCTCACAACTGAAAATACTGATTATTCTAACCTTTGGATGTTTTTTTTTTATTATTAAAAAAAAAAGCCTTAGATTATATACAATTACAATCATTGTTGGACTTTCATATTAATCGAATATAGCTTGCCACAAATATAATTAATCAATACACTTTTTCTATAAAACAGTTTATAATATCTTTTTCTTTGCAAGATGTTCTATAGTTTGATAATCTTTTTATCTTATTTTATTCCCTTAGTGTATGATGCTTTTAAATTAATAATGTGAATATCCGTGTAGCCACTTATTACGTAATATATATAAAGTTTATTTTAAAATAACACTAAGCAATTAACTCAGGTGTCATGTTGACATTCTGAATCAAAGATCCTAGTTTGATTCTTGATGAATCACAGAAAATATTTAGGAGATATTAATTTTTAAAAATTTTTAAGTAATTTTTTTTTGTATTCTCAATAATGTTTTTGACTGCAGGCTTTATGTTTTTGCAGTGTTCAAGGTCAAGCAAAGTATATACATATGTAAGTTGTATAATAATAAATGTAGAATGAAAATGTAGAATAAAAATGATAAGTTGTGCAATAATAAATGTATAATGAATGTAGAATAAAACTAATAACTTTGTAATGTATAATGAATATGTAAAATAAGAATAATAACTGTATATTAATTATGTATAGCAATCGTGTGTAAACATTTATATTATATAGATAATTATAGCAGTAAAATGTAGCTATGTAACTATCATTAAATTGCAATGTTGTTAGATCATAGAGAGCCCAGCTGACGTTATAGAGTTAGAAAACTGTATAAAATGTCAAATCAGGTGAGAAATGTAAAAATACTACGTGTATGTGAAAACACCATATATGGTAAGCTATGTAAGAGACTCCAGAAGTCTTGAGGGGTATATAAATCCCCAGAACCTGATCTATTGGTTCTGAGTATTAAATGTAAGTCAGAGACTTCTGCCTCGTAAGTCCAAAGCAGGACTAGGGTTATTATGTGCAGGTAAGCACGACCTTTTATTATTTTATTACACTTTATAATAGGCAATGTATATATGTAAAAATAATCGTATTTATTTAAATTAAACTATGAGCTTACCATCTCAATTCTGCCTTTGTCCATTTATTACTTGCTGGTCGTAAGACACAGCAGTTTCTTAGACAAATTTTTAGTGGAAGTAAGAATATCAAATATTATTAACTTATTTTATAATCATACGTTAACAAAGAAATAATTTTTCTATAAATATATCTATAATTGTAAATATTTTGATTCAAAAATAAAATATTTTTTTAACATTATTTATAAACTATATCGGTTTAATTATAGAAGCAAGTTATATGATTAATGATAATCATTAATATATGCCCATATCATGGAGCTTTTGCACGACACTTCCTTTTCAGCAATTTAACAATTTATTGGGATTTGAAGCTATTTTATGAATGGTACTAACTGAACTCTTGAATTATTCCATCATTATTAAAAAAAATCATCCACAATCTGATTTTTTTCAAGAGACTATTCTGTATATAGTCGTTTCTTTCCAGATTAAATTTTACCTAAAAATTTAACATAATTTTCTTTGGAATATTTCTTTGATAATAAAGCAAATAAAAATCTGACGATAGTAAAAAAATAGAGACTTCTCTATTACAACTCCAAAAATATAACTTAAGAAATGAATTAGAATATTGGATACATATAGCACATGAAGATTTATAATTAAGACTATCATATCACAGAAAATTGATAAAAAAAAACAAACAGATATGTTTATAGTGGTATACAGAGATTTCAGAAGAGTTAACTAATGCAGTCTCTAAGCATATGGCCTACAAAAATGTTAATTTCATGTAAGAAAAAAACATTTTATAACCTAACATCTGAGTTTAGCTAATTGACTATTTGTCTATTAGAATATACTACATTTGCCTTGTGTCTAATCAATGACTTGAGAATTCAAACAGGCAAAGTTTGGGAAATAAATCAATATCTTTTACAACTATATAGATCTGAATAGTAGATCAGCAATTTTATACTTCAATGAGTTCATTTATGAGATAGCTATAGGAAACTTGTACTATTTGTCAAAAGAATGCAATGATTTAAAAAAATCTCTGATTTTCTTCATTAATTCTATAGAGTGACATCTATCTTCTAACTACAGAAACACTAATCTAAGCAATAATTGGAATCATTGGACATTAAACAGTAATGCAATTAGATTTCCGTAATTATTTTCTAGTTTAGCAAAAGCTAGATCTATATCTATATAGCTGTTCATCCTCATTTGCCTCACGTTCAAAATCGAAGTGTGTTTGAATTTTTATCATTATATTGAATAACAGGATAAGAGTAAAAAATCTAATATCTCTTACTAAAAAGATTTCTGACTAGAAATTAGAAATTATTCTGCATTCCATTTAGTGTTTGTTTATACATTGCTAACATTGTAACTTCTGAAGTTAAAAAATAGATGGCGCTAATGTCTAATGTAATTAGAAATTTATTAAATATTTATGAGGGACAATACACATAGTCCAGAAATAATATATTTCACACAATAGATTATGTATTGGTAGAGAAAGAGGGAATAAATAAAATACGGAAAATTAAGGTATTTGATAATGAAGAAAAAGTATGCACTAGTGATCATAATTTCATTGTAATTGAAATGGTTAGTAATGTGATGGAGAATAGAAATAAAAGTAGAAATAATAGTGAAAGATGTGGATGGAGAGTGAATGATAAGAATAAGTTGGAAGAGTATAAAATACAAGTTGAAGAAATAATGGAAGAGTGGGTTGGGGATGAGTATAAGGATTGGTGTAAGGAAGTAGAAAAAGTTGCAAATAGGGTTTTAGGTGAAAATATTGAAAAGAATAAAAGTAATAAAAAATTAAAATTAGTAAAAGTGTAAAAGAAAGGAAGCATGTAGAGAATATAAGTGTGCTATTAAGAATAAGGAAAGTGAAAAAGATATTAATGCTAAATGGGAAAAGTACTTAGAAAAGAAGAAGTTGGCTAAAATAGATATTTATATAGAGAGAATGAAATTGAATAGTAAATTGTTGGAGGATATTAATAAAAGTGGAAGAGATGGAAGTAAAAAATTTTGGAATTATATTAAAAGGAGAAATGTAGGGGAGAGGGAGTTAGTATTACTAGATGATGAGGGAACTGAGTGTAGTTCTAGAGAAGATTTAGAGAGAATCTTAAATAGTTATGTAATGAATATAGAAAAGATGTTAGATGTGAATGATAGAATGTTAGAAAATATGAAAGAATATAGTAATGGGAATATTAGCTTTTCAGAAAATGAACTAAATGAGGTAGAGAAGAAATTGAAAAGTGGGAAGGCAAGAGATTTAGATGGATGGGCAGCAGAGATGGTAATGAATTTAGGATATAGGGCAAAAGTAAAGTTATTATCCTGTTTTAATAAAATGGCACAGAATAAAGTTTTCCCAAGTAGTTGGAGTAATACAAGAGTAAGGTTATTATTTAAAGGAAAGGGTAAGAATCATAGAAAGTTGAATAATTATAGACCGATAGCGGTAACATCAGTTTTATATAAAGTTTTCTCTTATATGGTGGCTAGAAAAAGTTGTAAAATGGATGGAAGGGAATAAGGTAGTGGGTGATATGCAAGGAGGTTTTAGATTAGATAGGCATATAGGAAATAGTTTATTTGTAGTTACACAACTTATGGATATGAGTAGGAATGCAGATAAACAGTTATATATGAGTTTTATAGATATAGAGAAGGCATATGATAGAGTAAATAGAAATAGATTATGGATAAGTTTAGCAAATTTGGGAATGGATGAAGCTTTAATAGATATTATTAAAAAATTATATGAAAATAATTATTATATATATCAATTAGAGAATATAGAATCAATTAAAGTTAAAAATGGTGTGGGACTAAGGCAAGGATGCCCTATGTCACCTATTTTGTTTGTGTTGTATTTGAGTGAAATGGAAAGAGCAATAGAAAGATTAGGAAGAGGGATAGAGATACCGTTAATAGGTAGTAAGGGAGTATATATTTTGTCAGGTTTTTTTTTTGCGGATGATATATTTTTGTGTGCAGAAAAAAAGCGAAGATATGGAAGTTATGTTGAGGACATGTGCAAGGGTGGGTAAAGAGATGGGGATTAAATTTAGTGAAGAAAAATCAAATATAATGATGGTTAATACTGAGGAAAGAGAAGATGTAGAATTTTTATTGGGAGATATTAAGTTAAGTGTGGTGAATAGATATAGTTATTTGGGAATTATTTTAAGTAATCAGAAAAATTATTTGGATGAATGGGAGAAAAAATTGATAAATGAAGCAAAGAAAAGAAAGGGATTGATAAAGAAATTAACAGTATTTTCATATAATAAATATGATGTAGCTAGATTTATATGAAAAGGAGTTGCAGTAGCAGGGTTAACATATGGTAATGATGCATTATATGTTAGTAAAAAGATATTAGATTATTTAGAAAAAGCTCAAAGGGAAGTAGGAAGACATGCATTGGATGCAGAAGTATGGACAGCAAGGAAGGCAATTCAAGGAGAAATGGGATGGTCAAGTTTTCATATGAGAGATGCAAAAAGTAAAATGAAAATGTTTGGTAGATTGCAGTTTATGGATAATAAAAGAATAGCTAAAATAGTATTTAATTGGGTTATGAGTAAAGGGCAGGTAACAAGATGGGTGAGAAAGGTAATGCGGTATGCAAAAGATTTGGATAAAGAATTTATATCAGTATATTTGTACAAAAGATGGGATGATTGTGTTAAGAGGATTATTGAGTGTTATAGTAGTAAGGAATGGGATAAGAGAATAAATTTATTAATAAAGACTAGGGAGTTAGAGAGATGGAGAAATAGTATGGAGAGTAAAAAGAGTTTAAATATATATAGAAATAAACATAATATTAGGTGTGAGTTAATATATGATAATAGTAAGGAAAGTAGTTTATTGTTTAAGGCTCGAACGGGATCTTTAGCTACAAAAAGAATATACATGTAAATGGAAAAATATGGGTGATTTATTTTGTAAATTATGTAAGGAAGGAATTGAAAATATTAGGCATTTGTTAATTGAATGTAAATGTTTGAAAACAGAAAGGGTACATATAATGAAGTTGTGGAAAAATAAATATGAAAAGAGTGATTATACAGAAAGTGAATTATTGGTTTTTATGCTGGGTTTGGGAAAAGATAAGGGGGATTTAGATATAAAGGTTATAGAGATGACAAAAATTATGTCGTGGAAATGGGATATAGCAGATTATGGGTAAATTTAGAGTGGGGAATGTAAAATAAAGTGGCTAACAGGTTTATCTGGGCATAATTGCTGAGATATTCTTGACTTCGTTTAAGGAGAAGCCATAATACATCACTTCACATCACATTAAAATTTGCCTAATGGTATTGGTCCTTTAGATGACTGAGAGATTTTATTTTTTGATTTGTAAGATTGTATTGATCAGTTTATAATATTTAATTATTATTCTTTTATAAAATCCTTCAATTTTATCATACCACATGGTTTTAGTGCAGTGATAGAATATCAGATTCTGGAGTGTAAGATCATTGAATTGAACTCAGCGGTAACATTCAAACTTCTTAAGAACTCTAGAGCAATCCATTCTATTATTTATTTATAATAATAAATAACAATAGTAATAACAATAATTTTTTAATAGTATTTTGCTATTAATCTTGCTAATTATTTTATTTCACTAAATTTAATCACTATTATTAGTATTTTGAACTTACCAGTATGACCATATATGTGAGCTTGTAAATTTCCTTTCTGGTTGAAGCCTTTACCACAGAACTCGCAATGGTACATTTTCTCCTCTGAATGAGTGCGCATGTGATAGTTCAAATGAGTTAACTGTTTAAAGCCTCGCCCACATTTCTTACATTTATGCGGTTTTTCACCTTTAAAATAGCATTATATATTTTTTTTAATATCTACTTCTTGTTTTTCTTTCTCTCTATTTATTTTTCTACCTATCTAACTACCTATAAAGAATTATTAACGCAAAAAAAAAAAAATGAAGAAAGAAAATGATATTTGAGTACAATCTAATCAAAAAGACAAAAATATATACATAAACTTTTGAAGATAGTTTTCCCTCTCAAATAATGTCAAATGTTTTTATTATTGCACTCACCTTTTTAAGCTCTGTGGACTTTTTACAAAAACAAACAACAAAAAGAGATAGAGAGAAGGGGTAACAAATACTCAATAAATATGTATGTATAAAATATTCTTTTCGTTTTTATCGTTAGTTTTAAGAGTAGATAATATTTATCAGTTTCCACTGCCACACGTTTGATGAACGGTTTTCACTAGTTATTGATTGGCAAATAAATACATGTACTCACGCTCGTATATATGTTTTCATTAGTGTACTCTCATACACAGGCAAACAGAAAAATATTTTTCACTAAGTTCAATCTATAGTCATATTATGTAATGTGATGAAAATTTGGTACTTTCGTATTAGACCTATTGTGATGAACTTGATCTCAACTCTAAACCAAACCCAGTACGCATAAATCTATGTTTTCCAAAACAAATATTTCAAAAGCAAATACCACAAGAGTCTAAAAAATAAAGCCTATATTAGAAAATTAACCATTATTACTATTCTAAATATCCTGTAGATCCCTTGATTAAATCCTCTGATCTCAGGGTTCACAAATTATATATTTTTAAATCTTGCTCTTAAATGAAAGTTACAACATTTTAATTTGTCAGGTGATATGTAATTATTTGCACGAATGAAAACTGCAGAAGATACTATACATTTCTGATTAGATGGATTCATTCTGTCACTCCTATAGAGTATCATAAAATGACATTTCTGGATTATTTATTAATAACAAATAATTTATAGGGCTCACAACCTTCTCTATAAAAGAAAGATTTGAATTTTAGTATTTAGTTTTGAGGATACAATCAATGACTCTTAATTTTTTCTTCATCATCATCACTATCAATGATTCCTTATCAAAGTGTCTAATCACAGCCATTTACTATCCCAAAAATTCTGAATAATATTTTCTCTGATTTACTTTTTTAATTATGGCTTGGTTACCACTTTTCCATTTGGGGGTGTGTGTGTGTCTAATTCAAAATTTTGATAAGAAATCTTTCTATTATCCATCCGAGTTATAAGACAATCTTACTTTTTTTACCACATCTCTTTCACATTTTCATATTGTATCTCTTAGTCTGGTCTTTCTGCAATTATACAGCAATTCTTTTCCAGCATTATCATTCCAGTTTTGGTCAACTACACAAGGTAGTACTGTGTGTCCCAATATTTAATGTATTAGTTAAAAATTAAAATATAAGCCACATCTATCTCAGAAAGCATTTTCAAATTAAAAAGACAAAGCTAACTGAACATTATGAAAAAACAATAAAGAATTGAGAACTCATCCATATTTACTAGAAGATATAGAGGAAAAGATTTCTAATGACCTCAAAGAACTAATGTACTTTTATTAAGCATATAATTCCTGCTATATAAAATGATTCTGTATATACATGCACATGATATTAAATATTCTGATTGTCTAAATCACTCAAACTTAAAATATAAATTGTCAGATATGCATTTTAAGCATTCTTTTTATCTGTTGATTTTATTTTCTTTAGTTGTGTTAGGTGTATCTTATTATATTGACTTCCTTCCATATTTTTTTATGTTTGGTCAGCAATTAATCCTTTTTTATTTGAGGTTTTGTTTTTTAAAAATCTTCTGTGCTCGTATTCAGTAACAAATATATTCTTGATCCACAAGCTTTAATTTTCTGATGCTAAAATTATGAAATGCCTTGTATATGATTTTTTATATTCACTAATTTATTATTGAAATAAAATACTAGTTTTCTACTTCACCTTTGAGTAGTAAGTAATTCGAACCCATTATGGCAAGGGCACTATGCACTGAATGTAATGATATGAAACGAAAGATTAAGAAGGCTTGCTTTATTGCAAATGACAACTGTGCAACAAACCGAAAAGAATCGTGCTTTGCAATCTCCAGAAAATGGACTGTATGAAAGATAACAACTTTGCATAAATTTTGCATAAATCACCGCTAAACATCAATTAAAGTAGGCTATGAGTATGGAGACTTAAGTTCTCTGAAAGCGCTTAGCCATATAACTTTTTAATAATATTTTAGACAAGCTTCACTTTTTTGCGTAAAGCGCAAGTTAAATTAATTTATTATTGTACAAAAGTAGGTGCCAATAACCATATCATATACTCTGATAATAGTAGTTTCATGTTCTTCTTATTTTGGTCTTAATCTTTTATGCATCTCAGTGATAAAAAAAGTTTCATTAAAATTTATGATATAGCTTTTAATTTGATATGCTAAAATAAATTGTTAAAATGAAAACATGCAGTAATTATGACCAAGTATTTATTGGGAAAAGTTAACATGCAATATTTAAGCCTTTCCAGGGTTATTCCTCTGATAGCCTCAGTCGCTTACTAATGTTTCTGTTCACTGTTGCGGCACTGTTTTCTTTAAAGAACAAATTTCCTCTATGACTACCAAATAATTATTTCTTACAACCTAATGTGCATGTATCTCATTATGTACATGTTAACAAGCCACTAATGTCCTCATATTTACAAATTTTTTAAGATTTCAATATTCTGATAAATTATCTATATAGTCATAATCATTTATCTGTGAGATAATTTAAATGTTGGACACTGAAATTGCTAAGACCACAATCTATGTAGTCATATCTTTTTTTTCCATTGGATTATAGGTCCAGTAACATTTGTTCACTAAGCATTTTTACATTAAAGTAATAGATCTGGCAGTTGTCATTACCAGTGTTTTGAGCATTTGTCTCAATAGTAAGAATGATTTAGTTGTAAGCAAAATATAAAGATAAAAAAAAACACCTCAAAGTCCATACTCCTATAAACATTTTTTTCACTAAAGATGACTCCTATTCCAATAATGTTTATTTCTATACTAATCATTTAATTAGCAGGGATTTGAATTCAGACTTTTAAACTCCCTACAGCTGTTCACTCCTTCCTATATAACTGATACACAAGACAACACAGTGTAAAAAACATAAATGATCTCCAATATATGTATTTCGTGCTGAACCAGCACTCATCAGTTGGGCAGATCATAATCTCACACACATATATATATAACCAGCTCAATTTATATTAATTTAGCAAATCTTCAAACTTTAATGACAGGCTTCAATCTTCACTATCCTTCAACTCTTCAGCCATTCATATCATTGAAAATATGATGATGAAATCCCTTGTTGGTGCCAACATTATTTATTATCATACCCATGTTGATTTTAAGCCAATCTGACTTCCTCACACATGACTTAAAATCAACATGGGTATGACAATAATGTTGGCATCAACAAGGGCTTTGAGCATTTCATCATCAGATTTTCAATGATATGAATGGCTGAAGAGTTGGAGTGTGGTGAAGATTGAAATCTGTCCATTAAAGTTTGAAGATTTGCTAAATTAATATAAACTGAGAACTGGTTATATATATGTGGGGGGGGGGAATGAAGGTCTGGATCAACTGATAAGTTTTCACATGAATGAGTTCATGGGTATTAGTGGTATAGAATGGCATGTATAACTGTAGGGAGTTTGAAAATCTGAGTTTAAATCCCTTCTAATTACATTAAGTTCAGTAGAGATAATATACTTTTTTTTTCATATGTCATAATGTTGATGCTAACCGCTAGGCCACCAACGCTTGACAGAGATAATATACTTGTATTTAAAATTTTCAATTGCTTATAAAAAAATTTCTATTCAGATTATGTAGAACTTTTTCTGTAATCTCTAGGTAATATTAGCTGTGGACAAAAGATTAAAAATAATTTTGACCTTGCTTGGGAAATTGTCAGCTACCTGAAATGTGATACAATTAGATTATGGTAAGTAAAAATAATCTTAAATAATTCCGGCAAAGATTTCTTCACCATTTTAAATATGAAGAAGGCATTAAACAATAGATTTGTCAATGCCGTACTGATGAGAGTTTATATAGTTTTTTTATTTTACTTATGCTCTTGTTAAGAATGTCTAGGTATTTGTTTACTGATCAATTCAATTCTAACCGATTGGCTAATTGAAAAAATTCTAAGCTTGTTTGAAAAATCTTAGTTGAGTATAATCCATGAACATGACTGACATATGTGCTAACCATGATACTACAAATCTCTTTACTCACGACTGAGTAAAAAAAAAAAGCCTGTTTCTGGCATACTAGATAGAAATATCATTCTTTACTATTTTTTAGTACGTCATTTGACGTCAGAGCAATCGATCTTTTAATAATAAAGTAAGATATTTGTTTTTAATTGTACATAATAATAAATGCAATCAATATTACTTTTAAAAATTTAAGTATGATGTAAAGTTTTACCTGTGTGAGTATAGGAATGAATTTTCATGTCGATTTTTTGATGAAATCCTTTCCCACAAAACTGGCACACAAAGGGCCGATAATTGGTATGTGTTCTCATGTGCGTGTGCAAATTAGACGCTCGATTAAACGCTTTGTTGCAGTGAATGCATACATAAGGTTTAACTGTGGTATGAGTTAATCGATGACGCGTCAAGTTCCCCGGTTGACGAAATGCTCGTCCGCAATGCTCACATTTAAATGGTTTATCCCCAGTATGAATTCTCTAGATAATAAATAATAAAATGGTGAGAACGAATGATATTTATAATAGCGAACATTAGCAAGAATACATGCAAATAGAAGTAAATGAAAAAATAGTGAGAGAGAATAGAAATAAATCATTAATGATTATAAATTAAAGTAATAAGCAAATTAGCAATCTGTAATAATATTAATGACTACAACAATAACAAAAACAAAACCTAGATAAAGAATTGAAAGTTAATAACGAGTTTGCGATAACTATAATTAATCAATTTGCAGAAACAAAAATGCGTGCATATATCACAAGCTGCTCCTATAATCTGTTTATACTATCTTGGTGGACTATCTTTTAAAAAAATTTGGTTGAAGACTTCAGTCTTTTGACAAATTGAAGCTATTCAATGTAGTTTATCCTCAACCATATCTTCTCAGCGGATATACTCACCACTGCACGTTTTTAGAGAGAAATTTTGACAAGATTTTTAAATCAAACTGATTACTGTATTTATTTTTCTTCCACGAAAACCATGTGGATTAGAAAACTATTATTTTGTCAAATGTTCTTAGCAGTAGCAGAAACAACCCCCCCCCAACCCTCTTTCTGCACACAGACAAAATTATACATTAAACAAATACGATTGTAAAAGACAAACGTTATTCGTATTTTTTTTTATAAAGTGTCATAGCATCGGCGGGGACGCGAACCCGCAACCCGGGCAACTGCCTGCAAGTGCAAGGCAGTCGCGCTGATCTCTCGACCACCAATGCAAGACACGTTATTTGTATTTAAAAATAAAAGATAATATAGTCCAAAGTATCCCATTGCAGAACATCCTCCCATCCCCCCCTCTCTCTCTCTCACACACACACACAAAATAAAGAGCAGTTGAAAGACAAGATGTATTCATGACACTAAATGTTGGTTTATTTTTGCTTTATTCAATAGTTAAGAATAGCTAGATATCCATTAACAGACCAATATTTTACAAGTATTTCGACATGAATCCCAGTTGTAGACTTATTAGGACCAGAGAGCTCTTTCAATTGAATACAGTTATATAAAGTGTTTTACATCATTAAACACACTGAAAAAGCAATTTGCATACTGTTTGTCTCGGAGATTATCTTTTAGTCTGTTTTTAACTACTTTTAAAATAACCAGCTTGAATGGCACAATGCAAGCAAAACTTTTCCAAAAACAATCATTATTCATCAAAAAGAAATTGGAAAAAGATTCACTGAGCTAACCAATATTCTATAATTCACTACAAGAGTTATTAAATCTGAGCTACAAAATTTTTCTGGCTTCAATCAGTCGAATCCAAAATAACAGAAGTTTATCACACTTCATGCTCGCTGCAGGAAAATCTGCTTTTACAAAGCATTATCATCAGTTTATTACCATCACGTGAATCAATTGGTTGATGAGGATTTTTATGCTTTTTTCCTTGTTTTATTCTTTAATTAAAATTAATTAGATACTGATTACAGATCAATAATTGCATGATTAGAATAAAGAGTTAGTTCACTATGAAAAAGCTATCATAAAAATGTTCTAACATATTTAAAAATACTTAACTGGTAAAAAAATTTCCAAAGCATTTTTCAGATTTGAACTCATGTGAATTTGAAAGTAGATATGTTAAGCATTCTGTGCTCGCTTTTTGAAACTCACTTATCACTCTTTCCCCCCACTTATCAGCTTACAACAAGGATGATGAATCTCTGGCCTCAGAGCCAACTCCAGCCCTCAAAAGCTTTCAGCATAGCCCATGGACATTTTTAAAACATATAAAATAGCCTTGCATAAAACTTATATTTAAACACACAGACAATGAAGTACAAATATAAAATATTTGTTCTCAATTGTATCTTTTGCTCTCTTCAAACTTTATAAGAATAATTCTAATTCATTCTGTTATTAAGGCAATATTCTAACAAATTTTTTATATTGTGTGGTTTATCAGACTACAGATTTAATTTACTAAAGCCGAAGCCATTTTGTTTGTTTTTATAATGGTTTTCGCGGACAAAGTATATAATAGCAAAAATTAAACTTAAATTTTGCTTGGTTTTATATTTGCATTTACTTTCTTTTTATTAAATTGTCTACACTAAATAAGATAAGAAAAATTAGCACAGTAAATCATGCATTTCGAAAGAAATAGATCAACACATTTTTTTATAGAAATAGTAAATCGATATGCCTGTCTGTCTGAAAAATATTTCAGTTAATAAAGAACCCAATATTAAGAGATACTATTTCCAAAGCATTCGGATTAACAAAATTGTTGATGAAGAAAGAAATATTAAAATCAAAAACTTGAAAGGAGACTCATCAAGTGACTGACATGTTTCATAAAAATATAATTAAGTCAGGAAATTTTATGAAAACATTTTGCATTATTTTTTTAAAAAGGTATTTCAGGGATTTACCTGTGATTGATGAGAAAAGTGGCATTACTTAATAAGCTAGCCTTCCCAAAGATAAAATGATTTTATGCCGGTAATAGTGCCAACTAAAAGTTTCCAGGCAAAGATTAACTCTCTTTACTCTCAACTACTCTGGAAGAAAAAAGTTGTCGCACGATAAACCACAAAAGGATGTGCCAACCCAGAAAGGTTGATGGGCTTGCCCATCACTCTATTCAAACATTTCAGTATCAGAGGGCCCATAATCTTTTGGTTGGGCTAAAAGAGTGGTTTACATAAGCTATTTTTCATTCTTTACCCCCCTCTGACTCGCCGTCACCCACAGATAAGTCCCCACCTGTAAAACCACTGGCTTGGTTGGAGAGATTTGTTGCATTGGTTAAGGGGGAAGGAATCAGAAGTGAATTGTTGTTGGCTAAATTGAAATAGTGTGATGTACACCAATTGCTTTACCCTATCACAGCTGCTCCACAGGGCTTCTTGGGACTTTTGAATGATCTGTTAATTAGGAAATTCAAATTCTGGATGTTGGAGGAAAGACATCTGGATTTTGTCATAAAAGTAAACTTGACTGCACTCCCCACCAGTGAATTTTTAGTCATGAGGAGAGGCTTTGCCAAACTAAATTCGGTTTGCCAGATATGCAATCAAGAAAATGAATCAATGCAGCATCTATTTTATGGTTGGGTGGTATTAAATAAATGCAGAGCAATATACTCAATGGTTGGATTACATCTTATAAACAACGGATTTTTAACCTGAATGAATGCCTAAAAATGGGAGTCTTTGGTATAATTAGACTGTCAATCATGATGAACTATATAGTCTGGACAATGAGATGCCATCACTTATTTGGGAAGAGTAACAGTAACTGAGCCAACAAACTTTTGGGTGAGATCAGGGTTATCAGGAAGAGAGATTACTTGATCTCACCCAAAAGAATCTATAATGATACCTAGAAGCTTGTGGTGTTGCCAGAATAGTTTTTGCTTTGGCGCTGGGGCTTCCTTCATAGTCTGTCTGGAAGTCACTATAATATAAGCCATTAAAACGACTCTGGCCATGGTTAGGTGAGCCCATTTTGGGTGATTGATAGTCAAAGTATTAGCCCTCTCATAATGGTCGGAAGGCTGGAGAATGCGTATTATTTCCCTGCTCATCATATTTTGTGAAGTAAAGATGCAGAACTCTCAATTTTAGAAAAAGGATGACTGTTGAAAAGAGTGTGTCTTCCCCAAACTGTCCGAATGCTCATCAGAATTCAAAACAATTTATTCAATTTTTCACTTTGTATTTGTTCTACTATTTATTCCTTGTATTCATGGGCAAGAAAGTTACTTTTGAAAATAAAAAAATTAAAAACTATTTTCTAAAGAGAAGTCTGTCTAGAACATAAAAAAAAATTGTAAATATAAATATGTCGCAAAGAATAGTTACAAGGTGAATTAGAAAAGTTGCCATTAAATGTGCAACAGTTGTTAATAATAATAATGTTTCTTTATTTTTAATCCACACACACACACAATCATTAAAAGGGAAAAATTGAAATTGGTCTTCCAGCTGAAAAGATTGACCATTCACTATATGATTAAAGATAAACTGATAATTGTATACAAGTGATATTATAAATATAGAAATGGCCCTTGGCAGAAAGGTGGTCTCTGAAGTTTAAGATCCATAAATTGCAAGCTCCCATTCAGGTCTCAAACTTCTCATGAACTTCTGAAGCAATAAAAACTCTTCAATTATTATTATTATTTTAAATACAAGAATATTTTATATATGATACCATTTACAACTTCCTTTAACACTTTAACAATACTATTTTTTATATCAAAACTTTATTCTAACAGTTTAGTATTGTTAAAGTGTTAAAAGGAAGTTGTAAATGGTATAATATATAAAAGTAGAAAACAATACATAAGAAAAGGAATAATAATGATAATAATGATGATGATGATGATAATAATAATAATAATCACATTCATATCGGCTTTTTCAAACCAAATTGTGCAAACGCTTTTTGCGAGTGTTAAATAATAAATGAGTACCCTCTGACCCATACAAGATATAGAATTTATGCAGCAATAAAAGGAATCCTCTTATTACTACGACTCAAATATTTATATATGAGCAAATCTGAAGTACTGGCACAGCCGATATGAATGTGATTACAATTGTATACAGACGCTATAAAAAATAAATGCTGATTTAATAATAATAATAATAATAATAATAATAATAATAATAATAATAATAATAATAATAATAATAATAATAATAATAATAATAATAATAATAATAATAATAATAATAATAATAATAATAATAATAATAATAATAATAATATAAATGCTGATTTAATAATAATAATAATAATAATGTGCTTGTCTTATAGCTAAAAATGCCGTTGGATGGTGCCGTTTTCATGCTAAAACTATAAATTATGAATATTCATGGGCCGTTGATTTTAATAATTTTTCTGTGCTTTTTTGTAATGCGAAAATAAAAACAAAACAAAATCGTCTTTTTTAAATATTATTTTTTATTAACGTATACAATTTAAATGATAATAATAAATGTAAAATAAAATCAACAAATTACAATTTGATTCATGTTTTTTATATCGTATACTTTTTAAATTGTGTTCCGGCTTTTTTTTTATTTGTGTTATGACTTTTTTTGTTGTTGTTTAACTAAAAAATAATAATTGTAATAAAAGTAAAAGTTGTTACGATTAGATTTAGGGTTAGTTTAGGGTTAGGTTTAAGGTTAGTTTTAGGGTTAGTTTAGGATTAGGTTTAGGGTTAGTTTTAGGGTTAGTATTCTGTTGTTTGTAATGCTAAAATAAAAAAATTCAAAATTGTAACCATACTCGGACAAAAGAAAGAAACTCAAACTTTTTTAAACAACAACAAACACATACAAATGTCTTCTTTACTTTTTAAACATGTTTATAATATTTGCTTTTTATAAAAAATACAAAAAAACTTGTATATTTGGACTTTTCTTACTGGATATTTTTTTCGTACTGCTCTTTTTTACTTCAAAAATATACAGACGGTACAATCTTCTTTGTCTCATGGAATGTTACTATCAGTACGTTACTTGACACATTACCTAATTGCAACTCAATGAAAACATAGATATTTAACATTTTCCCAAATAAAAGTTCAATACAGTACATTGTAAAAAGTCTTATAATTATTGCTTTAAAAAATCGGAACATTTCAATAGTTTAAAAAAAAAAAAAAATCTAATGAAAACAACATTTCAATACAATTCAAATAAAAACTCTCTCATCAAGCCGTAATTATTTTATAAATTGTGCGAATTCGGAAAATGTATTTGCTGCTATGCGACATACATGCTGTACTGCGACGCGTCATAGCGGCCTGCATTCTGTAGCACAACAAAAAAGTTGTATTATAGAAAACGTGGGTTCAAATGTGTCGGCCACGGAAACAGCATTTTTATGTGTTTTGGCATGAAAACCGCACCATAGAGTGGCATCTTTAGCTAAAAGATGAGTACCAATAATAACAACAACAACAACAACAACAACAACAACAACAACAACAACAACAACAACAACAACAAAACAACAAAATAATAATAATAAAAAATAATAATAATAATAATAATAATAATAATAATAATAATAATAATAATAATAATAATAATAATAATAATAATAATAATAATAATAATAATAATAATAATAATAATAATAATAATAATAATAATAATAATAATAATAATAATAATAATAATAATAATAATAATAATAATAATAATAATAATAATAATAATAATAATTTATACACATGGAATTTAGATATAACATAGGGGATTTAACACAGAGTTTTAAGCTCCCTTCAGCCATCCACTCTTTGCCATAAAATAAAAAAAATCTCAGCCAATTTCATTTCTATATGGAGACAAGTTGATAGTCTGTATTTGGATTCTTAGGGTAATAATGTTTTAGGAAGTTAATTTACATAACAGAATAACATCAAATGCAGTTTTTATCTTCACATTTCTTCCTGTTGAATAAAATCTTATAGTAAGAAATTATTAGTAAGAGATGTGATGATGATGTGATGTGATGTATTGTGGTTTCTCCTTAAAAGAAGTCAAGAATATCTCAGCAATTATGACCAGATAAACCTGTTAACCACTTTATTTTCCATTCCCCATCCTAATTTTTCCCATATTCTGCTCCATCCCATTTCCACAACATAATCTTTGTCAACTCTATAGCCTTTATATCTAAATCCCCCTTATCTTTTCCCAAACCCAGCATAAAATACATTGCCATCTAGTGCTAATTTATTGTCTTAATCTTAAGTTAATAAAGGAAATAGAAAATCTAAAGAGCATGCTATTTTTATGTTTACATAATTTAGCAAGAAGTGAAATAGCATTATTTTACTTCAATCTATGCTTTCTAAAGCAAATAAAATATATGTTATTTGTTTCAAATGTTATTTTCATCTATTTTTTTTTCATTGATTTTTTTAAAGTAGCAAATGACCCTCAGTAAAAAATTAATAATAATTCAAGGGTTATTTAATCAAGACGTCATATGACATTCAAGCACCAGAAATGATAGGTTGAGATTTAATCCAAAAGCGTTTAAGCTCTCCAGCCATCACTCTATCATATATAAACCACACAGGATTAGCAAAAAAACAACAACAATAACAATCAGGTAAAATTATATGTATATTTTATATTATTCTTTAATATTGGGATTTTAAAAAAAAATCTTAAAAGCAATGAAAATCAATTTCTATCTCAAATGTTTTTTTCCACCATTCGCTTCTGTGTGGTTGCACTGCCATCTCTGAATTGAAGCAACTTATTATATAATAAGTTCTCTGCCTGAAGATAGAATAACAAGGCATTAGAGTACTCCTAACTTAATTTATTCTGTCATTTTTATTTAAAATTATACTATAATCTTAATTACTAGCCCTTATATAAGATGGTAATAAAATTGCTTTGAAATCAAATTAAGGAAAAAGTGTTATTGAAAATAAAAAACACAAAACCGCAAATTATCAAGGTAGTGCACTGGATTTTTAAAGCGAATTGCTTTTGGTGTTTTTTTTATTTTATTTTATTACTGCCCTAATGGATGATGTTTTCAATGGTTACTCCTATATGACAACTTTATTCCCCTCTCTCTCTTAGATTTTTTATAACACATCTTTTACTTTAAAATCTATTTTATGGTTCAGAATAGATTTTTTACTGAAACATATTCTCACAAGTATTTGATATATTCAATTTCTCCCCCCTGAGATATAATTTACATTCAGTATAAAAACTATGATATACAGTTATATCACTAAAGAAACAAAAAGAATGTTGTTTCTTAGATTACATCTAATAGTTTTTAAACTACTATTGTAAAAGACACTGAGAATGGAGGGATGGATAGATAAAGAGAATGAAAAAGAAGATAGAGAAATGAGAGAGGCAGAGAAAACAAAAGAAAGAGAAAGAAAGAGAGGAAAAAGAGTGGGAAGATGTAGGAGTAGGAAAAGAGTGAGAGAGGGAGAAAGAAGGAGAGACAAACATTGTGTAGAAATAAAAAAAAAGAATTAAAAATAGTCATTGAAAATAATTAAACTTTTGATTGTACCTTAGATTATTTCAAAACCTTAATTGATTAAGAAAATATTAATAGAAAATTGTTCACGTGCCACAATAGTTTCTATAGTAATAATAATAATTACTATTAGAATTGTGTGAGTTTTTTTGGCTCTCTACCATCATCCACAAACAAATAGTAAATAAATGGGTAAATATTACATGTACTTTCTCTCTCTCTCTCTCTCTCTATCTCTATATATATATATATATATATATATATATATATATATATATATATATATATATATATATATTGTGCCATTACAATTTAGTCATTAGCCAAATTTATAGTAATGTGCATGTGAGGAAATGTAAAACCAAAAATCATCATCACATTTTTATATAACCATAAAAGAAGCTGTAGGGCATCCAAGTTCAAACCCTAACAGATCAAAATTGTAAATGCTTTATACAGAAAGAGAGTGGGACAGCAATTATATGCTTTACTTGTTTGTGTGTTAATAAATCTCAAAAAGAGCAGTATACACATTTAATATTTAAATTTTCTGTTAAAAAGCAAAGTTATAACGCATACGTATAAGCAGCAGTGTATGTGTAAGTTATTTAATTGTTTTATATTTCAAATAGTCAACATTTTAACTTTCTTTAAAACTAACCTATGCTTAATCAATTCTAATATCTTATTCTATACTTCTATTTTGCTTTTCTATAATTGTAATTGGGATTTAAAAGCTAAGGATTTAATTTTAAATATTATGGTTATAATTACTAAGCTAGCAATTATATTATTTAATGTTAGTTTATGAATGATTTGAAATAATGAAGTATGTGTGTACATTACATACAGAAATTTACATTTATTAAATATTGAAAGAAAAGGAAAGGTTAAATCTGTCAAATTATTTTTTTTGTACAATTTTATGTTAAAAGAGGAAATCTGTTGAATCAGATATCTATTTTTGTAGCAATTTTGTTTTTGTAAATGATTGTTTGTCACTTTGGGAGCTTAAGCTGGGTGGTGACTCTAATTTTGAAATTGTCTTATCTTAAGATCTAAAGAAGGAAGCTCAAAAATTTGAAATGTTACCTAGGTGTAAAAAAAAGGATTAAGTCTATTTTTTTTTTAAAACAAAAGTGTCTGGAAAAAGGATTAAACTTTTCAGTTGAAAAATAATTTAGTTGAAAATAAATTAGAGATCTAATTAAAATGAATTTGTCCAAAAATAGCAAGTGATGCTATCTCTGATTGGTTAAGTTAGCTAAAAAATTGGATATAAAAAGGTGTCTGGAAAAATCAGTTGAAGAATTATTATTGTGATTATGATTCAGATTATTAGACTATTAAATTGAATGTTGAAAATATAAGAAATGACTGGCTAGAAAAATTATATGTATGTCCCATCTTTGCCTGACCATCTGGGGAAGCTGCACATCATATAGGAAAGAAAAGATGTTTTGTCTAAAATAATATTCTACACCTTTCAACTGACCAGAGAAATAAGATGTTTTTAATAGAAGGAAAAAAGCATTCACCTGCATTCAAAGAAGATGAATTAATCTACTGATAAATATTAATCATAAGGTCCAATTAATTGTTCCAGCAACTGATTTTAAACTCAAGAAAATTTATAATGTGAAAACAACTGCTGTATTTCATTCACTAAAAGAATAATGCTTGACAGAAAGAGAAGAAAAATTGATGTAATGATTTCCAAATTATCCACTAAAGCAAATAACCTCAATAGGATCCTCATCATCAAATAATTATATACTTCAAGAAAGTGATTGTTCCAAAGAACACGGAAATTGTTGCTGCCAAGTATAGACAGTATACAAGACAAGTGAACCCTTGGATCGGTAATATGACTTTTATATCTATTTTCTTTATGAAATCAGAGTATTAATAAAAATTTAGTAATAAAGTGATATATTTTATTTAAAGAACTTTTAAAGACAATTCAGATTGATGGAAACCAAGAATGTCTTAATAATAATAGCTTTGAACTACATAAATGATTTTGAATGTATCAAAATTTATTTGTTTATTAATTTTACAGTTATGAAATATTAATGTGTAAAATAATTTTTTTTATGGTATTATGATTTTAGTTTTAACTAATATATTATTATTATTTTGGGATAAAACATGCACATACATAGTAATATTTTATATGTGTATAATTGCGAGTGAATGTGAAATAATAGGTGGTGTTAAAATATTAAATTATTTTGTCTTGAGAAAGTATAGATTTCAGCGCTTAGAAGGGAGGGGGAGATAATGATTTAAAACTCGTTTCTAAGAACTTGATTTTTCTAATTTCTATTAACATTTTTTTTAACATTCTACTTACATGTTAGATTTATAAAGTATGTGTGCTAATGAGCGGATAATATTTTGTTTGCTTGAAATACTTTTCTCATGGAGTGAAAATCATGGTCAATGTGACATCCAACTTAATACAATATACATTTGAAGGGAAAGGGGGAAGAACTTGAAATTAATCTGAGGATTGTTATATAATTAATTATTATTATTATTATTATTATTCATATCAATTTTCATGTTTATCTAGAAATTTTTATGTATATGTTAGAAATGCAGTAATAAATATTAGTTTGTTTTATTAAACGAGGTGTATATATTTCATTAAGTGTAGTCTTTGTTAAGTGTGATCATTCATCATCATCAGTGGTTGAATATCAGTTATTTAAGATATAAGTAAATATGCTAAAATTAAGCAATAATTATGAATTTCTTTATAAAAATTAGTTTTATGTTTAGGCTTAGTCCTAGAGCTGTAGTTGAAACCCTTGTCATTATTATTATTATTATTATTATTATCATCATCATCATCATCAATGTTTTAATTAATGAGCTGTTTAAATGTTTAAAGGCCATAAATAAATATTAATTTCATAATATTTAGTGATTTCTTAGTATTATTATAACCACATCCCATCATCTATTTCATGCAAGGATGAGTGAATTGCCATCCTAAATTAGTTATATATAATCTGAGCTAGTAAACTTATAAAAATATTGAAACACATTTGTTATGCTAAGATCTAAGAAATGATTTATGTCTAATATACTCCACTTTGGTTTAAAGATGTTTTACTTTTACCTAAATATTAGTGCATATAGTGATATGGCTCAAAAAGCAAAATCTCCCATTTTTATTAGAAATAAAGTACCAAAAAGGGGATTCAAACCCGGTACATGTGAAAGGTTATTAGATATAACCGTGTCTAGATTCAGATAATCTAGTGGCGCCCTGCTAGACCATATTCACTTAGTATTTGTTTAAACATGCACTTAACATCAAACCAAGAAATGAAAGTGGATAAGATCTACTGTCTGTATACCTGAGTTATATTTTATTGAATTACTAGTGTACTCACCTCAACGTGATTTCATATACCTGAGTTATAATACTTGTTGTTAATAATTTGCTTATAATTATTGATAGTGGGATATCTTGAGAAATCCAACGTTATTTTAAATATTATGATCTTATATATTGTAGACTACTCAGATATGGTAATAGTTATTTGAACTCCTTTAATATTGTTACAATGGACGCCCAACTGGGGCTTTATATTTTACCATATACCTGAAAAAGGGAGTCTATAGAATGATAGGAGATGTGTGGTTAAAAAGAGAGAAATTTTTTTAGTAAAATTTTTTTTTTCAGTAAAAATTTTTTTTTTGTCTTACAAAATTTTCTTGGCCAAACAGTCTTATTTTAGATGATGATGTTTAATATGATTTAATTATTCATTGATGATGATAAAATGGGTACAGCCATAAAACAGCTTAGTTTTGTTTTATCAATTTTGAAAAGAGATGAATATCACAACTTAAGACAAAGGTGAAATAAATAATAGATTTTTTTTTTGTGGAACATTAAAATGATTTCTTGCCAGATAGGATAGGCATAGTAATAGTGATGAATTATGGAATAGTAGTCTCATGTGTGTTTGGGGAGTTCATTTTGTAAAAAGTCTATGATTTTAGAGGTTTGATTGGATGGTTGATCATTGGAGTTTGGTTGGTTAGATTGCAGTTTTGATGATGAGTGGAGAGTTTTGTCATTGCCTTGAGAATGCTGTGTATTTCGTGTAACTTATGAATGATCAAACCCATTCACTGCTCCAACCCAATTTATAAGTTATCTTTATGTTATCATGAAGCAGTTAACAGCAGACCTGCCATGATGTCAGCCTATAAGTCTCCAAGACAGAGAGCAAGGCTTAGTTTTCTGTAGTCCTTAATAAGCAGGGCATTCTTTGATACTAGCCACATAAGACTCCAAGAGAGAGAGCAAGGCATAGTTTATCTACTTTAGCCCCTAAGACTTAAAATACATCTTTTATTGCAACAGAGTTTGCATCATTCAATCAAGGGTTGTAGTGGTTAATAGTGATCGAATTGGGATGATCTTCTGAGTGCTCATGATGCATTGTGTGATTATAGTGCTGTGAATGAATTCTTTTATTTATCTCAAGATTGTGAACTGCTAGTCATTCTGTGGACTGTCAATATCTGTCGGATTTCTGGGAGAATAGATGAATGTATAATTTGGGCCATTACAGACAGACATGTACTATATAGATTGTTGTTGTGTAGTTCATCATATAAGGATATTAAATTTTTTTTTTTGTATTTGTAATGCATGATAAGGTGAAAAGCAAATCAGTCAGTTAGTCAAAGATAGGTGTCAGACAAGGAGAGGATGTGTAGGTTTTTGATGGTCAGGGAAGCACAGATGGGATATATATAGTTTTATAACATGAGTGAACTAAATTATAGTATGGAAGAGGTTATGGAAGAGGAAGGTGCCCCAATACCAGGAATCAGTGATCATTTTCATACTGAAGAAGAGGATGGGGAGGTTTTCTTAAAACAAACACAAGAGGAAAGAGAGGAAGTAGAGGAAGATGCCTTTAATGTTAGTAGCAATAATACGGCCTCAAGTGTGGAAGTAGATGAGGAGCCGGAAGTTGGCCAGATTCAGATAGAAAATAAAGAACTCTCAGACATGAAATTAATGATAATGCAGATGTTCAAAAGTCTAAGAAAAGATAATAAGCACAATATAGAAAGTCTAAGAGAAGATAGTAAGCAAGGGATGGTAAATCTAGAACAAAAGATAGAGAAAAATAATAAAAGTATGGTAAATCTAGAACAAAAGATAGAGAAAAATAATAAAAGTATGGTAAATCTAGAACAAAGGATGGAGAAAAGTATAGAGAGTCTAAGAGAAGATAGTAAGCAAGTGATAGAAAGTTTGAGAGAAGATCTCAAAGCCCAGATAGATAACTCTAGTGAAAATAACAGCCTAATGATCATAGCTTTGGAAACTAGGATTGAAAAATCCAACATAGAGTGTAAAAATAGATTTGCATCCTTAGAGGAGAGGATAGAAGGAGTGTGTAGATCTATGGAAGTCACCAAACAGGAGGGCTGTCAGGGACTACAGTCATTAAAGGCTCAAGTGGAGCAGTCTATTGAAGAAAATAAGAAAGAGATTGAGTTAGTTAGGAATGAGGTCCATGGGTGGGTCTCCCAATCCATATCAGAATGCATAGAAAAGAATGCCGAAATAACTTCTGCAGGAATTAGTATCAGATTAGAGGAGGTGATAGCCAAAGTGGACTCATATAAGGAAGCCACTTTGAGCTGTGTAGATCAAACCCTCACTATGAAAAATAGGTTTAGTGGCTTAGAAAAGGAAATACGAGAAGTTAAGGGAAGCCTGGCCAATGAGTGTGTATATATGGACCAAAATCTTAGGAAAGAATTGGGGAGGAGATAGTGAAAAGGGACAAGTCCAGTTCTTTAGAAGAGGGACCCAGAATGAATCAACATGAATTGGGTGTTATGTTGGAGAAGGTTGAGGAGAACCAGAAGGTGTATGTTAGGGAATACATGAATCCCAAGATGGATGATCTCTACCAGAAAATAGGGGAATTAAAAGATCGTATTAATGTAGGGCTGCAGGATCAGTCAAACCTAAATTCAGGGCAGAACGATGGTAGCATCAGTCCAGATGACTGTAGGGATAGCTCAGAACAGAGTCAGTCAGAGAAAAGGATGCCTACTTTAGTTAAAAATCCACAAGGTGAAAAAGAAGTAGAAAGGCCGATAGTAGCCTAATATCAAATCTCCCAGTAAAGAAAGTACATGAGGAGATGGCCAGAGAGCTGATTGGGGTAGATCATAAAGTGAAAAGAAGGTGGGAGGAAAAAGTCCATACACCAGATAAGGTGATTGAGTTAAGAGAGGCAAAAGGGGAGATGAAAGCAGATATTTTAGAAAGAGAACAAAAGTTTCAACAGTCTGTAGTTCTCAATCTAGTAACAAACCAGCATGTGTGGTTTCAAAAATCTGTCTTCTTAAATAGATTGGAGATACCTTATATTGGTATAGAGAATCTATCTCTCTGAAAAATTTAAATGCTATGAAAGAGTTAAAAGCAGATTATATCTGGTACAGAGAGTCAATCTCTCTGAAGAGTTTAAATGTCCATTATATATGGTACAAAGAATCAATGTCTCTGGAAAATTTAAATGTGAATGATATCTGGTATAGAAAGTCAATCTCTCTGGAAAACTTCAAAGTGCCTTATATATGGTACAGGGAGTCAATCTTTCTAGAAAATTTTAAAAAATAAATTATGTATGGTATAGAGAGTCAATCTCTCTGAAAAACTTCAAGGCATATTATGTATGGTACCAAGAGTCCATTTTTCTAAATGAAGTTTGTAATAGGAGGTTATATAAAATAAATCCTCTGGATATGTTTTATAAATATCCAGTCAAGATGAAAAATGGAAATATTAAAAGGGGACTGGATGTACATGTGCAATTTTATGCAGACCGCAATATGATTTGAAAAGAAAAAGCCATTCCAAATTACCAAGAAAATAGGAGAAAATGCCTTTATGCTTGCTGCTCTTGATGGGAATAAGGGAACCTATAATGCTAGGAGTTTGATCCCTTATACTTCAGCAGAGTAGCTTGGCAAAGATCTCCAAATAAATTACTTTAGGTTTTCTAATGAAAAATATATTTACCAGTAGTTAAATTTTTTTTATATATATTATTAGTGTGTTTATTATTATTAGTGTATTTTATTAATTAGGATTTTCTTTATTAAATATAGTTAAAACAAAAGTGCTGATGATTTTATCCGAAGGGGGGAAAGTTGTGCCATTACAATTTAGTCATTAGCCAAATTTATAGTAATGTGCATGTGAGGAAATGTAAAACCAAAAATCATCATCACATTTTTATATAACCATAAAAGAAGCTGTAGGGCATCCAAGTTCAAACCCTACCAGATCAAAATTTTAAATGCTTTAGACAGAAAGAGAGTGGGACAGCAATTATATGCTTTACTTGTTTGTGTGTTAATAAATCTCAAAAAGAGCAGTATACACATTTAATATTTAAATTTTCTGTTAAAGAGCAAAGTTATAATGCATATGTATAAGCAGTATATGTGTAAGTTATTTAATTGTTTTATATTTCAAATATTCAACATTTTAACTTTCTTTAAAACTAACCTATGCTTGATCAATTCTAATATCTTATTCTATACTTCTATTTTGCTTTTCTATAATTGTAATTGGGATTTAAAAGTTACAGATTTAATTAAATAATAGGGTTATAATTACTAAGCTAGCAATTATATTATTTAAGGTTAGTTTATGAATGATTTGAAATAATGAAGTATGTGTGTACATTACATACAGAAATTTACATTTATTAAATATTGAAAGAAAAGGAAGGGTTAAATCTGTCAAATTATTTTTTTGTACAATTTTATGTTAAAAGAGGAAATCTGTTGAATCAGATATCTATTTTTGTAGCAATTTTGTTTTTGTAAATGATTGTTTGTCACTTTGGGAGCTTAAGCTGGGTGGTGACTCTAATTTTGAAATTGTCTTATCTTAAGATCTAAAGAAGGAAGCTCAAAAATTTGAAATGTTACCTAGGTGTAAAAAAAAGGATTAAGTCTATTTTTTTTTTAAAACAAAAGTGTCTGGAAAAAGGATTAAACTTTTCAGTTGAAAAATAATTTAGTTGAAAATAAATTAGAGATCTAATTAAAACGAATTTGTCCAAAAATAGCAAGTGACGCTATCTCTGATTGGTTAAGTTAGCTAAAAAATTGGATATAAAAAGGTGTCTGAAAAAATCAGTTGAAGAATTATTATTGTGATTATGATTCAGATTATTAGACTATTAAATTGAATGTTGAAAATATAAGAAATGACTGGCTAGAAAAATTATATGTATGTCCCATCTTAGCCTGACCATCTGGGGAAGCTGCACATCATATAGGAAAGAAAAGATGTTTTGTCTAAAATAATATTCTACACCTTTCAACTGACCAGAGAAATAAGATGTTTTTAATAGAAGGAAAAAAGCATTCACCTGCATTCAAAGAAGATGAATTAATCTACTGATAAATATTAATCATAAGGTCCAATTAATTGTTCCAGCAACTGATTTTAAACTCAAGAAAATTTATAATGTGAAAACAACTGCTGTATTTCATTCACTAAAAGAATAATGCTTGACAGGAAGAGAAGAAAAATTGATATAATGATTTCCAAATTATCCACTAAAGCAAATAACCTCAATAGGATCCTCATCATCAAATAATTATATACTTCAAGAAAGTGATTGTTCCAAAGAACACGGAAATTGTTGCTGCCAAGTATAGACAGTATACAAGACAAGTGAACCCTTGGATCGGTAATATGACTTTTATATCTATTTTCTTTATGAAATCAGAGTATTAATAAAAATTTAGTAATAAAGTGACATATTTTATTTAAAGAACTTTTAAAGACAATTCAGATCGATGGAAACCAAGAATGTCTTAATAATAATAGCTTTGAACTACATAAATGATTTTGAATGTATCAAAATTTATTTGTTTATTAATTTTACAGTTATGAAATATTAATGTGTAAAATAATTTTTTTTATGGTATTATGATTTTAGTTTTAACTAATATATTATTATTATTTTGGGATAAAACATGCACATACATAGTAATATTTTATATGTGTATAATTGCAAGTGAATGTGAAATAATAGGTGGTGTTAAAATATTAAATTATTTTGTCTTGAGAAAGTATAGATTTCAGCGCTTAGAAGGGAGGGGGAGATAATGATTTAAAACTCATTTCTAAGAACTTGATTTTTCTAATTTCTATTAACATTTTTTTTAACATTCTACTTACATGTTAGATTTATAAAGTATGTGTGCTAATGAGCGGATAATATTTTGTTTGCTTGAAATACTTTTCTCATGGAGTAAAAATCATGGTCAATGTGACATCCAACTTAATACAATATACATTTGAAGGGAAAGGGGGAAGAACTTGAAATTAATCTGAGGATTGTTATATAATTAATTATTATTATTATTCTTATTCATATCAATTTTCATGTTTATCTAGAAATTTTTATGTATATGTTAGAAATGCAGTAATAAATATTAGTTTGTTTTATTAAACGAGGCATATATATTTCATTAAGTGTAGTCTTTGTTAAGTGTGATCATTCATCATCATCAGTGGTTGAATATCAGTTATTTAAGATATAAGTAAATATGCTAAAATTAAGCAATAATTATGAATTTCTGTATAAAAATTAGTTTTATGTTTAGGCTTAGTCCTAGAGCTGTAGTTGAAACCCTTGTCATTATTATTATTATTATTATTATCATCATCATCATCATCAACATTTTAATTAATGAGCTGTTTAAATGTTTACAGGCCATAAATAAATATTAATTTCATAATATTTAGTGATTTCTTAGTATTATTATAACCACATCCCGTCATCTATTTCATGCAAGGATGAGTGAATTGCCATCCTAAATTAGTTATATATAATCTGAGCTAGTAAACTTATAAAAATATTGAAACACATTTGTTATGCTAAGATCTAAGAAATGATTTATGTCTAATATACTCCACTTTGGTTTAAAGATGTTTTACTTTTACCTAAATATTAGTGCGTATAGTGATATGGCTCAAAAAGCAAAATCTCCCATTTTTATTAGAAATAAAGTACCCAAAAGGGGATTCAAACCCGGTACATGTGAAAGGTTATTAGATATAACCGTGTCTAGATTCAGATAATCTAGTGGCGCCCTGCTAGACCATATTCACTTAGTATTTGTTTAAACATGCACTTAACATCAAACCAAGAAATGAAAGTGGATAAGATCTACTGTCTGTATACCTGAGTTATATTTTATTGAATTACTAGTGTACTCACCTCAACGTGATTTCATATACCTGAGTTATAATACTTGTTGTTAATAATTTGCTTATAATTATTGATAGTGGGATATCTTGAGAAATCCAACGTTATTTTAAATATTATGATCTTATATATTGTAGACTGCTCAGATATGGCAATAGTTATTTGATCCAACTTTAATTGTTACAATATATATATATAATATTTAAATACAAATATATTGTCTATACTGAACTTATGTAAAAGGGATTTGAACTCGGACTTTCAAGCTTCCTACAGCTATCCATTCCATTTTATATAACTGATATACATGACCACATACATGTTATAGTCCTATACATGAGAAGGCAGAATGACATAAATTCAAAATGAATATGACAATAATATTGGCATCAAAAAGAGATTTGAATGTTCCATTATTAGATTTTTAATGATATGGATAGCTGAAAAGTTGAAGCTAGTGAAGATGAAGCAACTGAGCACTGAATGTATATATGTGTGGGACTTGATGATCTGGACCAAATGATGAGTGCAGGTTCAGCGCAAAGTACATATATTGGAGGATCATTTATCTTTTTTACATATGATTATGTGTACTGGTTATATAAAATGGAGTGGATAGCTGTAGGGAGTTTAAAGTTTGAGTTTAAATCCTTTCTAATATATATAAAGATAGAATATTTCAGGATTAATAAATGAATAATAAATGAAAAAGGACTCTACCTTTTCTTTTTTTGCCATCTAAGATCTTATTATAGACATGTAGAATTTTCTAATTTCATATAAGATTATAAAAAAGAGAATGAAGGGAGATTCATTTTTAATATGAGCAGATTAGATTTTGGTAATAGAGAGTATTTTTTTCATTTAACTGGTACTTTGGAAATTGATCTCTCCATGTTATGAAAAAAAACCCTCAACCAGGTAACTAATTAAAAGGAATATTTACTAGTTGCAGTATTACTTGGATCTCAGATTGTCACAATATTGTACTAGTTCATTTAAGCAATAAACAAAGTTTAAAAAAAATTAAAGGTTTTAATAGTCAATAAGAATTGTATATATATAATTTGTTCAGTTTATATTATTTGGAAGAGGAAATTATTATTAAGAAGAATTAATTATATTTAAAGTTATTTGTTAGACATGTTGATGATTGTTTGTTTGTAGGTGAGAATGATAAATTGAAAGAGTTAGTAAATGAGTTTAATTGTTTTGATCCTTCTATAAGATATGTAATAGAAGGAGGGGGGGTAGATTTTGTTAAATTAAAATTTTTAGACCTATTGGTGATTAGACATGTAAAGAATAATTGTTTGGTATGTAGCCATTATGTTACGAGTAAAGAGTTAAGGTCTATAATTAAACCTGATAGCTATCAATCTGTATCTCATAAAATAGCTGTTTTAAAAAATTGTTGTTATAGAAATAAGAGATTAAATAATTCTAATGGGGTAGTTTTGTTTCAAAAAGATCAATATTATAAAAATTATTTGATTGTTGGCTACTCTGATAAATTTGTTAAAAGTATTTTATTTAATAGTAATAAAATAAAGAAAAATATGATTTTATTTCTTTGTCATTTAAATTTGTATTCTTATTAAATTGTATGTAAAAATAGTAATTTGTTTGGAAATAAGAAAATTGTTTGGAAAAGGGGTATTACTTTGAATAATTTATTAAATAATACAAAGAAAGCTTTTGATAGAAAGACTATTTCTAGAGTAGTGTATATTATCCCTTGTTTTGTAAGAAGGCATATATAGGTCAGAGTAGTTTGATTAAATGAAAGAATAAAGGTACATAAAAGAAGGGTTAGAAATAAATATCTTAGTTCTGTTTTATATATCCATGAAAAAAATACAGGACACACTATTAATTTTGATGAAGCTAAAGTTGTCTTCTCTGAGAGAAATGAAGTAAAAAGAATTAAAGAATCTTTATTATTAAAAATTTATGATTCTAAAGTAATTAATTTATTTAAAAGTTCTTTTAATATTAAGGGTGTACGGGAGGTGAGTGGAATTGTGGGGAATGTTTAGTTTAAATATATTGTTAATTTGCAGTTCTTTATACCTGAGGTCTCCTTAAAGCAGTGAAACCATTGGGTATGTTGTGGAGTTTATTTTTTGGCTAGTCTGGTTGAGTTGTGAATTTGGAGTAATTTTGATTATTTATTGACTAGTTTAGCTTTATGCTTATAATGTTTGCATTTTAATGAGATTCTTTGCATTTAAGGTAGTGTTGCTGATACAGTGTAAATGTTTTTGTTTTTTTTATATATTTTGTATTAATTTATGTATGTTAGTTTCATTGCATGAGTGTTGTTAGAAGGATATATGTTTGTTTTCATTTAGTTATATATATGGGTCTGAACTAAGTTCAGTACTTATATATTTTGGTGTCTTTTGTGCTTTAATAACCATAGCCACCACTATCCTGTTAGGCAGGTTTGGTTTTAAGCCAATAAACATCACATGATCACCATTTCTTATGCTTGCTTGTAGCCATTATTAAAACAGGCAAAACTCACTATACTTACTGACACACACAGCAAGCTAGAGTAATCAATGGATGCCAGAAGGCTTGTGCATAAAATCTCCATATGACTATATAAGCTAATGAGTTTGGATTGAAAATATTAAGGTGTTTTCAATTTAAGACTCATAGTTTTGTAGTTAAGTGGAGATAAAAGGTGGCTGCTAGAAGGTTGCATTAGATCTTAAGAGCTAGGTGCAGTGGTCTCAGATCCAAGGCTCCTCACTGATGAAGGCCACAAGCCAGAAACTAGTCTGGGGATATTGGATGAGTAGGCACTAAATGGGGATTTTATGCACAAGCCTTCTGGCATCCATTGATTACTCTAGCTTGCTGTGTGTGGTAATACATATAATGTGTATTTATTATTTGTAGTTGTTCTTTGTTATGAATTTATGGGGTTTAGTTTATAATAATTTTCTATTGAATGATATTAGGAGGATTGAAAAGTTATCTAGATTGAATGATAGGATAAAATCTTTAAGATGGCAGATTTATTTTTTAAAAACATGTAAGGAATTTAATGTTTTTCCTAGGAGTTATATTATTAATTTTAAGAATAGAAAGTTGTTTAAGAATTGAAATTTAGTTTTGAATTTACAAATGTATATTTTGAATAGTTTTTTTGAAAGAAAATTTTATTATTCAACTTTAAATTGTTTCATAAGGCAGTTTAGAATAAATAGGACAACTTTGTATTGTAAGAAAGAAAATTAAAATGGTTGTTTGGAAAAATGAATAAAGTCTATCGTAGTGATAGGTTACTATTAATAAAGTTGTTAATCTTTCTGATATTAAGTTAAATGATAGAGAATTAGAGATTCTTGGTAAAGGTCCTAACTTTGTTTCTTTTCATTCAAAAAATATAGTTTTTGATACAATTTGAATCTAGTAATTTGAGTGATGAGCAGAAAGTTGGCATTCAATTGGTTTTAAATAAAAGCTTAAAAAGAAAAGAAAAAAAATATTGTTAATCCTGCTGAGGTTAGTCATCTTGAGGATAGGTTAATTGCTAATGATGTGATCATTTCTCATGAAGACAAAGCTGGTTGGTTTACCATTATAAAAGAAAATGAGTTTAGGGAGAAGATGGATAAAGAATTAAATAATGGTAAATATATGTTTTTAGAAAAAGATCCTCATAATGTGATTAAAAGGAGGTTAATAGATATTATGGAAAAAATGGTAAATAACATTTTTTTAATAGAGATTATTTAAAATGTTATTCTAATGACTTCATATTAGCTAAGTTGTTTATGTATATTAAGACTCACAAAGATTGTTTCCCCTTAAGATTTATTTTTGACTTTACAGGTAGTATTGTGGAGGGTATTTTTAAGTTCTTGAATAATTTTTTAAAATAATTTGTTGATTTTGGTCATTACACAATTTCTTCTTTTTTGACGCTTTTAATAAGATTAATAATTTTTAAAAAGGAAAGTAATTGAGTATTTGGTAGTTTGGATATTGAGAATATATATCAATCTGTTAATAGATTAAGCAATATTAATGTTAAACCACTAAACATCACATGATCACCATCTCATACTAGCACATAATTGTCGTAAACAAAGGCAAAACTCTTTTCTCCATACAGTAGTGCCACCCTGTGCTAACCAGAGTAATCAATAGATGCCAGAAGGATATTGGATGAGTAGGCACTAGATAGGGATTTTATGCACAAGCCTTCTGGCATCTATTGATTACTCTGGTTAGCACAGGGTGGCACTACTGTATGGAGAAAAGAGTTTTGCCTTTGTTTACAATATTAATGTTCTTATGTCTGTGTTGGTTAAACATCAATTTTTGTGAAAGAATAAGATTAAAGTTATTTAAGATTTGCTTTTATTATAGGAGGATTCTATGTATTTTACTTATAATAGTAATTTAAGATTAAGGAAGGGTAGGTAATAGGTTATATTACTTTTCCTTTAATTTATTCACTTTATATTAATTATTTGGAAGAGGAAATTATTATTAAGAAAGATTGTTTATATTTAAAGTTATTCGTTAAATATGTTGGTAATTGTTTTTTTGTGTCTAATGTGTTGACTGGGAAGCGAACCCAGGCCAGCTGCTTGGAGGGCAGATATGCTAACCACTAGGCCACCAACACTGCATCTCATAAAGTAGTTGCTTTAAGAAATTATTGTTATAGAAATAAGAGATTAAATAATTCTAGTGGGGTGGCATTGTTTCAGAAAGGTCAATTTTATAAAGATTATTTGAGTGTTGGCTACTCTGATAATTTTGTTAAAAGTATTTTACTTAATAGTAATAATATTTATAATGATGTAAAGGATAAAGAAAAATATGATCTTATTTCTTTGCCATTTAAATTGTCTTCTTATAAAATTGTATGTAAAAATAGTAATTTGCTTGGAAATAATAAAATTGCCTGGAAAGGAGATATTAGTAATTTAGTAAATAATACAAAGGGAATTTTTGATAGAAAGACTATTCCTGGAGTAATGTATATTATCCCTTGTATTTGTAAGAAGGTATATATAAGTCAGAGTAGTTTGAGCTTAAATAAAAGAATAAAGACCACATTATTAATTTTGATAAAGGTAAGTTTGTCTTCTTTGGCAAAAATGAAATAAAAAGAATTAAATCTTTATTATTAAAAATTTATGATTCTGAAGCAATTAACTTATTTAAAAGTTCTTTTAATATTAAGGGTATATGAGAGGTAAGTGGATTGTGGATAATGTTTAATTTAAATATGTTTCTATTTTGTAGTTCTTTACTCTTGAGAAGTCTGCTTATAGCAGTGAAACCATCAGTTGTGTTTTAGAGTTTATTTTTTGTTTAGTCTAATTAAGTTCTGAATTTGGGGTAATTTTGATTATATATATATAGTTCTATCAATTCGTCACCTCTTACCCATTCATCACCTCTCACTCATTAGTACCATTTTACCTAAGTTCAAATCTTGATTATTAGTCTGCGTGCAGGTATTATTATAAAATATATAGATTTTCATTAAAAATATTGTATAGTGAAACAGTAAGATATGCCTTACCAATCTTAGTTTCACCTTGCCTTCCTGTTTCCTACCCTCATGCCTTATTTAAAACCCTAATTTCATCGTATTGTGTGCGTACTGGGTATATTTACCAAAATCCCACCTAAATTTATATGTATAATGGGGTGCCTAGAATTTAATAATAATTAAAATTGTTTTAAACAGTTTTATTTTCAAACCGTCGAGTATATATTATGTATATATGCTTGTACAATAAAGTAGGTCACATATTCTCATCTACACACATACTGCGATAATATTTAAAATTTATCAAAATATTTTATTTAAAAGCTGTTGTTTTGAATCGATTTATTTGTGATGTTATTTTGCTATAATTATTTGCCTTTAAGAAATAATATCACTGAGAAATATTTCTGGAAATTAAATTCAGAAAGAGTGTTTGATAAATGTAAAGTGTTATAAAATGTTATTCAAAAACATGCCATTTTCTTTAAGTCAGTGAGAGTGGGGAAAGAACAATAGTGGCTAATTTTAATCATATTGGCACCAGCTTTACTAGTAGATTTGATAAGATTCAAACAGTGTTTACAAACAGATTTTAATTAGAAAATGCAGTCCGTGTTTTTCAAATGTGTAATAATTAAAAAATGGATTTTATAGTGTAATCTGGGAGATCATATAAATAGGTCTGATTGATTGTAATTATGATTAAACAGGGTTATTAATTAACCTACCTAATTGTGACAGCAGAAGTAATATTTTCTGTAATTTTGAAACTATTTTTCCGATTAGTTTTTATTTGCGTTATCGGATTGACCGGCTTGTTGGTTAGTTTGGGAACTAATTTTAAAATCGTTTAACCTCAGAATGTCGGAGTAATGGGGCTTTAGGTTGCCTTTCCCTCAGGATTCTGGGCTTCGGCTGTCAGTCATTCAAAATACGATGTCCTGTCATCGTATCATCAAATCCAACTGAACCAGCCCAATGAAATGCTGCTCCTAAAATCTACTAACTGCTGCTGCGGAACCATGAACCAAAGAAACTCATAACTTTACTTAAGAACTTTGTTACAAGTTTGGAAATGCCCACAGACAGAGTTAAAAGAACAAGGTAATTAAAATCAACCCGAGATCTCGGAAAACTTCAAGCTATAGCTAACAATTTTGTATATTCTTTAAATGTATTTATTTAAACGTTTTTCTAATGCATGCTGAACTTGTGCTTGGGTTGATTTTCTATTATATTTATAAATGTCTAATTTCAATGTGTTATGATGAAATATATAATTAATTTCTTTAGACAAGTGTGAGTTACATAGGGAAGTTAAATGATGCGTGGTTGCCATCTTAGTTTATAAACAGCAAACACGCATTTTCCCCCTTCCATCGTTTATATTTAAAAGTATCTCTTATATATGTTTTAAAGTATTTTTGCATATAAGAATTTGGTTAAATGAATATTTCTTAAGTTTTGTTGAGAGTCTGCTGGACATGAAAATATGAAATTCGAGAGCGAGCTATTTCTGTTCCTTAATGAATAGCCCTTTTGTTTTACTAATTCTTTGAAAATTAAGCTGTGTTGCTAGTAAATATGCATGGGTGCTCGAATTCTCCTGTTGGCAAAGGTCATCATCATTTGAATCTGTTCCCCCTTATTTTACTCCGCAGTTCCCAGTCCTGTGCTAAAATGGCACATGGGAATTATTTCGTGTATGTCCCCACAGTTACGAAGCTCCTAGGTGTGGGCCAGGCTTGAGCTGTGAGTGGGCTAGAGACATCCCAGATAAAAGGCAAAATGCCTATCCAATGCCAAGACCTTTTGCCATCTTTTAAAGTCACATACTCATAAACTGCACCCCTTCTCGGCATATACTCGCTAGCACCACCGTATATTTCCCTTTACTTATTAAAAGAATTCTATTGAAGTGAATTTCAAATCCGTTCAGTATAGCTTGATCTTATAATCTATTTAATCACTTCGCAAGTGACTCTCGATCTCCATTTAAATTTCCAATTATAAATGTTTTAGAATATTTCAAACTCTATTAGACTTTACATGACTCGCATATGCCTACCATGTCACCATATTTTAGACACATCATCTAAACGAACCCAAGTATGAGGTATTAGCCATCTTGTTTGTTTATTATATAACTATCCAATTTATATCACTAAATTATTTTATTATCTAATCATTAAAATCTTATTTATAAATTTATTTCTTTTTTTATTTATTCGGGGTGCAATATAAATTACATAGTACATTAGACTTATCTTTGGCACATCTATAAGTTATTGTTAAATTAACCTAGAGCTATTTTAGATTTAAAGTCTTTTCTTTTCTCCCTGATCACCGGCACCGGCATGAAATTATACTATTAGTAGCATCAAATGTGTTATCACATAGAGGGCATCGTGGAGTTTGGACTTTGGATTCGAACTTGGGATTTCTGGGAGGTAACTCTCCTAGTGTTGAGTTCTATGTCCCAAGTTTAAATTCTGCAGTGTGTTAGTGAGATAAACATGTTTTGACTGTTACAATATAAGCACATACTTCAGTATAAGAGATAAGTTTTAAAGTTATATCACGTTATTCAAAATAATTTTTTAATGCTAATAATATAAAATAAAATCTGTTTACAGTTAAGATTTATTTTAACTTAATATCCAAAAATTATTACTTTAAATAATATTTTATTAAGAAATTTAAAGCATTATAAATTGATGTAAATAGAAATACCCTTGGGTCTTCTGTCAAAATTACAAGTTATAGTGGAAGGGGAAAAAGAGATAAAACTGAAAAGTATTTCTGAAACTCATCATTAATTAATTTTGTAAAAGCATTTTAAATAGGTCAAATGTAAACTAAAGAAAAAAAGAAAATGTAAAATAAAAAGTGGTCAGATTGAAATCATGATTCCACTATCTGCTTCTAATCTGCCAAATCGAAGTAGAGAAAAAATGTGGCTGGATTGAAATTGTGATCTCAACATGTGCCACTAATGCATCTATTACCTGATAGAATAATAATAGTGCTGACCTGAGAGACCTATTGGTTTTATGATGCATTGTATGATGGATCCAAAAGATAAGAAAGAAAGTAATAAAAGCTAAAGTTTCATATCATGGAATAAGTTAAGATAAATCAAAGAAAAGCAGAGTGTTTATTTTGTATAATGTAACAATGTGCAAAGAGTAGAGGCCAGCACTATAATTTTCTGACCTATGGTGATGGAAATGCTAAACTTTCCATTTGATCTAAGTGAAACAAATCAAAGCCAAACTGCTGTCTATGGATTCATAGTGAATGCTTATTGGAATAATAGAACTGATGCTATTAATAAATAAACCCTGGATTCTACAAACAGTGTGTACACTTCAAATAATCTAAGGTAAACAATACCCAAGATTAAAGACTTTCTTTAGGACTCTTAGTTTTAAATTCCATTACATTATCTTTTTTTTTGTAATTTTGAAATCTTACTCTCACCTCATAAATTGTAAATGAAATTCTGTTTAACGTATTATAATTTAATTTTAATGTACATCTGGGTCTCTTTTTACGCGGACTTATTTAACACGATTTTGAAGTTACACGATTCATATGTTTCACCGGAAGTCAAACTCCGATAATGCGATATTACTTTAAATAATAAATTTCGCACACTTATGTTATATTGAAAGTAATAGCACATTATTGGAATTTGACTTTCATCTTAGTAATTTCAATATTTTCAGTGCTTTATAATAGTAAGATTTTATGCAATAATGAAATTAAAATCATGATTTCCACATTTTATGTATACACACATTAAATTTTACAAGATTATAATGTAAATTTGTTCAAACATTGTGCATGTTAATTTTGCATTTTAAATCACATTCTGTTTTTGCTTTTTAAAAAAGAACATAATCAATTACAGTATTAATCATTTAGTGTCCGCAAGTTTATTTTTAAAAGGTGAATAATAGCAGTGGGCACAATTAAATTTGACAATTAAAAATTAAAATCTGATTTTTAATTGTAATTAACAATTTAAAAATTACTTACGGCGACTTGAAATTAAAGTGATGTAAAACGAAATTTGATTTTTAAATGGAATTGAAATAAAGACAAAAATAAGAATTTAATTTTTAGTTGTTAGTTTTAATTAATTTTTTCCCAGCAGTGGTGAATAATATGTCTTTTTATTATCATAAGTCTAAGTTCATAAACAATTAATAAAATCATCGTCTCAAAGATTAATTACTAATTACGTTGTCAACAGAAAACCATTAGCACAATGTGAGAGTGAACTTGGCACTAGTTGTATTTCCTCTTGTGAAGAATCTATTTTTTAGCAGTTTTCAAACGAAACTGTTTATCAGCAAATGGCGATAATAATTAAAACGTGTATAAAAAAATGTAAATTACTGTACTGTAAATTATGCATAAAAATATATTATTTTGAATAAAATTAAATATTATAGTTAAAAAAAGTTTGTCTTGTATCAATTTTTTTCAAATTTGAAATTTTTTATTAGTCATATTTTATTTCCTTATTTTTTTTTTTTTGCACAAATTTTAAAGTAAGTTTTACATTGATGTTTTGCTTTTATGCAAGTTTTGAAAAATCACAGTTCATATCCCCCCTTTTTCAAAGTAAGTTACATCTATTTCTGCACGATTTCGTTTGCACGTGTTTTCTGAGGAACCTATCTATCGCGTACAATGAGACCCAGGTGTATTATGTAAATCTAATTAAGCCTGTCTTATCTTATCTATTTACTTGGGTATCTATTTATTTACTATTTTGTTTTTTGTTATATTTCATGCCTACCTGATTTCCGAGCTGATATTATATCATAAACTCGTTAAAATCGCGGCTCATTGGTGCATATTTTTATATTTTAACAGACTTTTATAAACAGTCAGCTCATGAATTATAAGTTGATTATGTGATATTTTATTATAAATAATATTGAAGCAAGATTATATAAATTTTAGTACAGCATGCTGGCCATCTTGGCCATCATCCCATTTGTGTTGAATTTTGTATTGGATTGTAGTTTAATAATCTAATTAATACAGAATATCACTACGTTTTGGGCAAATCGTAATTTAGTTCAGTGGTGTGGAGGATTGGAAATAGATTCTCTGGTTATGAAGCGTAATAATGATTAATGATTATTTTAATATGTGAGATGTGCTGGGGGTATAGATGCTAATTATTTAAATCATAGAAACAGAGTAGATGTATCCTTCTCCTAAATTTGCTCTCAGATAATAGGACATAAAGAAATGATTCCATGAGTGCTGACCTTGTCATGCGGTTGGAAATGGAAAGGCAAAGACCTCATGCCAATGAAACTTATGTGACCACTCTGAAGGGTTCAGTCCGATGTTTGGCCATTCTCTCATCTCTGGAGTTTCCAAATGCTTTTGCAATCGTGAAACCTGTTCTTCCTAAATACTCTGCATTATTTGTGCATATCATAGATCATTATACTTGTAGCTATAGATGTCTACACTAAAGTCATTTCCACTCCTTGTACATTAAATGCTTTATTGATGAATTGACTTAATAAATTCTTTTTCAACATATGTATGGTGGCCACTGGGCTGGTAAAATGCACACATTTTGTCTCGCATAATAATCACACAAATTTCATATTTAACTGTGAGGCATGGGATGTAATCATATACTGATACCTGAGTAATATATAAAATTAAAATATAGGCTAAGATAAAGGCTAAATAGAGTTGTATTCTATTCTTGCAAGTTAGCTTATTAAAATGTTATTAAATATTGTTTTGAATTTCTATATATGTCTGCTTATCTGTTATTCTTAACATTATTACTCAAGGGATCTCATCTCGATCATGATTAGGGCATCAAAACCACAATAACCCGTAATGTTAATGTAATTCATTAGGGTCTCTTGTATCTATCTAACCACTGGGCCTAGAGAGATGTTTGCTATTGTTGTGGCAGGCCCATTCTCCTGTAGTTGTTCTTGTGAAATCAGCTGCCTAGTCTTGAACACAGAATCATAGGTACTGAACCTCCTGTGGTGCTGCTCTTTGAGCCTGGTAGTGGAACAGGTTAACAAGGCATATGAGTTCTGACCATTACAATATATATATATATATATATATATATATATATATATATATATATATATATATATATATATATGACAACAGTTTGAAATTCTTGATTGTTATCTATATTGGGATTGTCTAAGTGTTGACTGGTTTCTAATGGTTACTTATAAACCCATTTAGTCTTGAGCATTATTACACTTATTATTTAAGTAATATTTTGGGTGCAATTTGGAAATTTATAATAGCAATTTATAATATTGTAATTGATTATTTATTAGTCTGCATTCAGAACAGGTTATATTTACCTGTTATAGGAGGTGTATTTAAATTTCTTCCAATCAATAATTTCAATCTTTGTAGTCAAGTTGCAATCTTAGTGCCTTTATAAATATGAGACCATTAATGGAGGTGAGATTCCACCTCTATTGCTAAAAGGAGGTTGCCTTGACAACAGTTTGAAATTCTTAATTGTTATCTATATTGGGATTGTCTGAGTGTTGAGTGGTTTCTAATGGTTATATACATATATACAGTAATTAGATATATGTAAAGTATAAGTTTAAAAATTTTATCCACTTAGGAGTGCTTTTGACTATGCTTGTAGTCTTTGTCAAGTAACACTTTGAAAGGCTAACATACCACAATTCTGTGATCTTAATATTTGTTATTTTTTTAACAACAAAAAGTAAAGGAAGCTATGCTAATATACAAATACAAACAAGACTTAATTAACAGACAGACAATAAATGTTAAGATCATGGGATTGTTGGAAAGTTAATCTTTCAAAGTGTTCATTGACAAAGATTATGAGGATAGTGAAAAGTGCTCCTAAGTTGATAAAATTTTTAAATTATACTTTACATATAGCTAATTACTGTATTTATAAATATTAAATTATAAGATTATGAATATTGATTTGAAGAAATACAGATATTGAATTATAATATATATATATATATAATTAACCTATTCATTCATTATACCGAATGATTTCTATAGTAAATAGGATTTAACTTAAGAATTTCAGTCTATAGTAATTCTTCCATCTATCTCAAACATCCAGTACACATAACTACATACATATGAAAAAGATAAATTTTCCCCAATGTATGTATTTTGTACAGAACTAGTACTCATCAGTTGGCCCAGCTCATAATCTCCCACACACACATATATAGTCAGTGCTAGGCTTCTATTAAGATAGCAATTCTTTAAATTTTAATGGACAGTTTTCAATCCTTTCATCCCTTTAACAATTCAATTATCTATTTCATTGAAAAACCAACAATGTAATGATCAAAGTCCTTGGTGGAATAGAAGATGAATATATATTGAGATTATTTATCTTTATCACATGTATGTTATCATATACATCGATTGTTTATGAAGGATAAATATAGACTGAAAATTCTAAGGTCAAATCCCTCTATTTGATACATTATATGTATGCACAGATTATAGATAAATGTATCTGTATGTATTAATGTTATATTAAATCTAATATTACTCACCTTATGAGTTACTAAAGTATTGCTTCGACTAAAACACCTCCCACAGACATCACACTTGTATTTCTTAATTGGTGGAGGTTTATTAGGATCTTTAGGAGTTCTACCCAGATGAAGTATTGGAGACATGAAAGTCTCTGGGGCTATGTCTGTTACTTTAGTTGTTATAGTGTTATAAAATACTGGATAAGAAATTGAAACACAAGGCTTACACAATTCTGTAAAAGAAGAAAGAATATCCGCACTTTTGTCTTGAGAATCTGACCATAGTGGAGATAATGTTGGAGAATGAATAACCTTAGAAACAGGTGAGAAAGAGCTATTTATTGTATTGTCCAGAGTAGTATCACAATTTCCAAGAGGAGAGTGCTTATCTATTTTACTGAAATCATTATTTCTTTCTTCTCTGGGATCAATCTCTTCAGTATAACTTATTTTAAATTTAGTGATGGAATTTACAAAACTATAAGGAGATCGTCTTGAAATAAATTTCTCCTCATTAGAAAACTTATGAGGAATTAAAGATGGTAGTTTAGATTTTGAAACTTTTTCAAATGCAGAATTTGGGGAGGTTTTCAGAGAAATAACATCTCCACTGATTGGTTGAAAAATTGGTAGCATAGCTAAAGGAGTGATAATGGGAGATTCTTCCGAAGTTGAGATGAATGGCCTTGGAAAAAATAAGGCATTGTTTGCGTGAGAAGAAGTAACCTCATGATCAGATATTTTTTTAGTCGAAATGTTCCATGGATAGGACTTCATGCAAACTATATTAAAATAAAGTATATTAAAAACTATATATATATATTAAATACTGCATACCATTATACTAGTAATGATAAATAAATTAGAAAATCATATAACATTACAATGACCATGGTTTCATACCTTAACAAACCTCTTCAAGTAAAATTTAACAAGATACAAACAACATATATATATACAAAATAACATAGTGTTCCCATCATTCACTTCAAAAAACAATTTCCTTTAACATCAAAGGATATCTTCATTTGATTGATAGCATCAGATTTATCATCAGAGTTTAACTTATCTTTTTAATTTCTTTCTTTCATAAAAGATAACATCTGCATTGTCAAATAATATTTTGTGACCTGTATTCAGTTCATGAATATACAAAGTTATGGGGTATATTTTTAGCTTTACTCTTATGAAGTTAAATTAACTCTTTCATTAACACTTAATTTACTTTGACCTATTTAAATTTTATGACAACTACAAGGAATCTTATAAACTACTAGGAATAGATTTGCTATCAATTAACTGTTTTGAACTATTTAATGATGAATTTAAATTCAGGCCTTTCTTCTAGGCGACCTACATACCACGCAATAAAAAGCTATTCTTATAAATCAATTTACAAATTGATGATTTGTAGGTAAAGAAATAAACTCTTTATTCTCACTAACAATTAATTTTTTATTAACAAACTTATAAATATTTTTATTAAATATTTCTAATAAATTTATGATTTATAATCTAAATCAATGTAGTCAAAATCAAACTGCCTTCTCTGAATATACCCATTATTTTTAAAATTATTAAACATTTTATTCCTGCAATTTGCTTATGACTTTATTGATTTAACTTATAATCTTGAATTTATTCATGTGATGAGAGTAAAGCTATTAAATCTCTCAAATATGCTACATCTATAAACATTCTCACTAATGGCAAAGGTAACACTACAGTTATAATGGATACAACTGTTTATACAGCAGGTCAATACAAAAAAATCCAAGTATAGAAATAAATCATTATTCCAGAAGCATCACAGGTAGAAAAAAGAAAATTAACATAATATTTCAACAAAATTCATTATCTTTATGAACTACCTGTTAGTTCTAGAAATTTACTATGTCAAAATTTATTTAGATTTCTTCTTAAAATTTTTAGTCCTTTGGCATACAGACACAGTTCTTCATCAGGGATTTTAAGTACTTTGTAAAATTAATCAGGAACATGGAAATTTAAAGAACTGACATATTAATAAACTTTAATGTGGCAAGTTTATTTATAAATGTACCATATGATGAAGCACTGTCTATTGTAAGGAAAAGCTTATATGATGAAATAATCTACAAACCAGAACTCAGGATTCTTCCAACAAAATCAAGGGATGGCCATGAGCTCACCACTGACACCCTTGCATAGCAACATTTACATGAAAGAACTTGAAATGATAGTCATAAATATTACTTCATTTCTATCTAAAATGTGGATTTGCTATGCTGATGATATAGGCCATTCTGCTTCAGGTGGAGTCGGTATTCTTCTCAGCAAGTCAACACCACCAAACCGTTTTAGTATTCTATTCCTAGATGCCAATATTATTATCATAGAAATAGACTATTGGGGTTATCCGATCATCATAGCTTATATATATACAGCCAAAGACACCTCTCAATATCTAAAAATAATCCATATCCTAAATGCCATCAACGCTAACAGAGCCTCTCCTACTATTCTTCTGGGAGACTTTAACACTACATACAATGACTTCAACAAGAGATTTTTGCATCTAATAAATCGCAGATTAATGTGTGGAGAGGGTTTCTTCCCTCCTGAAGCCTACTCTTTCTATACTAAAACTAAAAAGTCCCTGATTGATTTGGTTTTCTACACCCCAGACCTCCATTTCAACCTTGATGCAGCCTTGGCCCTGTTGCTTTTTCTGATCATATGGCTCTAATCTTACAACTTACACCTATTGCAATCCCTACACCCTTGATGGACCGGTAAAACCATGCGCATGATCACCCAATCAAATATGACGGCGATAGTGTCTGAGGCATACATCCTTTTCCAGAAAATAAACATCCTTTCCGCCTGCTGAGGAGGGCTGGTTTTCCTTCATTGGAATACTTCAGTCCATATTAAATCACCACACCAGGAAAATCAAAGGACCTAATGGCCTTCTAAATGACCTAACAGACATTAATATACAACTTCAAGCATCACAGCAAAACTTCACAAATACAGAAAAAATTATCTTCCTTAAAAATCTCTACAAAATCAAGCAAAAGTCCCTTGCATAATATATATCCATCAGAAGAGCCAAATGTTTCTTAGCACAACAACACTGTTGGACGAGAGACTATCTCAGATGGGCACTGGGATATAATAAAAAACAAATCACTCCCTTATCCATTAATACTAATGGAACCAATCTTATTGGCTTTCCAATGATGCAGCACATCAGCAAACAATTCTGCCAATCAATGCAAAAAGATGGAGCTCCTCCTATAAACAGCTGGTTAGATGCTGGTGACCCTGGTGAACATGGCATCATGGAAATCCAAATCAAAAAGAAGATAACATCTCTCCCTGACGGCGTTCATCCTGGCCTTCATGGCATCCCAAATTTCCTTCTCAAACACCTCAGTCAATTCACTGTGCCAATTATTAAAAAATGATTGATCACCTAGCCTCCAGCAACAGAAACATAACAGATCTTTACCCAGTGGCACTCGTGCCTTTTATTAAAAAGCAAAACCACTAAACGACATTAACAGTATCCGGCCAATTTCCATGACCCCATTGCTTATCAAGATAATTGAGTCAGTCATTAAAGATCAAATCCAAACTCAAATTCTTAGCCATATCTCATCAAACCAATATGGAAAAAAGGGATCATCAACCTCGCATGCTATGTCCAATGTAACTGCACTGTTCAATTACATCAGAGGACATCGTAAATCAAAACCTATTGCCGTCCAGCTGGATGTTGCGGCAGCATTTGATTCAGTCCAGATAAACATCCTTCTGGATATTCTGTTGGAATGTGACATTCCAGCTGGGATTGTACAGATGATCAGCAATCTGCTCAACAACAGAGATTTTTCTCTCTCTTGATGGCAAGATCACACCAGGCTTCAAGCCATACAAGTCAATCCCTCAAGGATCCCCGCTCAGTGCCCTTTTCTTCACAGCATACATCAACCCTCTTCTGATGGATATAGAAAAAAACCTCCCTGGAATTTTCCTTCCCTCTCTCAATAAAAGCTTCAATGTATTTGCATATATTGATGACATCATCGTTGTGCTTCCCACCATTAAATACCTTCCTAATCTCATGAACATTAAACAGAAATACAGCAAAACTTGGCCTACAAATAAATTTTAACAAATCTTCCATCTGGAAGATAATGTCTGGTAAACAAATTAACTCTCCCTTTTCTGCAAAACCCCAAAGATACCTAGGTTTTCCAATCTACAAAACTCCAACTGCAATGGCAAGAGAGATTCAAGATGCAATCCTCCATTCAACTGAAGCCATCACCACTTCACTCTCTAGAGTATACCTTTCATTATATGGAAAGGTTGGCCTCCTCAACATGATCATAATGCCAAAAATCTCATATTATCTTCCATTCGTTAAAATGTCTAAACAGTTTCAAAATAAAATTAACCGATTATGCACCAAACTTCTCTGGAGAGGAAGGACAGTTGCTATTAGCTTGCGAGGTATCCAATGACCACGCAGGTTCAATGGACTGTCATTCCACTCAATACAAGCAATCATTTTACAGAAAACCCACAACACTCTACATAATCTGAGCCTCTCCTGTGGATACTCTAACATTATTAAAAAAGTTACACCGACAGATCGTCCTCCACCCTCTTCCAGTTCATGGATAGCATCCCTAATACAACAACTACAACTTTATAACCCGATAACATCCTTTAACCTTAACCAAAAAATCACCTTATGGGAAGCATACAATATAATCAACTATAATCAACAATCCATTAAAACCAGCCTAAAAATAACCAACCAAAGACATTACACACTTCAAAAGATGGAGTCTGGAACCCAAATTCCTTGACTTCATCATTAAAATAAATCTTAATGCGCTACCCACGAATTGGTTTCTTTATCACCGAAGAGGTTTTACCAGCATTGACCCTATATGTGGTCTGTGTGCTCGTGGAGATGAAACCATAGACCATATTATACACCGGTGCCCAAGACTTAAAACTCTAAAAGATATAATTATAATCAATTCCAACATAAGACCTGATATGATTTTCTCACTCGAAAATGCCATTCATAATGGTTTTTTTTCAATAATAAGGCTTTCTACCTTTGTCCTTTATTCCATATGGATAGTGAGATGCAAAAGTCTCATGGAATTACCCCCGCCACAAATCATACCATTGTTCTATCAAACGCTCAAAAAAATCAAGAAACGTGACCAGCTCCTTGCCTCCAGTAAAGTCTTTGCTGACACCTGGTCTTTAATTGCTCTTTCCTTTTCCTGATTATCAATTCCCAACTACCCAGCATTATAGAATAATCATTTGTAAAAGAAAATATTCATGTTTATATTAAAAATGCTAATACCATTAAACAAGTTCTTTGAATCTCTTCACTATACCTAACCACATAAGAGTATAACATTGTGCTCTCATAACATAATCTAGCCAGATGACATATAGAACATTATATAATCATATTATTGTACAATTTATTTATTTATTTATCCTTTATTAGTATGTAATCACTATTTATTGTTAATAAAATTTTTATTGAAATGAAGACCATATGGTGAAGCACAATTACAATCATTCTTGATGCATATCAACAATGGATCCCCTCCAATTAAATTCACATTGTAATCAAAACAAGAACAAAATGTGGCATTCTTAAATGTCCTTGTGACAACATTTCTTCATGGCAAAGTCAAAACCACAGTTTATAAGAAACCAACACACACTGGAAAGTAGTTGGTGCATACACCTAATCACATGAAAGATACAAAACATGGAATGATACTATTATTATGAAACAAAGCAAAGAAAGTTTGTTTAGAAACCAGTGATTTGGAAAATGAAAAGATTTATATAGAACAAACTCACATGAAGAATGGTTATCCATCAGTTGTCATCAAGTAAACCTTTAAGAGGCACCAAAAAAAAAACAATTATTGGTACTGTAATGTATTCATACATACCAGAAATAGTGGACAAATTCCCAAAATCATATCACACTTTGAGGGATTCTAACAGCTACAAAGCCTAAACTTGAAATGCTAAAAAATAAAAACTGCATCTATGATATACCATGTGAATGTGGAAGAAAGTATATTGGAGAGACCAGTCACCCTGTTGAACAATAATTAAAAAAACCCAAATTATTGGTTAAAAAAAGAAAAATGGATATGTCTAAAGTAGCAGGCCAAGTATATACTAATGAACATGTTTGATTGGGAAAATATAAAAATATTGGATAGAGAGAAGGTGCAAAGAAAAAAAATCCAAAAAGCCATACACATGTCAATGCCAAATAATCTTGCAAGTCAATCCAGTGTGGCAAAACATAATGTCTGGAAGCCTCTAATTAACCTTGTTCTTAGGAAATAGTATTAAAAAAAGTGAAGTCCTTACAGATAAATATAAAAATTTTCTATTGACTGTTACCTTTGATAGAATAGCTCAGTTGGTCACAGTGTTGATTCAAGAATCTAAAGGCATAAGTTTTATTCTTATGCTATGTAACATTTTTCACATTTCGATAGGCCTTCAATTATACACTAGAATGTGTGAATTAACCAAGCTCTGGAAAAGGAAAATATCTAGTTCCTATTTCCAAAAACATCGCTATATTTCCTGATTAACTGACCTACTAATTATTACAACCTACACTGCTGGCAGAATCAGCCTTTTATTTATTTTAGTAAGGGTTCCAGGATTCATACAATGAATCCACTGAAATCTGTTGTGCCGCACATCATAAATTAAGAAGAAAATAATTTAAGGGATCGGGGTTTTGATTTTCTGTAACTTAGTTATTTTTCAGAGAATATTACACCTGGGGCTTAGTTAATAAATAAGCATATTGGCAAAGGTAATTTACATATTTATCACTCAATTAACTAATATTAATAAATTTAATAACTAACATTAATAACGCACAATGAAAAGTTGATAAAAGTAAAATATTTTATTCAAACAATTTAAAATATTTAAAAGATAAATTACTAATTAATTGGAAAGACTACACACCTGCTAATATAGACATCAATCAAGTAACTACAACAGTTTAACAATTAAAGTTCACTTTGTAAGTTTCTTTCAGAAAGTTCTTTGAATGATAAATCTGCAAGTGTGTCTATTAGTAGTATATTATAAGCTTATAGGAAGGATTGTTTGCAACACTTAATTTAGTCACAATTGAGATATAAATAATCTTACTGGCACATTTTGTAGTATGCATTTTGAAGAGCCCATTGAAGTTAATTAATTTTACTCTGTCGACATTTTTGTATGTTCTTGGTCTGTCCTAATGGCTAGACTTGATGATTTTTCTGAGTGACCTATACGATGAAAGGTATCTATAAACACATTGGTTTCATTCCACATGACAATTCACCTCAGCATATGAGTAATGGTAGTCCTGCATATGAATAGTCTGGGATAGAATATTTTCTCTATCCTGGACCTAATGAAAGCTGCTAGTTAAGGAAAAGACAAAGACCCTGTTTGAAGTTTTTTCTGACTTTTTTATATTCGCAATCAATTTTTAGACTTCTCTGCACATCTACTTTCTTTTGTCCTTTTATCAGCATACAAGATAATTTTGTATATTCTTTCTTAAATTTAAGTTACAAAGTCTTTTTTTTAAAAACATAATTCCACCATCTTTAATCGGAGTTAGAAATATTTTACTAATTGGAATCTGCATGTGGAATTCTCTTTCTTTTAGTTTATCTGGATTAGTAATCTGTGTGTCTTTTATTCTTTTCAATTTTAACTTTTATTTTTAATTAAAGAAATAATTTGAAACAAAATTAGCTTTCATTGTATGTTCAAAAAAAAATAAATTATACTAACTAAAAAAAAAATCTAAAATGTGTCTTTTAAAAGAACGCTAAATTTACTTTTTCTTTTAACTTTTACCAAATGCAAATATATTTGGGTTTTTCTGAAGGTTTGTGATGATGGTATTCTAGCTGTATTTTTATATTGGACTATTTCCATCATCTAATATATGTGTTGAATGTCTTTAGAAAAGTTTCATTTTAGTTAAATATTCCAAATGCATTCAACTATTAATAATATCACAGCAAACAGGTTAGTATAAGCACCAACTGTTAGTAATATTACAGCAAAAAAATGTTAGTAATATCACAGCAAACAGATTAGTATATGCACTAACTGTAATATCACAGCAAACAGGTTAGTATACACACTAACTGTTAGACACAGTTAGTGCATATACTAACCTGTTGGCTGTGATATTACTAACAGTTAGTGCATATTGAAGCAATGGATCTGAAGTACGATCCATGCTTCACTGTTTCTTATAAATTTAGTTAGCATTGTAGGAGTGAACTAAGTTTATAGCCCAATATCAGCAGGGTTTTGCATTAAAGCTAAAATTAATTATGTTATTAAAGTTGTATTTACAGTTAAATTTCGTGTTAAATAAATCCCAGTCAAAGATTAAATTTCTGTTAATAAAAATTGCTTGTAAAACCTATTGGGCAAACATATATATACGTCAAGCGTATATATATATATATGAGTTAATGCAAAATTCTGCTGAAATAAAATGCTTATTCTACTATAAAAAAATAATAATATATTGTTGTTAAAATTTTGTTAAAATATTTAGTATGATTTGATTTTGAGATAAGCCTGCCAACATTTTCTAAAAGAATGTATAGTTTTAATTAGTGAGCCATTCAAGTGTAATTAAAGATGGCCTTCTCTTTCTTTCTTTTTAATTAAGAGAATTCAAACTTTGAAGTAAGAAAGTTAGAGTAAAAAAGTTAAAGTTATTTTTAGAAAGTGTTGCTTTGAAACAAAGGAGCATGGGGAGGCTTATCAAGATCTCAGATCATACAAACAATAGAAGGTAGCTGACAGAGAGGGTATAAATAGAAGGGAGAACAAAAGATTGATTATTCAGATTTTTCCTTTTGAAGGATTCAGTTGATTCTGATTTTCCTTGTGAAGGTGATTCTTTCAGAGTTTGCTATTGCAAGATTGATTCAGATTTTGCTATTGCAAGGTGCATTCAGATTTCTCTTAGGAGAACTCTGTCAGATTTTGTTCGTGATTTTATTCCCAAAAGTCTACAACTGTTGTCTACAAATCATGAAGAAGTTTGAACCTGCTCAAGCTAAAAATCATATAAGTTTGATAGATTCTACTATGCTCGGCTAGGCAAATAAATAGCTTTGCCTATCGCCGAGGTTCCGGAATACCATTCAAAATGCCTTAATATCCACTCAATAGTCATCTGAACTCTGTGCCGTGTCTGGAGAACTTTTCGTGAAACCATACTACATATTTTCATTGTCCGGACAACTACATCTCGACGGTCGGATCAAGCCACGAACGCCGTAGGGAACATGACCAAGGAAAAAGGACGGTAATCGTATCTCCTCTATTGAACTATTTCTTATGCTACCTTTTGTTCATTTTTTTTCTAATTGCTTCAGTGAATTGATATGTATTTGCTATGTAACCATTTTTATTAGACTAACCTTAAATATATATATTGTGTGATCATCTATCTATATGTAACCTTTTTCCCTTCGCTATTCTTCCTTACTAACCAGTGTAAATATTTAGTATTCCATTGCGGTTAAGTTTAATAGTTAATTTTTGTTCATTTAAAATCTCTTTCCAGTTTTATTTATGTTTGTTAATTAAATACGAGTCAGTTTCTTTTGTGTGCCAACTTGATCTCTTTGATAACGCCTCTTTTGTCCGCCATTAGCTTTACGTATATCTGATTTAACTATATACGTTTTAAATAATTTTTAAACACTGTTTTTAGCGCAAAGCAATTAGAAATGCTTTGCGAAAGATTCTTTTTTTATCGTACTTTATCGAGAAGATCGAGTTGACAATTTTTAATAAAATTGGGAAGAAAAGATTTAGACCGCAAACCTATTAATCTGTTTTTATTGTCTAATTAGTTTGTTTCATTAATTTAGGGGAATAGCGGAGGCCATTAAATCATTATTCCTATTTTAAAGTCATTAATTAAAGATCTATTATTTAACTAACAAGCTTGACTTTTGCTAAATTTGTTATAAATGCTTTATTTTACTTTTCAATGATCCAGGCACGCATAACGCAAAACACATATTTCTTAGTACTTTTGCACATTTAACTATTTAGCTCCTTAGGATTTCCCGTCCATGTCTCTACCGCTGTTGCTAAGCTTTGTGGCCGGTTGAAAAATAATTTATGTGTGGCTCAGATGGTGTTGTTGGTTCGTAAATTAGCCTCGAGAATAGGCGAAATAGGGCAGAGGTTATAGTATTCTTGATTTAATATCTCGCGTATGGGTGGCTTCGAGGTACTTTCGCTTAGGATTCGAACTAGGTTAAACCAGCATACATAATCTGACTGTCACAATATACTAACCTATCTGCTGTGATATTACTAACATTTGTTTGCTGTGATATTACTAACAGTTGGTGCATATACTATGTGATATTACTAACAGTTAGTGCATATACTAACCTGTCTGCTGTGATATTACTAACATTTGTTTGCTGTGATATTACTAACAGTTGGTGCATATACTAACCTGTTTGCTGTGATATTACTAACAGTCAGTGCATATACTAACCTGTTTGCTGCGATATTACTAACATTTGTTTGCTGTGATATTACTAACAGTTGAATGCATTTGGAATATTTAACTAAAATTAAACTTTTCTAAAGACATTCAACACACATATTAGATGATGGAAATAGTTCAATATAAAAATACAGCAAATATATTTGTACCATATATAAATAAACAGTACAGCTAATATTGATATTGGTCAGTCTAGCAACACCTGAAGAAGATCAAAGAATAATACCATTCAAAAATTTATGTAATCTACAAATCTGTGTTGTCCATTTATGTGTTGTTACTAACAGTTATTTGTAGTTAGAAAAGTTTAAATAAAGTTTACAATTTTCTAGACATTCTACAATTAATGATAGATGATGGAAATAGTCCAACATATTGTATCTAAAAATACCATCACAAACATTCAGGCAAATATCTATAAGTTTGTTAATAATAAAAATTTAATTGTTAGTGAAAATAAAAAGTTTATTTCTTTACCATTCAAGTCTTTAATTTATAAATTGATTTATAGGAATAGTTATTTATTTGGTGGTATGAAAGTAGCTGGAAGAAAGGCATTGATTTAAATTCATTATTAAATAGTTCAAAACATTCAACTGACAGCAAATCCAATCCTGGTGTAGTTTATAAGATTCCATGCATTTGTCATAATATTTATATAAATCAAAGACAATTATCTTAATGAAAGGTAAACCATAAGAATTAAAAATAGATATAATAACTCAGTTTTGAATATTTTATGAATTGAATACAGGTCATAAAATTTTATTTGTCAATGCTGAAGTTATCTTTTATGAAAGAAATGAATTAAAAAGAAGAGTAAAAGAAACTCTGGTGATAAATATTTTTGAATCTCTCACAAAGATATCTTTTTAAAAAAAGGTTTTTGAAGTGAATGATTGAAAGGCTATTTTGTTTTCTATATATATGTGGTATTGTGGAATTTTACTTGAAAATGTCTATTTGTTAATGGATGAAAGCTGAAGAATTTGAGCATATTTTTTTTTTTTTTTGGTTAGTATTGTAATGTTATATGATTTTCTATTATATATATATAACAGAGCTTAAAAAATGGAATTTAATAGATCTTTATAAGACAAGTGTCTAGAATTTTTCACCAGTTTAAAAACAAGCTGATAAAAAATATTAATTATTAGTCAGGGCAAATACTGCTTATGAGTATGTCTAGTCTTTCTCTTTTTTACCTTATCCCTTTGTTTAAAATATATTTCTATTTTTCATCTATCTATCTATCAGTCTATTTTTCTACATATTGAACTATCTATTTAGCTACATGCCTGCATGTTTACCTATCTATCTATCTATCTACATATCTATCTATCTACCTATCTATCTATCTATCTATCTATCTATCTATCTATCTATCTATCTATCTATCTATCTATCTATCTATCTATCTATCTATCTATCTATCTATCTATCTATCTATCTATCTATCTATCTATCTATCTATCTATCTATCTATCTATCTATCTATCTATCTATCTATCTATCTATCTATCTATCTATCTATCTATCTATCTATCTATCTATCTATCTATCTATCTATCTATCTATCTATCTATCTATCTATCTATCTATCTATCTATCTATCTATCTATCTATCTATCTATCTATCTATCTATCTATCTATCTATCTATCTATCTATCTATCTATCTATCTATCTATCTATCTATCTATCTATCTATCTATCTATCTATCTATCTATCTATCTATCTATCTATCTATCTATCTATCTATCTATCTATCTATCTATCTATCTATCTATCTATCTATCTATCTATCTATCTATCTATCTATCTATCTATCTATCTATCTATCTATCTATCTATCTATCTATCTATCTATCTATCTATCTATCTATCTATCTATCTATCTATCTATCTACCTATCTATCTATCTATCTATCTATCTATCTATCTATCTATCTATCTATCTATCTATCTATCTATCTATCTATCTATCTATCTATCTATCTATCTATCTATCTATCTATCTATCTATCTATCTATCTATCTATCTATCTATCTATCTATCTATCTATCTATCTATCTATCTATCTATCTATCTATCTATCTATCTATCTATCTATCTATCTATCTATCTATCTATCTATCTATCTATCTATCTATCTATCTATCTATCTATCTATCTATCTATCTATCTATCTATCTATCTATCTATCTATCTATCTATCTATCTATCTATCTATCTATCTATCTATCTATCTATCTATCTATCTATCTATCTATCTATCTATCTATCTATCTATCTATCTATCTATCTATCTATCTATCTATCTATCTATCTATCTATCTATCTATCTATCTATCTATCTATCTATCTATCTATCTATCTATAACCTAGCTATCTACCTGGAGTAAAAGTAAAATAATATATAGATATAACGCTTTAAATGAAAATAAATGAATTTAAGGATAAATATATTGTGAAGAATCTCGAGATACATATGAATTATATTTAACTACTAACATCATGCGATCACTATTAAGCTTATTTGTTTGTTATAAAATCGACCATGTGGGCGCGTGTGTTTTTAGGTAAGTGGTCTCGTAAGTATTATATTTACCTTCATTGCTTCGTTATGAGGGGTTGTTAGAAAGTCCATAACTCTACAGTGAACTATTTCTTGAATGTTTGATTTGCTATTGATATTATGATATCACAATTATAAAAATATTTAGATTGAATTCAATACATAAACTGCATTGATTAATGTTTTATAAAAATCAATTCTGTTTATGATTATGTAATAACAGTCTTTACAATGGAAATGACAAAACAAGATCTTAAAATACTGATAAATATTATTCGACATAAAAATATATCAAATTTTCACACTTCAGTATATATGATTTAGGTAGAATATATCTTCATCAATTGAACACTCTAGAATAGCATTTATAATTTATTTATATTAATAGTTGCTGTGCAATATATTTTACAATGTGAATCTGTAAACATATGGTTTGCTTTTTAGTTTTGAATAATATTTAAATTTTTTTAACATATCAATGGCTATCACTCTGTTTACATTGTAAATGCATAGTTTTAGAATGCATTTAATCAAAATAATTCATATTTAATAAATTCACAAATAATTAATATATTTTTATTAGACCAGAAATAGTTTCATTAATAGTCTTTAAGATTTAATAAGATCCAAATGTATCTATAATATTTTTTATATAAATGCATGCTAAACTTTATCTTTTTATATATTTATGTGCAGGGGGTCATATATTCTTGAACTTATAATTAATATACATTCTTATATTTCAAATGATATGTGGCATTTAAAAAACTACGATTTTTGGATTCACATTAACAGCCCATTCAGAAAAGGGTGACATTATTATAAACTATTTATAGAACTTTATTAATATGTCCTGTGTGGTTTAGTGCCCTGATAAGTGGAAATATTGAGAGGAAAAGGACCACAAATCATAGATCAACCCTGTACTTTTGATACTCAAACATCATATATCTTTCCAAATAATAATTCATTCATTTAATTACTTAAACTTGAATCCAAGAAAGAGGCTGAATTTTATTCATGAGATTAATAAAAATTCTGATTTCTAAAAAGCAAATACACTAAATTTATTTAAAATTTTACTTTTATTTTCATTATTATTTTTATATTATTGAAAATATATTGTATTCCTATTTTAGTTAAGAGATGGAGAAAAGTCCAAATTTTAATATTATTAACTTTAGATATTTTGTATTTTTGTCTTTGTGTTTTAGCTGATGCTAAATGATAGTCAATAGAATACTTTAGATCTATAATTACACATGACTTTGAAGCATTTCAGAGAAGAAATTCTGTTGAAGAAATTAAAAGACTGCATCACAAAATACCAAATAGAAAAATAATAGATCAACATGTTCTATATGTGGACAAATTTCTGTTCACAATTATTCGTCGCAAATCTTTTTTCTCTTTGGAGTTGGGATAACTATGCTTTTTTTGAGTGATTGCTTTATGTATGTATGTAAATATACAATACTGGAAGAGCATGGAACTTCTTAATTATTATTTTACCCTGCATGGTTTAATACAATCATAGATTGTCAGGGTTTGGAGTGTAAAGTCCTGGATCAATTCCTATTCTACCACTTCCGGTCAAATTTTTTATGAACTCTCGAGCAAAAAGCCATTCAATTATTTATTTTATTGCTAGTCACTACTTTGCTATAGTTTGCTTTACTTTTAATACCATTTATTTCAATACTGATAATCATTCATTTTCTTTCAATTTTCTTTGTCTTCACTCATGTTGGGTAATACAAGATTCAGTTATGCTCTCCATCATCTGTCTGCACTAATTAGGATAAATGGGTATTTGTGCAACCATATTCACATCATTCAATTATATCCACAGCAATTCTGATTTCAATCTTTTTCTTTGCTTTTTAACTTTTTATTTTTTGTTTTTCTATCTTCATTTTCTTTTTCTTTTTAGCGTTTGAATGACTACTTTTATTTACATTGTCTGTTGATAGTGATACAGATGTTGTTTTTTTCAAAATTCAGGTTGTCAATAAAGCAGTACAAAGTTGCAATGGCACTTAATTATCATCATCGATATGTTTTTAATGCAGTTTATTCTAAAGTTCAGAGTTATATATTTAAAATTTATGTCGGTGCTAAAGTAAATGAGTTAAAGAGTTAAAAAGACAAAGTAAGTAGGTTCTTTATAAACTAGTGCATTGCAATTCAATAAGCCCACATTGCTTCAAAGTATCTTCACTCTTCATCTAAGAATACAGATTTGTAATAAATATATTTGAATGGCTCATGCTTACATCAGAGAAAATCTTGGAGTATGAATATATTAGACTAAATGCTTAATTTCTAATCAAAAGTGAATGGTAGCATTTGGTTGTAGCATCTGCACATTTAAATTTTGGTTTTTTAAAAAAATATGTGTTTAGATCAATGTTGTATTCAGAATTTTGGAAGGAGAACACAATTGGAAATACAAATCACCGTACTTTTATTATTTTCTTCAAAAAAAGTGAAGTTTATTTGATAACATATTTACATTTCTAAACATTTAAATATTAAACTTAAATGCAAAATATTTTAAAATATTATTTACCACATTTTAATGCATTGTCCGAAATCAAGAAGGATGCTATTGAATCAGTCACCACTCTGGATATACTGTTCTTAAAACAAACATTTACTATGCACTTTCACATCTTAATTATTTTAGAAAATTTATCAATTACATGGAATAAATTGATACTAAGAAAATAAACTATCTGAAGGATTTATTTGGTCAAAATTGTGAGTTAGTGTCAAAATTGATACTTGTAAAGCAAATTGTAATGTTACGCTGCCTAAGATACTTTTTTAATCCTAAGATTTGAATTCAAGCTTCTTTGTCTAGAAATAGTCTCCATTAAGTTTATAAACTACATAATTCTTTATAAAAATCTTGTAGCATAGTGGATATCAGATTCACCTGCTATATACCTAGAAGTTTAATATCTGAAGTTCCAAGCAAGCTTAGAATTTTCTTTTAGATAACTGCTCAAAACTAATTGATTAAAAGTATGGGTACCTAACTACTTTTAGATAAAGGCAAAATATGAATAAAGTAACAAACCCTCACTAAGGCAGTATTTTACTAGTTTAGTATTATCTTCTATTTCTTTGTTTCTCTGTACAGACATGCTGTAAAGGCTTTTGTCATATAATTGGTTATTTTAAGACCACCTTTTAATTGTATTAATGTAACTTTATAGATAGATCTCTGAACAAATATCAATAGTCAAACTAGTGCTTATGGCTGCCACTGCCTACTCTGCCATCTAGTGTTTATTGATTACTAAATGATTGATTAAGGTTGTAAAAAAATCTCTCTATATATATATATATATAATGTCATGAACTGGCATGATGAGATCCAAGATTATTATTCTTGTAAATGCTTTAGGACTAGTTGATATTTCAAATGAAATTAACTGAAATAATATAGTTTTAAATATCTCTCCAGTATCTCTCTCAAAATATAATTTTGTACATATTAATTATGTATCATCCACTGTATGCAAGTATTTAAACTATATATTATTACCAGTTTTAAAATATTTCAGTCACATCTGCAGTTGAAAGATCAAATGGCACATTCTCTGATGAGTTATAATTTGCATGTTATTTATATTATTAATTCCAGAAATTTTGTACAAGAATTTTTCAAGATATTACATGTACTGCTTTTTTAAATATTCCTTTTTTTTTACTGTCACCAAAGGCAGTGCATATAGATTTATTTCTATAGACAGTGACTTTTGTTGTAAAACAGATATCTTTAACTAGTTATCAAGGAGCACAACTATATTTCAAGTCAACTTACTACTTGCAAAATCTGACTTTGAAGTATCTCCACTTGTGTCCTAAATAATAATAAAAAAACTGTTAAGAAAAATATTAGCTTAAAAAAGCATACCCAATTTTCTATTTTCTTTATATAAAGAAGATATATTTTGAATCTTTCTTTACAGTCTCATTTGATTTTCTTTTTACTGAAGTTAAGAATATACTGATAGATGTTTGAATATCTATGTGGTTTTGAAAATGTTTTTTTTTTTTTGTCAAATAAATCATAAACATCCCAATCTTCATTGTATGTATCCAGTAGATATTTCACTGATCTAATGGTCAAGTACACAAAATTTTGCTTCAAATAAAGTGCTTCACTACATTTACAAAACTGTCCATCCTTTTTTGGATCTTTTGCCTAATCAATCATGATCCATAAATTATAGAGATAAAATATATTTCTCATCTTTCCTTCCTTATCAGGTTGCTCTAAAGCTTTTAGGGTCAATGACTTGATATTTTCAATGCTAATCAATAAAATTAATCAACTTGCAAAAAGTGGATCTAGGATATTTCATCTTTCTAGGTCTCTTTTTGGTAATCTGAATCTCACTTGACCTAGAATAATTACCTTTTCTATAAAGCCAAATACTACATAGTCATTTTAAAGGCTCTCTTATTTAAAAGTTCTCATTCTACAAACATTCTAATCTATTTTATCAGATCTAACGATTTTTTTTAACAGATTCTCACTGGCCTATAATAATCTGCTTGATGAGGTAACGCCCTTTTTTATTTAATATTGAATTCATTTAAATATTTAAAGTATAAAGAAAGTATAGTATGGATCAACATTGCACTTATAAAAGACTGAATTTATTATGTAAAATTATCACATAGATGAAAAAAGAAATGCATATTTCATCTATTGTACCACGTCTGCCAAAGTATTTTTATCATCTCGATTCATAATAGATGTTATTTGCCAATTAGGTGGCATAAATATCTATTTCATTTACCTGTACGAAGCTTTTATTTTAAGCATCTAAGAACCCGGATTTCCGATATTCATCTTATTAACTTGAAGCACTTATTAATAATAATAATAATAATAAAAAAACATCAAACAATTTAATATATTCAATGTCATACCTTTTATCCACACATCAAAATATAAGTGAAGTACTGCCTTTTATTTTGAAAACAAAAACAAAAAAACCGTAAAATTCTCTAAAAATGAATGACAGAATACCGCTAGTGTAACGTACTTTTTAAATAATGTCCTCATCCCAATCTTTATAAAATTGTTGTCTAGCAATAAAAAAAAAAAAAGGACCTACCTTTTAAGGGCAAACGATTAATATATCTACCAATATTACTTAATTCTACCTGACTCTCCTCATTGAATAAATCTTCCAATTAACTATTGTTGAATAAATTACTCTTTCTTTCCTACTTATTAAAAATAAAAATCTTTTTTAAATATAGATTTAAAATAAAGTATTACTTTAAATACGTCTTTATATCACCGACTTTGATTAATCGGAATATATCGTTTTATAGATTTTGATTTTATTTTAAAAATTCAATCATAAAATCAAATTCTAAGAATCGTTTTTATTTACTTATTTATTTTGATAAGATTATTATTTTTAAAAATATTTCTTAATTGATGTTACAATCAAGATGAGATGAAAAACACCATCGTAAGAAAAGTTATATTGTTTTTTTAAGTTGTTATATAGGTTTACATAAAGTTCGCCCTTAAAATTTTTATTCTGATTACACTCTCTTCGCATTCTCTCTGTATTATGTTAGTGTGTGTGCTTGTGTATGACGCGTAAATTTAACTAAAATGATGTTATAGAAAGTTGATTTTTTTTCTTTCATGATTTGTGAAGCGTTCAACTGTGTTTACGTTTTGGTTTAATTCACCTTCCATGTTAGAAACTGAAACATCTAATGTTAGAAAAAGCCACATCTTTTTGTTGAAAAGATATTTTTACTTCAAAATTCTTTTATAGGACATAGAGTAATTAAATTTTAAATGAAGAAAGCTTTAATTGATACTATTTCAGGAATGAAAATTTGGAACAGAAGTAATGCTTGGAAAATAATACTGAAGAAATGAATGAATTACCTGCGATATTTATTTAGGAAGTCATTAATTAGTGAATAATGTTTTCTATATACGTAAAGTTAAGTTTATTTTACAGTGGTTAGTAAATGATGCGCATCTATTTTCTTTATACTTGGTGAAATTTGAATGAAACAATATATAAGATTGCATGCGGATTATTTCTGTAAATATATATACAATATTCACATCTATTCCTATTTGTATTTTTGCTGCGGATTAATTAAAAACAGATTTATATATAAAAACATTTTATATATAAATATTTTCTAATAAACTAATTATATATAAATATTATATAAATATATAGCGGATAGGAAAAACAATATAGACAAATATACAAAGGAAATGACTAACATAGGCTTCAAACCTAATACAATCAATCAGAAAATAAAAATATTTTATAGAAAACTAAGAAATAAATTGCCTAAAGACAATATGAAATACCTAACAATTCCTTTTGTACCTGATGTAACACCAAATATTGCAAAAACATTGGCTAGCAATTTTAAATTTAGTTTCAGAACACCTCCCAATACTAACCGGCTGATAAATAATGCTAAAGATAAAACAAATAGAGATCAAGCCCTTCATGTGGTCTATAAAATGGCATGCCCTCAATTAGGCTGCCATGCATCATATTATGGTGAAACTCGGGCTAACCTGAACACAAGAATTTATCAACATAGGTATGTCTACAATAGGGTCAAAAATAAAAATGAAGGATCATCAGTATTCTGGGACCACCAAGCAGCTACAGGCCATGTATTTGAACCTAGTTCTGCCCAAATAATTTGTACAGAAAAAAATAATGCCAAAACAAAAGTTAAAGAAGCTTTCTATATAGCAAATGACATTAACGCCATTAATAGAAGAGAGGCATGTTTTGCTCTCTCTAAACAATGGACTAATTAAAAATTCAAACGCATTTGCATAATCATAACAATCGTTATTTACAAAGCTATGAGTATGAGATTCAAACATGAAATCTCGAAAGCGCTTAGCAAAGCTATTATAAATTAGAGTAAAATTATAGCTTCACTATTTAATGCGGAAAAAAAAAAAAGTAGCATACTTATAATTATAATAATGTAATTAATTAATTCAATTCATTCAGACTAAAAATCAATTCTCAAAAATTCCGCTAAACTTTGTAAGAAAATAGTATTCTAATTAGTGAAAATATAATAAATATCAGGAGATGAATATAAAGTTATAGAATAAGTTAAAAAGAGCAGACGATAACAGACTACTACGCATTAAAATTATTTGCTTTCTCTGTTTGATTTTAATACCTTGTAGATAAGAATAAAGGATCTGCCTTTAACATAAAATTTATTGCATATAGATTTATGCATGCGCTTAGATACATTTGCAAACATTTATATATATGCTTGGATACATTTGCAAACTTCCACCAATAATAAACAGTGTTTTCTAATAGTTTAATTGCAGGATATGTCAAGTGTCTGTTTTCATCCTGCTGCTCAAATTCCCGGTAACTAAAATTAAAAGTAATAGATCATCTCAGTATATTAAGAATCTCCTCCTGAATATTCAGATCTTTAGATTTTTTCTTAAATAATATACTTAAAAATAACCTTAATAAGTTAAAAGTCACAGATGAGAAATAAAATGAGTATCTCTCCAACGTAATTTTTTTTGTTTTTGTTTTTAAATATCTTAAATGGGCGCAGAAGTTGAATAAAAGTTTATTACACAATTCTTTATAATCATCCTATATTTAATCAAAATTAGCATTATTTTAAATGACAAAATAATCTGTTTATATTTTATTTTTGAATATAATTAAAGTCTTATAGCTAAAAGTTGCGTGACCTACCAGAAATAACCAACCATGTGGCCAAAGTGTATGATTTGTTATTAAATGCCCGAAGCAGTTTATGCATTTAAAAATTAATCAGAATTAAAAAAACATTAAAAATATATAAAAAGGCGAACGTATTTTTATACAATATGTATAATGCATATACTGTAACTATCTATCTATCTATCTATCTATCTATCTATCTATCTATCTATCTATCTATCTATCTATCTATCTATCTATCTATCTATCTATCTATCTATCTGTCTGTCTGTCTGTCTGTCTGTCTGTCTGTCTGTCTGTCTATCTATCTATCTATCTATCTATCTATCTATCTATCTATCTATCTATCTATCTATCTATCTATCTATCTGTCTGTCTGTCTGTCTGTCTGTCTGTCTATGTTTGTCTATCAACCTAACTGCTTACTTACCTTCTTATTTAACTAATAATCTAATCATTTTTACATTTCTATATATTCTCTGTTCTATCTTCATATATTTTTACCATTATATTTTCCAGCCACTTACCTACCTATCTATCAATGTATCTTTGTCTTTTAGTATATACATATACACACACGCGCGTTCATATATTTATATACTCTATGGAACAATCACATCTTAATAGGTTACTAGGACAAATTGCAAGTAGATTCTAACGAACGATTTTTAAATAAACTTGCAACTACATTCATTTTTTCATATATTAATGCCAATCCATTTTGTCTGATATAGGCAAGGGGGAATGTATTTGCAAGTTTATTTTAAAATGGTTCTTTAGAATTTGCTTGTAATTTGGTCTAGTTATGTACTTGTTATGGATGTGATTGTTTCTCAGTGAAGTACTTATATTCCTAAATGTTATTTATTTGATCAGCAGTGAAAATAATTGATGTAGGATTAAAATTATAAACATACTATATATTCTGAAACTGAATATCTCTTTCAATTGACACACAAATAATGCTAATTTCTCACAAAAACTAGCATGTCTAACTATAAGAAAAACAAGAAGAGTCTTATTTTGTCTGATATTTTAAGAACTATATGGGAGACAATCTGAGAAAATGCTAACTGCAAAAATGAAATTTTATTCATTGTAGATGTAAGTAAAGACTCACTGAAAATGATTTAATTAAATATTCACAAGACAGATTCACTAAGCATTCATTTTTAGTAAGTTTGCAAACACTGATAAGGTTTTATTTATATGTACAATGAATAAAACTTCACTCCTACAGAGTTAGCTTTATGTAAACTATTCCCCCATATTAATTCTTGGAATATAAGGTAAAGTGAATCTCATTTTATTGGATTAAATAATTAAATATATATTAATTTTGGCTTTTTGTGAGTTTTTTTTGCAAGATTTCAACATTGTTTGGGAGGTAATTGGAGGCATCTTTGACTTGACAAATTTACACATCTAATATATATTGTAATGGACAGTAGGCACAGGATGCCACTAGATTTATAGCCTAGACTGTCTTATCAGGAAATTATATGAGGACCTTAATTATAAATGCCTAAACAGCTACATATTTTTAAAATTGCCTCTAGGTCAAAGATAACAGAAATTTTTTTTAGAAACACCAGTTAGGAAAAGCAAACAACAGTAAACAGATGCTAAAATTGATTTAATAACAAATAAAATAATTGTACTAACAGTTCAATGTAACACACAAATGTATATCAATTGAAATTGCCCCTTTTATGTTACCTGACAGCTTTTAAGCATTAATCCTTAATAAACTTTACATTATAATGCATATCATCTCTGATATTTATCTGATTCTGTTAGATATATGTTAGCTAAGTTAGGGTGTGCATCCATATATATTTCACATTTGCAAGCAATAACAAAACAGTTTAAATAAATTATAAATGGCCAAAACATGCAGATCATTATAAAATCAGACATATACACTATGTATCAGATTCCCTGCCATATCAAAAATAAAACAACATTATAAATAGCTTCTAACAACATGGAGTACAAATTGAAATCAAATTCATGGTGAGCTACCTCTAAATCTGGAGGAAACTCAAAGTCATTCACAAGTAGCTCAATTGGGAACAATATATCATGGGAAGAAAATAAGCATATACAGAATTTGAGTGTGGTGGATAAAATATCTATAGTATCACTTTATAAAATGCACATACATATATACCAATTTTTTTTTATTTCAGCTGCATAAGTGAGACAAACAAAATAAATAAGACAAACTGCTTACAAATTTTAAGTATAATAAAAGCAACTTACTGCACTGTTTATATGTATACACACATCACATTAGACACACATAACTTGACTTCCATTAATTATAAAATATATTATTCAAATGATTTTTGAATAGCTTCAGCAAGACGACTTTTGGTCAACTCAATTTTAACTATTTAAAATCTACATCTTTCTTTATATTTTTTTTAAAAAAATTTCTTTAGGGGAAAAATTGATTTAACTTAAATTAAATTTTGATTACCAAAATCATCTCCACTATTTAAAACTCTTTAGGATGAAAAGGAAAAAAGAAAAAAGAAACAAAACTAATTTCTTTTAGATCTTGAATATTTAAAGATATAAAGAATTATCCATAATGAAACTTTTTAAATAACTTCTACACCTTTAAAATAAAATATTTAAAAACATACCAAGATATATATGTCAAACTATAAAAGTAAATCAAGTGTTGTAAAACTAAGTTAGCATGAAATATAAATAAAATCAATATCTAAACTCAAATAAAATTATAAAATGTCTGATTTTATGATAACTAAAATGTTAACAGGTTGTTAAATCTTTTATATATTAAATTTATTACCTTAAGTTCAAGATACAGCTGAGAAGAGATTGTTTCTCTATAGAGACAGAATTACATTTTTGCACATATATTTTGCCATAAACATGACAAAAAAGAGCTCTTTGATAATATACTAGTGAAATCTTTTCCATTTATGATTTTAAAATCTTAGTCACAATTCAATTTTGTTTCCACATAGAGTTTGTTTTGAAAATTTCATTGTTGAAAAGTGCAACTGTTTTAACTATAATTTAATATATATATATGAAGCTAGTTGGAACAGTGTTGGATCTAATTCAGCAAGCAGGTTTAAAATCCTGATGATTATGGGCTCCATGCTTTGGAATAAAGTCTTTAGTGATTTCTAACTGGAAACACAGAATCAGAAACCAAATTATTTTCTGAGTCTGTCCATTTATATAGTTGTCAACTTGCAAAACATATATTTTTGATATAATTAAAACAAGCCAATAATCATTTACATTTACAAAATTCTTTAGATAAGTAAACATGTTTATAGGTAACTCTAGCTACATTAACCCCTAGAATATGTTTAATTGATATTTTAAAAGATTTACAAAACATGAAACAAAACCTAATAAAATAAATCTGTTTTTTCACTTAATAATGAGATAAATTATTTTATCAAATTTTCTAAATTAATCTGATTCATTAGTTAGCTTTAATTAAACTTTGTTTCTGTAACATAACTTTTTAAAAAACAATTTTTTTAGTTAAAATAAATTAGTTTCTTTATCTTTTTAAAAATAACCTCGAAATTGACTCAATAATATTTTAAGCATAGACCTTTATTGGTGCGTGTGTGTGTGCTCATAATTGAAACTTAAATTTAATGAAAAAAGTATATATATAATTTGTGAAATCTGATTTTAATTTAAATTGCCAATTACTTTTATTTTTTAAATACAAAGTATAAATTGAGATAGAAAAGGATTTATCTTAATGTCTATAAATATATACTGTAACCCAAACAAATCTGATGTTACAAAGCTTCAGGAAAAAGAAAATAAATTGTTTAATAAAAAGTCATATAAATTGTCTAATAAATATTTAAACTGCCTTTTAAAGAGCAAGAAAAAAATTAATATTATTAAATGTTTTATAAAATTTGTTTTGTAATATGAGAGAAATTGAATGATAAATTATATTGTAAAGTAAGAAATAAAAATGCTTTTGATACATGTATGAAAAATTTGAATTGTTTACTTTTTAAAAAAAAATCTAAGGCATTTTTGAATCCTTTGTAATTTGCATAATTTGAATTTAATTTTAAATAAAATCTTCCATGTTTTTATGGTAAAATTGATGACAAAACTAAATCTAGTATTAACATTTTGGAAACAATAATATTTTAGAAGTTATAATTAAAAATTTAAATGTTGGCAACAATTTTTTTCATTCTTTCTATGTTAACAAGTATAAATAAAGAAAGAGAAAAAAAACTATTTTTTTTTCTTTCATATGTTTATGTATCAAAGTATATTAATTGTAAATTTGTTTCCACATGTTTGGAAGAAAACGAAGAATATGCTTTTCAAAAAATATGTTGCTGTAATGATGCAAAGGTTAGATTTTCCCTCGCTGGTGTCATATGCATTGTTTGAAAACATGATGTTTGAACAACATCAAATAGGTGTAAATAAGTCTGAGACAAGCAGCTAGGCATTCCAGGAATCCAGAATTTCATTCCAAATTCCTTTGCATTCCAATTCAATTTACTTTTAAAGCAGTGTTGAGTGACCCAATGCTGAGGAGAAAAACTGCTGATTAAAACTTTTTCACTGTAACTTGGATAGAATTTGGATAGCCATATTTTGCTGTCTTTTTTTTTTTTAAAAAAAAAAAAAATTATTTTTCAATACTCATTATAACAGCCAGTACAACGGCTTTATCTAGAAGAAGACTATTTACAATGTGTCGCTAGGAAACAAAAAAACTGAACCTACCTAAATGCCTGAAAAATTTAGTTGGATCCAGTTGCTAAAGTTTTTAAAACCAGCCTGGGCATTGCCTTTATAATTTTGTGAAGAACTAAATAGATGAATAATGCTGTATGAACTACCCAAGACTTACTGATATTATATTTTATATAACATCACCAATACTGTTATATTTATGTTCTAATATCACCAGTGTCCAAGGAAAAGAACAAACATCATCAAAGGAACTAATAAAGACAACTGTAAAATATTAAAATAATAATATGTGCAAAAACTATGATTTGTGACTGTTTCAGTATTTGACATGGTAAGATCTAATTATTATAAATACTATAAGGCCTTAAACTTAAGCCTAAACTTAAATTTAAAATGTTTTATTACTATGTTTTTATTTGTATACTATATAAGTAAGTTTTATTTGTTCAATATTAATAAATTGTTATGTTATTTTATATATATATTAATCCATTTAAAACCTGCAAAACTCACTATACATATTGCCACACACAGCAAGCTAGAGTAATCAATGGATGCCAGAAGGCTTGTGCATAAAATCCCCATCTAGTGTCTACTCATACAATATCTCCAGACTAGTTTCTGGCTTGTGGCCTTCATCAGTGAGGAGCCTTGGATCTGAGAGCAATGCACCTAGATCTTGGGACCATGTGATGTTTACTGGCTTAAAATTAATCCATTTAGTTTGTATTTGTAACTTGTTCCAAACATTATGCTTTTAACACACATATGCTAGATAATATCCACAGCCCTAAGAAATCATGCAATCCACTGGAGGACATGCAGGGATGACAATGATAATTTGTAATTGATGATGATAATTCCTTTAAAAGTTTTCAAAAGGAAACTTTTTTTAAAAAAGATTTGAGCCTTTGAGTTTCATTTTCATGGAAACTGAAAAACAAATAAGATACTTTTACTTTTAAATTATAAATCATCATCATCACATTGGTTAATATTATTGTATATTTGAATTGAATTTTTTTTTTTTAAATTTTATTAACCATTCAACTTGACTCAAAATTTACAGAACATATCTTATATATCTAGGTTTAAACTTGTGCACTGTGGAAAATTTACTGTTACATATTTACCAGTTCAATATACATACATATATATGTAATAATATTATAATTCAATGTCTGTACTTCTTCAAAGCAATATACGTAATTATATAATTGAATATTTATAAATACAGTAATCAGATATATTTTAAAAATTTTATCCACTTAATAGTGCTTTCGACTATTCTTGTAGTCTTTGTCAACTAACACTTCAAAAGGCTAAACCGTTTGCTACCTGCCTGTTAATTAAGTCATGTTTGTATTTGTATATTAGCATAGCTTCTTTTATTTTTATTTTGTTGTTATTTTTTCAATTTGCAATATTTTAACATTGTTGTAATTGAAGTTAAAATAAATACACGAATTATTATGGTTGTGAAAAACGGTTGCTGAAACATTATTATCTACTTTGCAATTTTGATTCAATTTCTGAACTCTTTTTAACAACAGGAAGTGCTCTTTAGCTCTTTTTTCCAATGTACATCTCGGTTCACCTATATATCCACGATCACACCTACATATCCATTTATAAATGATACAATTTTTATTTATAAATGAAGTTTTATCTTTAGAATTATTTATTAATTTGTTTAATGTAGGAGGTGTGTAAAATGCAATATCACATATACCTTTATAAATCTTCCTTATAAAATTTACTTGATCATTCGAAATGTATGGTATTGATATCCATATTTTTTTTATTAGCAGGAGGATCAATATTATTATTAAAATTTTTATTCTTATATCTCGTATTAAAATCTTTAATAACATTATATATATGATTATAATTATAAAGAGCATTTAACAATTCATTCGAATATATTTCACTATTTTTGCCTTTATCCGATAAATATTAATATTTTTTCAATTTTTGGCTGCTCTGTCTACGTGAAGAATAATTTTCATTATCTGACAGAATTTTTTGTATTATCCATAAATAATTAGAAGTATTGTTGTATCGAAGTTTTGGCTGAATCGAAACCTAAGTGAAGGCAGATCATCGAACCACAAATGTCGGTCAAATAGTATTGTTAATTACATGCAGTTGAAGCCAGATATTATATATATATACACACACACATATATATATACCTATATTTAAAATATGTTATTAATTTAATATTATAAATGTCCAGTTACAGTGGGCTATTAAAAAAATATACATCTTCATATTTTAATTTGTTGTGTAATTTTTTCTTCAGAGTAATTAAAGTATTTATATATTCCTAAAGTAAGCAAAGAAGATTACATTTTTGCAACTACAATGAGGTGCATCTAATTATGACGTTCAAGCACCAAATATGTAGATTGAGCTTCAGCTCATGAAGTTATAGCTTCAAATCTATTTATCACTGAGCTTAATTATACAGGACAAACTTTTCAATAATTGGATGTTTTAGGAAATTAATAATCTTAATTAATAAAAATTTAGAACTCTTTTCTCTGTACACGATACTTGTAACATATTAACTATCACCAGGAATGCAGCCAGAAAAAAACTTCACTTATATATGCATGTAAAAATTATATTTATGTCTCTTTGACAGGGTCAAGGCTTTATAATACATTCCCTACTATCGTATATATCATAAGCAAAAGTTTTCAATATAGGCCGGCAAACTATTTTAAATTATTTTAAGTTTATATGGGATTTAGAACTTTCATATGATTTACATCGCCAAGTAGGTTACTTCCTTTTTTCATGAACATTATCAGTTCTTTTTAATTCTGAATACTTCTAATTATTTTACTTTAGTATGCCTTTTATTATATTATTTGACAATTATTTATCATTGGTTAGTTTAAAGCTGTCCCACTCAATAAATAACCCAAGGTAATACTATGTAAGAGGTAAATGGAAATCAAATCAACTTGCAATATTTTGTATGCTAATTATATATTAAGAAAAAAAAAATTATAGATTTAAATAGATGAAAATTTAATAGGATTAAATAAATAGTTTCAACTTATGGCTATACAAATTGGATTCCCAATAAGTAGTCTTTATTAAAATTTAAATGCTTAGGGTTTTTTTTTTTTTTGTCACTCATGATTTGACAATTTATTAAATAAATAATATAACCTAAGAAAATGGCTATTTTTTTAAAGTTTAAATATTCATTTATTAAAAGACAATTTGACCGTTATTTCTTAAAATTATGGCTTTTAAAATAAATTATATAACTTCCATAATAATATCTTTCAAATAAATGAAAATTCAACTAGAAAAGTAAAATATATGCTAGCCACTGATAGAGTATTTCTAGTTGTTACTATTTCTAAATAAGTGTTATGAAAGATTTAGCAGCAGCCCACTTGTGGGCATTTCTACGAGGTTATTAGCCTCTAGATTGATCTACTTATTTTGATTACAAGTTTGATAATTATAGTTGAAAATAATTTTATCCATTAAAAGTGTTGATTTTTTCCATATAAACACGTTTTCTTAACATAAATTACAACTATTCCAAGTTGATGGTTTCCATTAATCTCTCACATTAAATTTCCTTTCTAAAATACTGTTTGATGAAATAAACTTAAAACTTTGTAATCTGAGTTTTGTGTTTAAGTTTTTCTTATAATAATATTTTGAAGAGATGAACTTCTTGCTATACTAAATGCAATGCCTTATAATTTCAAAATCTAACTATAGAGATGACAAAAATTATATCTATGTCTATCAGCAGTTATTTTAAGGATGTTAGATTTAGACAATAATAAGATGAAATATTCAATTCATAAAGTTGTTTACTTATTCAAATTCGCCCTAAAGTATATTAACCAAACCCAGCAATTGCCGTGGGAACATAACTTAGGGCCAATTTGAATGAGGCAAAGTAAAACTCTCCACAGTTGAAATAGTCTCTCTCTTATCTATTATTGTCTAAATCTATTATCTATATATAACATGGATGTGGAAAGAAATGGATTATTTTTTTGATTGCCTTATAGCTAACTTTGATATTATGACTTTGATATAATGAAGTTTCAAAGTTCATCTGCCTAAACATTACATGTTATTTTAAATATTAGCATAATAACAATACAGGTAAATTCAACAAGTTTAATAAAAATAACTTATCAGAAGGCAAATGCAGATATCTTTGCTACTGATTATGTTCTTTTTCTCAATTCATCTTTGCACACAGCTTTGAATGTTTCTTTCAATATTTCTAAAAATAGGTTATTAGTTTTAATTTACTTTATATTTAATTATAGACTCTTCAATAATATTTATTGTTGCAATAATGTGATTATACAATTCTCTGGATTTTAAGAGCTTGTAGCATTAAGAACAATCCTTCAGACAGCATATGGATGGGTGATATTCTCTTTATTGATGAGTATTACAATGCAATGCAGTTTTATTAGGTTGAGCCCACCAACATAGCACATTATATTAAGATTTTTATTAACCACCTAACAAATACTTGAATGGATAGCTTAACTGTCTAAGAATCAGTTTGTTGCTAAAACTGGTCTGTTATCTAAAATCCCTTTCTAAACATCATCAAACATTTAAAGCCCAGAATACAAATATGATTAATAACATTATTTTAGTAGCATTAAAAACACAAACAAAAATCGAAACAAATGCATTCTCAACATCATTAAAGCCACAACAAATATCATATTTACAAAATGATGTATTGAATTATATCATAGATTAAATCTTAGCTATTTTTTACTTCATTAAAATTTATTTTGCTTTCTAATATTTATGAATTATATAAACAGCAGGAGCAATATACCTTCGGAACTGGCTATATTCGTCATCTGAATGTAGTTATCCAAATCAGCCAATGCAAGACAAAAGCTTATTCGGTATTTACAACAATTTTAATTAATTGTATCTTTTTTATATCTGAAGTTACAGCTTTTACAATTTCAAAATTCTATTCGATAGACTATTACAAATATATGTGTGTGTGTAAATAAAGCAATAGGCAAATTTTAGACACTTTATAACAGATACAAAAGCTTTAAGATTTCACATTATTCTTCAACATAAATAATATTCAAGTCCTGACACACTACATATATATTTTAGTTAGACATAATCTTGTCAAAGATGTTAAAGTCTTTAACATTTGACAAACGTGATAGAATATCAGTCAGAACATCACACATAAGGATCTATTTGTTTTTGATGAAGGATATACTACACAATCGCTGCACACACACGTTATACTTAACTTAACTAAATCAGTAATTTAACATTAAACACACACCATGCCAGACAAAGCTAGTTATAATCTCCATTTGCAATTTTACATAAACTGATAGATATCACACATCACTAGATTATATATATATATAGCAGCGCTCTCAACTGCAAATGTCTCTGATGCAACTCAATAATTTTCGAAAGTATGAATAATTAGATACTCAGTCACTGATTAATATTGGCTGCCTATATGAACTAGTTATAAGATAGTTACTTGGGAAAATTCGGAGCTTACTTGAAGATTTTCAGCTATTTGAAAAATGTTTTTCTATAGATAGGGATTGAAATCCAGATTGGGGGCATGGCAGGCTAATAAATTAACTAGTACATCACTGGGTTCTTATATATATATGATCTATAATTAATCTAGTAAAAACATCAACTAGTTATTGACTACGCGAAAACTTGAGAGAGACGATGGGGAGGTCCAGTTCTTTATCTTTTATATCTTTTTTTTTTTACTTCTATCTAAAGGTAGGTTTAGATTTCTAGACATTAAGAAAATATGATAAGAGCTAACACTTGATTACCGATGGTGGAAGTTATCATTGCTTGGCACTTCTTTAGATACAATTTATTTAAGCGGCTTATATTTAGATTGACTTTGATGTAGATAGACTGAATTTATACTGTATTTAAATTAGAACATATATTTTATAAGTGTAATTTATAAAGTTACGAATGATTTTTAAATCTATCTTTTGTTATCTATTCATCTAGCGTCTGCATAATAATTTTTCTTTCTATTTTACTTCATTTGTTTATATGCCTGCACATGTGAAAGCTCATATTTTTATATCGCAGAATGCTTTAAATTTGAAACTTTGTAGAATTAAATGCCTATAAATCCAAATGAATCGTGTTTGTTCGGCAAAATATGCATTCTTTTTCCTGTTTCTCTCTCATTCCCTGACGGCTCTGTAATTACTTAATTTAAATAATTTCCTAAACCGATTTAATAACCAGAGGTTAATTAAATTTGTGCAATTAAAAAAAAAAAACTCTTACCTGGATGAAAAGTTTTTTTCTTGATTAAAAAGGATTTAGGCATGCTGGTTGAGTTTGTGGCGTGCAAAAGCCGTAATGAAACATCCGATCCGTACGCCTAAGGTTAATACAGGCATCAAATGTTTTATAGATCGAGGTATATAACAAAAGAAGGGAGATAACAGCTACTGGTATCAATAACGCATGCACTTCTTACATGAAGCAACGATAGTGTGGCAACTCCTCGGAGCTACTTCCGAGGATGGTACAATATAAAAATAATAATAATACTAATAAAGAAGAAAAGAAATACAATTTTTTTTTTTTGCAACTTCAAGAATAAAAGCCATTTTTTTCTTTATTTAGTTTGAGATGTGTGAATATCCTTCAGCTCCAACGCCTATTGTTTAAAATATTTAGTCTATTGGAGAATACACGGATCAATAGACAGTGAGGAAAAATTGCTTCAAGCCGAGTAGAAGTCTCTAAACATTTCAGTTTTTAAACGCATCTCGCCTGGTTGACGTTTGTTTCTTACAATACAACGCCCTATTTGATTGGCCCATCTGACAAAAGAAGTTTTTGTTATAGAACTTATTAATTGTTAATTAATATCATTTTACAGCAAGTAAAAAAAAGCATTAATCTATAATCAGAAAGTTGTTGAAGGAACTCTGATATTTACAAGTTCATAGTTAGAAAAGAAAGTTGGCCTCAAACTTTTTTCAAGAACACGCCTGCACACACAAATATTTATATTGCGAGGGGGGAAAAGTCAATAAAAAATAAAACGCACACAAACATTCAATGCAATATTGTAAATTTAAAGAAAGTTTTGATTAGAGTTTCAAATATTAGGTAATTAATTAATTAAAGGATAAGCGCCAATGGATGAGATTTTACATTTCAATTTTTTTTTTTTAATTATCAGCATATCTGATAGGTCCAAGTTGTCCTGGGTTTTAATTTATTTTCCAGCTAAGATGAGCTGGCGGGAAAAACATTTGGGATAATCAAGATTTGTCGTCAGACTATTACTATGTTGACCATAAAGGAAAAACATGACTATAAAATGATGCACCTCTCACCATTAATGAAAAGATATTACATAGTTGGGGGTGCTAAATCTACGACTTTTATTTTTTATTTAACGTAACATTGTATTTTCTAGATAGTTTTTTTTAGGGAGTAGACTTAAAAGAATACAGAGTTGGTAATAAGTGAATTAAGTAAGAAAAATCGGGATCAAGAAAAAGAAACACAATGTCTTGCATTGGTGGTCGAGAGGTCAGCGCGACTGCCTTGCACTTGCAGGCAGTTGCCCGGATTGCGGGTTCGCATCCCGGCCGATGCTATGACACTTAAAAAAAAAAAAAAAATACGGAATGAAGAAGTCATAGATTTCATGATAAATTAGTTGTCGATGATCAACAAACAAACAAACGATACCTCTTTCCCCTCTTTCCATAAGTCTAAAAATTAAAGAAAGTAAACTCTATAGTAATCTTAACAATTAAGACAACTCAAAAAACATTCTAAACGAAAAACCTAAACCGTTAAAACTAGTAACATAAAACAAGTCAAGGATGGAGTGTAGCTTCTTACACCTCCAGACAAGAGTCCCTAAATGTCTGAGAGCTATCTTTAATTTAAAACACATACTATATATAAAGCTTTTTATTAATTAAATAACTGATAGGAGTATTATTTTATTTATTAAAATGTAAGAAAAGTTAAATACTGTAAAATATTAAATGCCAATCATATTTCCTTTTTTACTTGGAATGGATATAATAGTTGTATCATGCGTTAACTATTACTGTTTTATATACATACTGTTTATTTATAAAAATCTCAGTCATTTAATTCTTTTCCTTCTGTTCTGTTTTTCAAGAATAAGCTAATTTATTTTCATTTATTATTGTTTTCTATTGTTTCATATCTATCAACTCTTTTCCTCATCCTCTTAATATTTCTCCTTATATATATATATATATATCACAATTTCATCATTTGATCTTTATCTTTACTAAAACTATTATATTCTAAGATTAATGATTTAAGATTTTTTTATACTACATCCCTATAAATCCTATATATAACTTATATATCCAGCAACTCTTTTATTTCTAAATTTCAATAGTATTTGCCTGAAGCCTTTTGTGATGATAGTATATTAAATGTGATAATATGTTGGATTATTTCCATCATCTATTATTAAATATTGAATGTATAGAAAATTTTGAACTTTAATTAAACTTTTCAAATACAAACAACAAATAGACAACACAGGTTAATAATTATACAATGTTTCTCTACACTCTTCTTCAGGTGTTGCTGCTTGACCAGTGACAATATTAGCATAGGAGTGGAACTTACACCTTTAGATTCTTGAATATCCAACTTTAAGGCAACACTCTAAGCAACTGAGCTATTCTGTTGTCATGATAGAACAGCTCAATTGGTTAGAATGTCGATTCAAGAATCTAAAGATGTAAGTTTTATTCCTATGCTAATATTGTCATTGGCTAAACCGGTAACATCCAAAGAAGAGTGGAGAATACTCATACTCGAAATGTTGTGTAATTAGTAACCTGTGTTGCCTATTTGTGTGTTACTACTAACAAGTTGTTTATATTTGAAAAAATTAAATAAAGTTTAAATTTTTCTACATATTCAACATTTAATGATAGACGATGATACAGGTGCATTTTAATACAAATATCTTCAGTTTCTGATTGTTTTTTTTTTATATCCCACAATTTAATTTATAACATTGTATCCATATTTTTTACTTATTAAATTTTTTATTCTTCACAACTTTTTTAACCAATTTTCCATTTAATATTGTGGGCATATATTTATATCAATTTTTATGTAGGTATGATAAAATGGATTTGATATCTAATTCGTTTGCATATTTTACTATCTGAATTACTAATTTTCATTATAGATATAATAAACATCTCCATACTTTCCCATTCTTTTTAAATTCATATAAACAAAGATATAATAAAAGACAAATGACCCCCAAGATGCATTTCGTGCTGAACCAGCACTCATCAGTTGCCCAGGTCACTATCTCTCATATATATCTCTATTATATGCAAAGTATTTATCTAGATTAAATTGTTACATTTTCATTTACCATTGTCAAACTCCCTTCACTCACAACTTTGACGCCATCCATTTCAGATAAATACACTGATGATTATTACTAATCATTTTCGAAACTAGAAATTATCTCTAGCACAGATATAAACTTTAAACCTCAGTTAAAAATTAATATATCTGATTTTTTAAATTTATGCACATGGAGTTATTCACCTTTCTTTGTACAGATGTAATATCTTTATAGATATAATAAACACCTCCATATTTCCCTATTCTTTTTAAATTCATATAAATAAAGATATCATAAAAGATAAATGACCCCCAAGATGCATTTAGTGCTGAACCAGCGTTCATCAGTTGGCCCAGGTCACCATCTCTCACATATATCTCTATTATATGCAAAGTATTTACCTAGAGTAAATTGTTACCTATCTTCTAATTAATCCATTTAAAAATTATTTTAGCCTTTCTAATTTCAAAATTATTACAGCGACATCTAAATTGTTTGCTTTAAACGATTAGATTCTAGGACAGTTAAAAAGACATATAATCAAAACCTGACACAAGTAAATAATATATTACTGCCAATGTGTATCAATGTATATATATATTTTAAAAAATAAAAGTCTTTAAATAGCCAACTTCAAGGCAGAGAGAAGAATAAAGTACACATCATATTTGCCAGAAGATGAGGATTTGAGTGGTTTTGCACTTTAGTTTTACCCTTTAATTTTATAGTCAGAAAAATTTTTTTTTGAACTTATGGCTATATGAAAAAAAATATCCAAGAGGAAAAAATCCAAATTTACTTGCCTGTACTTAAACTTAAGTTGTAGACATAGCAGACAAACTCCATTGCATCTAAAGATCCTTCTTATACATAGACAAAGAATATGATTATTTTTCCAATATGGAATAGTACCTTTATACATAAGTAAGATATAGTAATTAAAGAAACCAGATATACTACCATCAGCTATAGTAATTAAAGAAACCAGATAATAGGGGATTACCATCAAGCATAGTTATTTAAATTAAATGTGGAAATGACAAAATGGCCATGATCTTCATACAGAAGTCTGTACATTCTAATTCGTTCATATAACAAGCGCTCTCCCTATAACTAAAGTCATTTAGAATATCAACTACATACAATTTTTCTCATGGCTATATCCTTATAAATATCTAATTCAACAGTTTTTACTATTGCAGTACTAATGATAAACTATCAGATAGGATATGGACAGAAAGATACAGCCAATGCCACAATGATGAACGAACAAATGATGTTTGTTTTTAATTCATTCCAATGTTCAGTATCATTAGTACACAAATACTTAATGCAATTTACAAATGACTCTTTACTAACGGCAGTCTCGTAACAGATCTGGATATATATGATTATGGATGTACTATGGTGAGAGATAGAAGTATTTTAGATTTTATAACATTCTGGAGTTATTACTGGATCCAGAATAAATGCTCCCCACCCACCTTCAAAGTTATATTGTATTTTATTATTAAAATGTTAATAAATTTAATTTAATAAAATTAAAACGTTGTCTTTTTCTGTAAAAAGAAATAAATAGAGAAATTGGTCAAATGCGTGACTATTATATTTATATCTACAATTCATCCAAACCATTTCGAACACTTTTTAGCAAAACTCTTTATTTGTACATATATACATACACCTTGCGTTATGACTGCTTTTTTTAAAGAGATTAAAGTGAACTAGCTCTGAAGAAGACTGCAGGACAGTCGAAAGGTAAGGTGTATGTATATATGTACAAATAAAGAGTTTTGCTAAAAAATCCTCGAAGTGGTTTGGATAAATTGTATTTATAGGATATTACAGCAAAGTAAAGAAAAATGTGATTTTGGTTATATTTATATCTGTGATTATAAGCATTTAAAAAAACAATTCAAACAAAAGGGTGTTATAAACACGTGATAACATTTGGTCATAATCAATTAATAATTGTTTATTTAAGGGTTTCATATAGATATCCTTTTGAGGAAAGAAAAAAAGAAAATCAGTTTCATCAATAAAATAATCCTTCATTTTGGTGTTCAACATTAATCTTCTGATAACTAGCCATATATTTTTATATCTAGAAATAGATTAATATTGCTTCACATTCTCTTAAGGCAATTTATTTTAGCAACTAAATATCTTGCAGATTTTAATTAATATAAATATTATTTTGAAAGCAAAAGTACTGCTACGGCTAACCACCGAAAGATGGCGCAACAATAAATAAATAAATAAATAAATGATGCACTTATTCTCTTTGATGTGAGTGATTGATATTTATTTGTTCTACTACGACATGATTTGTATTATTTTTAATTAATGCACTCTCACATATTTTTAATATGCTTGGTGAATGTTATATTATCAAATAACACTCATACTTGTTTCGCCGTATATTCTCTCATTGGGCAATATATCATGAGATACAGACAGGTAAAGCAAGTTCTCGACATCAATGTATGGGCAGAAAAATAGCTCCAATGACTTCACTACCATGATCATCTAACAAACTAATATATTTAACGATGTTTTTAGAACTTTCTTTTGAATTATTACTTTTTGATTTATTTTACTAAAAAATATCTTTGGACTTTAGAAAATCATCTGAGATTCTCTCATTATAAAAGTGAGTTCTGATCCATAACTGTCAAAAATAAGTAGGCTAATAAGTGAATGTGAACGAAATAAGTATATAAAAAAATACTAATAACTTTATTGCTTGAGAGTTCATTAAGAAGTTCGAATGCCAAAACCACGAGAGCCATAATCAATCCTGGGACATTTACAGCTGCGTGTAGGAAATTATCAATTAATAAATGCTTATGAACTCATTTATATATATAAAATAGTAAAAAATGTTAAAAGAAGTTCTGCATTTCAGAAATCGTACAGAATTATAATCCTTAAATGATAACTAATCTGACTCATTAGAGGACTATGGGTTTTTTAGTGCCCTTCATCATGGATGCTCTAACAAATTATATAATCTATTAAAAATAAATAAGATTTAAAAAAATAAACGATAACCTTAATTATAAAAAAACACTGTTCTCAGATTACACTAGAATAAATGCATTTCGTTATCGTCATTTAAACGCAAGCTGTCTTCACAAAGAATGAGAAAGCACATACAACTGCTGAGACCATATTGTAGTGTTCGGTTTATGACTTCTACTCACTTATGCACATGCCAGCTTTTAAAATATAATTTTAATCAAATCCACTAGATTAAAAAATTATCTACCTAATCAGTAATTAGGAACTGAATGATTAATCTATTTAAATCAATTATAACACAAATGTGATAAGTAGGGTTCGGTAAATCTAAAGAGCTATAGCGAAATATAATTCATCTATTACTTATATTTCATGTCTTAAGAGCAGGGAAAATTCCTAATGTTCACATTATGCGTTCTGGTCGTTGCGGCTGTTATTACTATGTGATTATTCATAGAGTATATGAACATGGATGGGTTGCTCACCAACATGCATTAGTCAGCGCGGTGAGTTTATTGGCTTTTTACCTCTGAGTTTAAGATCAAGAAATACCATGGTCTTTCTTCTCAGTTTCCTGATAAGGCAGAATGAATGTGTGTGTGAATGAAAACTTTTTTTTCTAATAGTTATATACAATCATAACAGACAAAAATAAATCGGCCCTTTTACCATGAGTCTGTAAAGTCACCAACCAAGGCAGCGGTTGGTGGCCGAAGACGGAGGGTGCTAAGAATCCCCTGATTGCGGACCTAGGCTGCCGTTTGATGACGACTTTTTATTTAGATACTTACAACTGCAGATCACTTTCAAGTGAAGGAATATTGCAAGAATTGGAAGAAGAACTGTCTCATATTAAATGGGACATTATTGGACTTTGTGAAGTTAGAAGAAAAGATGAAGAGACGATTTAAAAAGTTGACATGCACTCTATTACAAAGACACAAATATTGGAAATACAAATGGAATAGGATTCGTATAAATAAAAAGTGGGAAAACAACATTGTGAAGATTGGTGGTGTAATCGGACAGAGTGGCAAGATTAGTTATTCAATTTAATAGTACATACCAAATCCAGATAATCCATGTTTATGCCTAACAAGTTCTTATAGTGATGAAGTAGTAGAAGATTTTTATATGGATGTACAAAAGGTTTTTGATCAAAGTAACATTTTAATATTGTTATGGGAGACTTTAATGCTAGAATAGGTAAACAAATGAAAGACGAAAGTGCTGTAAGTAAATTTGGATAATAGAAATTAGAGAGGACATAGACTTGTGAAGTTTGCAGAAAAAAACAACAACTTTATATTATAAATTCGTTTTTTTTTTTTTGAAAAAAAAAAAATGTTAAAAAAATGAACATGGAAGCATCCAAATGAAGATACAGCAGAATTGGATTATATTTTGATTAACAGAACATACATATTTCAAGTTTGTAATGTCTTTAATAAATTCAACACAGGAAGTGATAATTGATTGGTAAGATGTAAGATACATGTTAATGCAAAACTAGAGAGAGAAAATTATTAAGAAAAACAATATTTACAGTTGATATTCCTAATCTTCAGAAACATTCTAATGAATTTAAATTAGAACTTGTAAATCGTTTTCAAGTATTAGTAGATTTTAAACATGATTCAGATTTGAATGAAATTAATAGGAAAATAAAATACACTTTTAAAAACTGCAACAAAGATAGGTGATAGAAAAGAATAGCAATTGATCAATAAAATTTCTATTGAGACTAGAGAATTTATGGAAAAAAAAAAAAATATAAAGATATATAAAAATGATGCATTAAAAAGGATAAATGGTGTGAAAAGGAGTTGGTAATGACATAAAAAAAGTACAATTGTAAACTAGCAAGGAAAGCTATAAAAGAGAATAGACCCAAAGAATGTAAAACAATATTTAGGTATTGGTAGGAAACTTATATCTGCAATAAGAAAAAAAAGATGGAACTATTACTAAAAAGAGAGATGACACCATGAAATGTGTAGAAGAGTTCTATCAAAAATTACATAGTAATAAAGAATAAGTATCTCCTACATTTATTATATCTTCTGAATTGCCCAGGATTTTAAATTAAGAAGTTATACATGCAATTAAATTTATGAAAAAGAAAAAAGCCCCAGGTAATAATGGAATTATAATCGATATATTAAAAGAAGTAGATGAAGAAATGTAAAAATATTTTTTTAGAGTTATATACCAAATGTCTAAATGATAAAGATGTAGCAGATAATTGAAGAATACAGTATTAATATTAATATTTAAAAAAAGATGATATAGAAGATATTAGAAATTACAGACCTATCAGCCTTTTATCAGTTTTATACAAAATTTTTACCAAGATAATTACAACTTGTCTACAGAGAACATTGGATTTCCACCAACCAAGAGAACAAGCTGGATTTAAAGTGGTTTTAATACAGTAGATCATATCAAGGTATTGAGAGAAGTTATAGAAAGGACAAATGAATATGAGTTGCCATTATGCTTTGGATTTGTAGATTATGAAAAGGCATTTGATTCTATAAGCATTTCTTCAGTGATTAAAGCATTGGATCATCAGGATATTGTCATATTCTGAAGAATATTTATAAAAATGCAACAGCAACAATTAGATTACATAATGATATTAGAAAGGTTAACATTGAGAAGGGTGTAAGACAGGGTGACTCCATATCTCCAAAACTTTTTACAGCAGTGCTGCAAGAAGTATTTTGTGGATTAAAATGGGAAGCTAAAAGAGTAAAAGTAAATGGAGATTATTTAAGTCATTTAGATTTTGCAGATGATGTAGATGTTTTTGAAAATAATGCTTTAGAGCTTCAGGAAATGTTGCAGGAGTTATCAGATGAAAGTAAGAAAATAGGACTAAAGATAAATGTTATATAGACTGAAGTAATGTCCAATGGATTTTCCCAAAAAATGAAAATTAAGGTTTATTATGATGAGTTAGAAGTAGTTAACAACCTTGGTCAGATTTTTATCACAGATAAAAACATAATGGATGAAATTAATCATAGAATTAAAATTGGTTTAGTGTTTTTGGTATAAATAACAATATTAACAGGAAATATGCCTATGTGTTTGAAAAGAAAGGTTTTAAATAAATGTGTTTAATGAGTTCTTACTTATGGATCTGAAATTTGGACATTTAATAGAAGAACAATAGAGAATTTAGACTATTCAAAGAAGTAAGGAGAAATACATATTAGAAACAACAAGAAGAGATCAAAAATGATAAGAGATCAAACAGGTGTTACTGATCTTATTGAAAGAATTAAAAGACTGAAGTGAAGTTTGGCTGGACATGTTGTTAGAACAGATGATAATAGGTAGGCAATTGAAATCTTAAACTAGATTCCAATTGATTTTAAAAGACCCAGAAAGAGATCACATGTGAGATGGAAGGATGAAATAAGAAAGTGCACATGGGTGATGTGGAGAAGAGAGACTAGAGATTGGAGAAGATGGATTGAACTTGGAGAGACCTTCATCCTGCAGTGAATTGATAATTTTTGACAATGATGATAATAATGATGAAATTAAACTCTATAACTGAGTATGACACGTTTTTTTCTAACAATCTTTAAAAAAGCTTTCGTTATTATTTTCTACTTTGACTTACTTTTCTCTATTCATTTAGTTTGAGAAGGGAAGATGTTTTTCTATTCACTTTTATATATCCTTTCTCTTTAATTACATATGATCTCTGTGCTTAGCAAATAAATTTGAATATTATATAGTAACTAAGAATTCATAATATTAACACATGGTAAATTGAATTTCGTGAACGTTAATATGTGAAAGAAAATAATGGATGTAAAAGTGAATAGAGGAACATCTCCATGCTCTCAAACTGAGACACTACAGATTGACCTACAATTAGAATGTTGGTTTAAAGATAAGACGGTGCTCTTATCTTAGACTATGGTATTCCATCTTTTGTTTCTAACAAATTATCATTCAGGTCGTTTTATTTTAAAGGTGAGTATATAATACATAATACTGTAGTTAATATGTATAGTTAGGAAAAATTGAAAAGTGAAATTGTTAGAAGTTGTATATAACTCTATGTAAAATTAATATATTATTTTAATTTAAATTAAATAATTCTATATATATTTTATTATTCTTTAGAATTTGCATTATGTTTATACTTGTTTTGGTATAAGTTACTATAAAATATTAAATCACTCCACATAGTTAAGAAATTCAGAGCTGTTCTCTGTGAGGTAGATATGTAAATATATTAGAGCATATAGTTTCAAAGTAGTATCATTTTGGGATGTCTATTTTGAAATATGGGCTCTAATATATTTGTTTTCGTGGGGGCGGTGCTGAATTTTGTAACTATAGGATATACAGAGTTTTTTAAAAAGGGGGAAGAAAATAATGGTTATAGGGGATATGAATGGGCATATTGAAGAAATTGATGATATGAATATCAGGAATGGATAGCTTTTGAACCATCCTTATCAGAGAGTGAATTTGACCATTGGAAAAATATCTAATATTTATAATGGACAATACACATGGTCTAGAAATAATATATTTCACATAATATATTATGTATTAGCAGAGAAAGAAGGAATAAATAAAGTATAGAAAATTAAAGCATTTGAGAATAAAGAGAGAGAGAGAGAGAGAGAGAGTATATAATAGTGATCATAATTTCTTTATAATAGAAATGGTTAGTAATGTGATGAAAAATAGTAAATAAAATAGAAAGGATAGTGAAATATATGAATGGAGAATGAATGATAAGAATAAGTTAGAAGAAAATAAAAGTAGAAGAAATCATGGAAGAGTTTATTGAGGATGAATATAAAGACTGGTGTGGTAAAGTAGAAAAAAGGGCAAATAGAATTTTAGGTGAAAATATTCAGAAGAATAAAAGTAATAGAAAAAGAGAAAAAAAAAGCACACAAAGAATATAAATGTGCTATTAAAAACAAAGAAAGTGAAAAAGATGTTAATATTAAATGGGAAAACTATTTTTTTTAAAAAATAAGTTTGCTAAAATAGATCATTATAGAGAGAAAATGAAATTAAATAGTAAATTATTGAAGGATGTTAAAAAAAGTGGAAAAGATGGGAGTAAAAAAATCGGAAATATATTAAAAGAAGGAATATAACGGAGAGAGAAATAGTATTACTAAATGATGAGAAGAAGGAATGCAATTCTAGAGAAGAACTAAAGTTAATCTTAAATAAGTATGTAATGGCTATAGAAAAGATGTTAGATGTGAAAGACAGAATTATAACAATCATAAAAGCACATAATAATGGAAATAATAGTTTTTCAGAAAATGAATTGAATGAGACAGGGAAGAAATTGAAAAGTGAAAAGGCAAAAGGTTTAGATGGATGAGCAGCAGAGATGGTAATAAATTTGGGAAATAGGGCAAAATTAAATATATCATGTTTTAATAAGATGGCACAGAAGACAGAATTTCCAAATAGCTGGGATAATGCAAGAATAAGGCTATTATTTGAAAGAAGAGGCAAGGACTATAGAAAGATAAACAATTATAGACTGGTAGTGGTAACATTAGGGTTATATAAAGTTTTTGCATATATGGTGGCTGGAAGAGTGGCAAAATGGATAGGAGAAAATAATATAATAGGAGAAATGCAAGGAGGTTTTAGAATAGATAGGCATATAGGAGATAGTTTATTTGTAGTCACATAATTTATAGATATGAGTAGGAAATTCAGTATAATGGTCAGGCAGAGACTCTTTACCTATCTGCCATACTAGGGCACCACTAGGCTATTAGAACCTAGAAAATATATAAAGTACCCAGATACGTAAGAATAAGATTCAACTTTTATTGACTAATAGCCCTAGTCACTAGTTCAAGGAGTAGCTGAGTTTTATAATATATCTTTTCAAACTTCTTTATTATTATATACAGTATTTCAAAGTATTATTGTCAGTACTAATAAGACAAACATTTATTACTCACATAACATATATAAAACGCATTTGAGGATTAGGATTATTTAACATTAGATAGGTTTAAATTCTGATATTTTTATTAATATGAACAAATGGAAATTTTTAGACCATTTGTTAAGCACAGATAGACTATGTAGAATACACTTTAAATACTCTAAAATCATTTAACCTCAGGCTAAAAGTTCACAGCTAAACCAATGCCAGCTTTCTGATATACAGATGTAACCAATGCAAACATGAAGATGATAGCATAAAACCATGCTGACAGGAATATGCATCTGTAGCATGATATTATTAAAGAAATGATCTTTGTCCAGTACAAGAATATTTATCTGGTGAAGGAATTATATATAAAAAATTTTGAGAAAATGAAATGCTCCATATGGAGAGAGAGCAGTCCTTGTTGACTTATAGTCCTTATCCATAGAGTGTAAAAAAACAAATGGTGTAGGAATTACCTCTATCACCAAAAACCAATGCGATGGCTATCTTTTTTGGGCTATGCATTCATTTTGGTACTATGCCCTCTATGATAACATGGCACAAGAGAATGAGAATCTAATACATCTCTTCATATTACATTGATATAAAATGCCGTATATTCTTCCACCAGCATCGATTCAACTACGAAACAAAATAGTCCAAAATTAACCCTGCACAATCTAATCTAAACTTAATGGATCTATGCAGCCATCTGCACTTTAAATTTAATAATTTAGTTAACAAAAATTGAAATGATTGATAGCAAATGTTATACATAAGAAAGAAATATTAATAATTAGTTTAGAGTTATTTTGCTCATCAGATAAGAGCTTATTTAGAAGTTATGCTAAGGTTACGAATTGAAAGTTTGTTTAAGATATCTATTTAAAAGTTCATATTGCATATAAAAATTTACATTTCCCCATAAGTCTTGATGAAACCTCCAGATTGTAGCATGTTATGGAAGTCCATCCTAGTTATCACATTTTGTATATTATTCTCCTGGAAGATAAAACCGATGCTTCCCATTCATTCATGAACTGTCATTTGAAGGCCACCTCAGCCAGTACAAATAAAGGGAATAAAATCTATTGAAAGACCCCTACATCATCGGATCCACAATACAGCTGTGATATATTTTTAACCAGTCACCGCCATTCAATCAATAGACAATAACTTATTTTTTCTTTTTATAGTATTATGCCTCCCTTATCATCACATTTTCAGATTGATCACTCCTGATACTTCTCTGATCTTATTGGCCATGATGGTTTTCCTTTCTGGACTGTGTGTTTGTTGGTAACTGCATTGCCAGTTTATTCCAAAGTGGTAAACACCATAATCTTTTTAATTTTTATCTCTTATCTGACTTTCGATTGGTTAAGTGCCCAAAGAGTCCATTAGATTTACATTTATTACATTTTATTAGACCAATCATTTCCCATACTATTAAGATTTAAACATAATTTTTGAATACAAAGTAATTAACGTTTTTATTATTTTCTTTTACATTACTTTTAAAAAAAAACTTTTATCTTTAACATTTTCTTTTTACTTTAACTTACTTTTAAGTAATTATTTAATAGTTTTCCATCTGTAATTTTATAACTTATTTGAATTTGAATTTTTTTTTTATATATCAATTTTATTTACGGATCTTTTTCCTTTTTAATTTTAATTTTAAAATGATGTAACGGCATGTGTATACAATAACAACAGGTAGACAGTGATATGTGGCCTTTATAGATATAGAGAAGACATATGATAGAGTAAATAGAAATAGATTATGGGTAAGTTTAGTAAATGTGGGAATGAATGGAGCTTTAGTGGATCTTATTGAGAGATTGTATGAAAATAAATTACTATATGTATCAGTTAGGAAATGTAGAATCAGAATTAAAAATGAGGTGGGACTAAGGCAAAGATGCCCTATGTCACCTATTTTGTTTTTGTTATATTTGAGAGAAATGGAGAGAGCAATAGAAAGACTAGGAAGAGGTGTAAAGATATCATTAATAGATGGTGAGGGAGTATATCTATTATCAGATCTTTTATTTGCTGATATCTTCTTGTGCACAAACAAATAGGGAAGATATGAAAATTATGCTGAAGATGTGCACAAGGGTGGGTAAAATTGGAGATTAAATTTAGGGAAGAAAAATCAAAGGTAATGATGATAAATGCTGGGGAAAGAGAAGAGAAAGAATTTTTATTGGGAGATGTAAAGTTAATTGTGGTAAATAGGTATAGCTATTTGGGAATCATCTTAAGTAATCAGAGAAATTGCTTGGATGAATGAGAGAAAAAATTGATAAATGAAGCAAAAAAAAAGAAAGGGACTGGTAAAGAAATTAACAGTGTTTTCATATAACAAATATGAAATAAGTGAAATGTTTAAATTTTGCAGTTAAGTACTATTATATAAATATGATTTGTGATAACGACGCATCCACCCACAAAGTTGAATGTTTCTGAATTCTTTACTTATTACTATAATACAAAATAATAAAAAATAAATATATATAAGTGTGGTTAAGCACTTTCAAGGGACACAGCCCTCATATTCATAGCCATATTGTAACTGAAGAAAATGGTTAACTGCAATGCAGATTTATACAAAGTCTTTATGTATTCCATTTCTTGGATATAGTGTAGCATGTATCTTTGCTATTGATGGTATGACTGTCCCTATCAATAAAACCAGCCTCTTTCACTTTCTTTTTTAAGTCATATCATTCACTGTAAACAACAATGGGGTCCTGTGTTTGGCAATCATGTCCTGCTGAGCTGTGATGCTGGGCACAAACTGAATTACAAGTTGGGTCAGTTATTGCTTTATTGCATATATATATATATATATATATTGAGACAGCCATGTAGATAGTGAAGCTCTGGTCTCACTGCAATATGAGGTATGGGAATTTGCTACTGGGAAGGCAATATTGTACACCACTATATTTGGATATAGATTTACATCAAGAACACACACATCTCAACTATAAAATGATCATCAAACCTCTAGAAGTAAGAGAACTCACCCCCTTTCCAACTCACCAACCAATCACAAACTCTCTGGCTTGACTTCCTTCCTATATAGAAACATGCAGCTTTGCAAGTTTGAGGCAGATAGAAAGGCCAACTTGGTCTCATACAGAGATGACTTATTAAAGGTTGGATTTAAACAAAACCTCACTGACAAGAAAATTAGACAAATTTTATTCCAAGATAACCAACAACCTAGATAATCTCGATAAATCTGAAATACAAGGAATAAATCCTTTATGTTGCTTTTGCAAATTAAAAATAAATCCTAGATATAATATAGGATAAAATATCTTTATCTAACAACAGAATAATATATGACAATAACTGTACTATAGTCATATAATCATAACATATAAAAGTTCTTGTCGGCAATTTTTAATTTTTAAAACTTTTAAATTTGTAAATTTTCATATGTTTCTAAAATTTATAATACATTATTAAAAAATAATAATAAAAATTATATAGATAAAAATATTAAAATAGGATGGGCAAACAGTAAAAATCTTGATATATTAGTAGGGAATTAAAACAATTAGAAGAAAGAGCTAAAGAACATAATGATGCTATTAATAGGAGAGATGATAGATCTGCATTATATGTTCACTACTTAAAATATGGACATAGAATAGATTGTGTTAAGAATATAAGTCCATTAAATTATATTAAAAAAATTAATAGAAGGAAGATATATGAAACCAATTACATTAATTATAACAGAAATAATTGTATGAACATTTATAAAACGTCAATTAATTTAACTAATAATTGGATAATGAAAAATGAATGGAGGGTTATATAATATGTGTTATTATAAAAATATTAAAGTGTAAATTATAGGCTTGTGTTAATTTTATATAGAGCCGGTAGATGTCACTATGTATGCGATATAGGTTATTTTTGTAGTTAAGACATACTGAAAAGGACAAAAATTTAAAAATTGCTGAAAAGAGCTTTTATATGTTATTTTTATATGTTATGATTATATGACTATATTACAGCTATTGTCGTATATTATTTTGTTGTTAGATAAAGATATTTTATTCTATATTATATCTAGGATTTATTTTTAATCTCAATAAACACAGGCTATTACTTCCATACTTCCTGAATGTGCATACAATTTTTAATAAAAAGTACCATTTGTGCTTTCATCCCCCTCAAAATCCAACAAATTAATTAGCAACACCAAAGACAGATTATCGCAAACACCTCATGTGATGTACAACATTGTCTGCCCAGTAGCAAATTGTTGTGCCTCATACTTCAGCGAGACTAGAGCTTCACTATTTACTGGCTATCTCAACACATATATTCTTACAACAAGGCAATAACAGACCCAACTTGTAACTCAGTTTTCACCCAGCATTGAAGATCATCAGGACATGATTGCCAACCACAGCACTTCATTGTTGTTTGCAGAGAATGACACAATTTAAAAAGAAAGGTGAAAGAGGCTTGCTTTATTGCTAGGAACAATCATACCATCAACAAAATGGAATACATAAAGCTATTCGCATAAATTTGCATTGCAGTTAACCACTTTCTCCAGTTATAATATGGCTATGAATATGAGGGCTGTGTTAGTTGAAAGCCCTACTTGCTCATGTTTATTATTGTGTTTTATGGAGTGGATGATTCCCCCCATTACTATAAGATTTTCCATGAGTTGATAGTGCTTTACTCTCATGATTATTATCAATATTTAAAAGTACGTAAATCCTCAGACAGATCTTGGTGTGTTTTTCCATTTTCCTCTATGTGCTGTGACAAGGTCCACACATACTTAGCCTTACATATGGCATTGGAAGCCACTAACTAGTGTTTAGCTCTATTGGCCTATCGCTCATGATGTATTTAAATCTATTTTTCCACCATGGTAGGTGATGTTGTTGTGTGAACTAGATGCACAATGACAATGATAAGCTAGTCTTGAAGGATTTAGTTCTTTCAGGTTGCACTTTGTTGTTTTAGTGCTAAGAGGGGTATAACAATGTTCTGTATTGTGTTGCTATGATGTTATCATCAGCTGTAAGCAAACTAACAAGATATAATAATTTTAAATATTTATTTGTAAGCATAAGGCCATTAAGAGCAATTCACATATTCTATGCAATTGTTAAACTGGTATGAATGTTTAATTTTAAGACTCAAAATTGTTTATGGGATCAACTAGTGAAATTAAGATGTATAAAAGTTAGCTATTGTTAACTCACAACTTTTATTGATAGGAGATTCACTAATTATGAGAATGTGGGGATATAATTGTAAGGAAAAATATAAGTAGGTATGTAAGAGTATGTTTGCCTGGAGCTAGAATTAGGGATATGACGGATAAATTAATAAAGCAAGGTAGTAGAGATGTGTATGTTATGGTAGGGATAATAATTTGTCAGAACCATCAGAGAAAGTAATGAATGAGTCTATAGAGTTGATTAGGAATTTGAATAAGATTAAAGGGATAGTAGGGATAGTTGGATTATTACCAAGATTTGATGAAAGGCATTTGTTAGATAGGGCATGTTCTATTAATGAGAGATTGAAAAAATTGTGTGAGAGAAATGATGTTATGTTTGTGGATGTGTAAGATTGGCTTATTGGAAAGAGGGAGTTATATCATAAAGACAGATTGCACTTAGAAAAACAAAGAAGTAAAGTTTTAGGGAGTCTGATTTATAAAGGATATAATTCAAGAAAATTATAAAGGAGGGTGGGGTTGTAAATTGCAGTACTATCAAAAAGAAGAAGAATGGACGGTATGTAAGAAGTAAGCAAAGGGTAGATGATTTAGATATGTGTAAATGTGGAGATGAAATGGGTCTGTAAGATTAATGGTAAGCAAGTTATTTATAAATGTAATAGAGAAGAAAGAATCAAAAGAATTTATAAAAGAGTAGTTAAGGAAAAAAGAAATTGTTAAAATTGGGTATTTGAATATGCAAGGTGGTAGGAGACCAGAAAAGTTGCTGGAATTAAACAAAGCAATTGAAAATGAAGAACTTGAGGTATTAGCAGTAGAGGAAACACATTTAAGAGAAGAAGAATATATTTTGGAAGATTTGGCATGGCAGAGTATAAATAGAAAAGAGAAAGAAAAAAGGGGTGGTAGTATAGATGTTATATCAAAAAAATATTTAAATACTGTTAAAGGCCAAGAACATTTATGGTTTGTAATAAGGTTGGGAAGACAGGGATGAATGGTGGCTATAGTTTATATAGCTACTGGAGATAGTCAAACTATAATGGACTGGAACAGTAGCATATATAAATGCCTACTTAAGGATATATAGAGTTTTAAAGAAAAAAAGGAAGAGAATAATGGTTATAAAAAATATGAATGGACATATTGAAAAAAATGATGATGTAGATAATAAGTATGGACAGCTTTTGAAGAATTTTTGTCAGAGAATGATTTTGAGCATTGGAAATTTATCCAATATTCATAAGGGACAATGCACACAGTCTAGAAATAATATATTCAACATAATAGATTATGTAGTGGTAGAAAAAGAGGGAATGAATAAAGTACGGAAAATTAAGGTGTTTGATAATGAAGAGAGAGTATGTAATAGCGATCAAAATTCTTTGTAATTGAAATGGTTAGTAATGTGATGAAGAATAGAAATAAAAGTAGAAACAATAGTGAAAGATGTGGATGGAGAGTGAATGATAAGAATAAGTTGGAAGAGTATAAAATACAAGTTGAAAAAACCATGGAAGAGTTGGTTGGGGATGAGTATAAGGACTGATGTGATAAAATAGAAAAAGTGGCAAATATTCAGAAGAATAAAAGTAATAAAAAATGAGAAGTAGTAAAAAATGCATGCAGAGAATGTAAGTGTGCTATTAAGAAGAAAGAAAGTAAAAAATATATTAATGCTAAATGGGAAAAGTACTTAGAAAAGAAGAAGTTAGCTAAAATAGATAATTGTAGAGAGAGAAATGAAATTGAATAGTAAATTGTTGAAGGATATTAATAAAAGTGAAAGACATGGGAGTAAAAAATTTTGGAATTACATTAAAAGGAGAAATTTAGGGGGGAGAGAGATAGTATTACTAGATGATGTGGAAATAGAGTGTAGCTCTAGAGAAGAATTAGAGAGAATCTTGAATAGATATGTAATGGATATAGAAAAGATATTAGATGTGAAAGACAGGGATAGATAATATGAAAGCATATAGTAATAAAAATATTAAGTTTACAGAAAATGAACTGAATGAGGCAGGGAAGAAATTGAAAAGTGGAAAAGCAAGATATTTAGATGGATGAGCAGCAGAGATAGTAATGAATTTAGGGCAGAGAGCAAAAGTAAAGCTATTAGCATGTTTTAAAATAAGGTGGGCCAGAAGAGATTTTTTTCAGATAGTTGGAGTAATTAAAACAGACAAAACTCACTATATATATTGCCACACACAGCAAGATAGAGTAATCAATGGATGCCAAAGGCTTGTGCATAAAATTTCCATCTATTACCTACTCATCAAATATCCTCAGACTATAGTTTCTGGCTTATGGCCTTCATCAGTGAGGAGCCTTGTATCTAGATCTTAGGATCTAATGCAACCATCCAGCAACCACCTTTTATCTCCATTTCACTACAAAACTATGAGTCGTAAACTGAAAACACCTTAATGTTTTCAATCCAAGCCCATTAGCTTATATAGTCATATGGGTCTGAACCCAGTTCAGTACCCATACATTTATCTAAGGCTCCTCATTGATGAAGGCCATAATCCAGAAACTAGTCTGGGGATATTAGATGAGTAGGCACTAGATGGGGATTTTATGCACAAGCCTCCTAGCATCCATTGATTACTCTAGCTTGCTGTGTGTGGCAATATATATAGTGGGTTTTTCCTGTTTTAACAACAGTTATATACAAGCATAAGAGGAGGTGGTCATGTGATGCTTATTAGTTGGAGTAATACAAGAATAAGATTATTATTTAAAGAAAAGGGTAAAAATAATAGAAAGTTAAACAATTATAGACCGATAGTGGAGGAATTGCAAAATGGATGGAAAAAAATAATCTAGTGGGGGAAATGCAAGGAGGTTTTATGTCAGATGGGCATATAGGAGATAGTTTATTTGTAATTACACAACTTATGGATATAAGTAGGAATTCAGGTAGATAGTTATATATGAGTTTTATAGATATAGAGAAGGTATATGATAGAATAAATAGAAATAGATTATGGATAAGTTTAGCAAATTTGGAATGAATGAAGATTTAATGGATATTATTAAGAACTTATATGAAAATAATTACTATACATATCAATTAGGGGATACGGAATCAGTTAAAGTTAAAAATGGGGTGGGATTAAGGCAAGGATACCCTATGTCACCTATTTTGTTTTTATGGTATTTGAGTCAAATGGAGAGAGCAATAGAAGACTAGGAAATGGATAGAGATACTATTAATAGGTGCCAAGAGAGTATATACTTTGTTAGGTTTTTATTTGCAGATGTTGTCTTTTTGTATGCAGAAAGAAGAAAAGATATGGAAGTTATGCTGATGACATGTGCCAGAGTAGGTAAAGAGATGGAGATTAAATTTAGTGCAATTATAATAAGGGTTAATACTGGAAAAAGAGAAGACAAAGAATTTTTATTGGGGAATATAAAGTTAAGTGTGGTGAATAGATATAGAATCATCTTTTCAGAAAAGTTGCTTAGATGAATGGGATAAAAAATTGATAAATGAAGCAAAGAAAAGAATGGGATTGATAAAGAAATGAAGAGTGTTTTCATATAACAAATATGATGTAGCTAGAATTGTATGGAAGGGGGTGGCAGTAGCATGGTGAACATATGGCAATGATGCATTATGTGTTAGTAAAGGGGTATTAGATTACTTAGAAAAAGTACAAAGGGGAGTAGAAAGACATGCATTAGATTCAGATGTGTGCAAAGCAAAGGAGGCCATTCAAGGAGAAATGGGATAGTTACGTTTTTATGTGAGATATGCAAAAAGCCAAATGAAAATGTTCATTAGATTGCAGTTTATGGATAATAAAAGAATAGCCAAAATAGTATTTAATTGGGTTATGAGTAAAGGGCAGCAACAAGATGGGTGAAAAAGGTAATGTGGTATGCAGAAGATTTGGATAAAGAATTTATATCAGTATACTTATACAAGAGGTGGGATGATTGTGTTAGGAGGATTGTTTAGTGTTATAGTGGTAAAGAATGGGACAGAAGAATAAATACATTAATAAAGGAGTTGGAGAGATGGAAAAATGGAGAGTAAAAAGAGTTTAAAAATATATAGAAGTAAACGTAACATTGGGTGTGAGTTAATTTATGATACTAGCAAGGAAAGTAGTTTACTGTTTAAGGCACAAACAGGATCTTTAGCAACAAGGGAATATATATATTATACCGAGACAAAGTCGGTATATATATATATATATATATATATATATATATCGTTACAATATATATATATGGAAAAATATGGGTGATTTAGTCTGCAATTTGTGTAAGAAAGGCATAGAAAAATACTAAGCATCTGTCGATTCAATGTAAATTCTTGAAAACAGAAAGGATACAAATAATGAAGTTGTGGAAGGCTAAATATAAACAAAGTAATTATACAGAAAGTGGGTTATTGGTTTTTATGCTGGGTTTGAGAAAGATAAGGGGAATTTAGATATGAAGGCTATGGAGTTGACAATGATGATGTTGTGGAAATGGGATGGAGCAGGATATGGGGAAACTTAGGTTGGGGAATGGAAAGGGAAGGTAAAGTGGCTAACAGGTTTTTCTGGACATAATTGCTGAGAAATTCCTGCTCCATATAAGGAAAAGCCACAGTGCATCACATCACATCACATAGAAAATCTAATTTATGGTGATTAAAAGTTAGTGATGATAAATGCTATCAACTAGGCTCAGGAAGAGAAAGAGATCTTTAATATTGTTCAGACAACTGAGTAAAGTACACAGATCCAACCATCATCCAAAAGTAATTATAAATAAATTGCACATTTATTAAATCTAAAATATTTATTGAACAAAATATGAAAGTTTGACCTAAATTCCCCACTTTTTACTCAGAGAGTGCATGAGAATATTGTGACCTTAAACACTTTTGGCAAATAACTTTGTTTTTTCACCTAAGCTTAAAAATAAAATATTATTTCATTCTGGCAGTGATTTATCTAAACAAATTTCAGTTTCCTTTAATTAAAGATTTGGTACTAGTACATATAATCCACTCCACCTCTTGATGGCGCTGGTTTTTGCCCAATGCACATCAATATGCCATTTACTGGCCTGACTTATGGCTAACACTACTAGTGTTGTTGTAGCCATAACAGGCCATTTGATGGCTATGTATTCTATGCTTTACACATCGAAATACAATGCTTATTGTGTTGTTAAAGTATTCCTCAAGTGAGTGCAATTGACCTTTCACTACGGAATTATTTGATGGTAGCCGTATTTTAAGTACGCCAAACTCTTAAATTTTTATTAATGAAAAATTGTGAGAAAACTTAATCAAAGTAGTAGTACAAAGTAAGAATTGTCAGCCCACCACACAGGTTTTTGTACTATTTGCAACTGAACACAATTGCAAAAGGTTAGGTTGAAAAGCAGAGTTCGGCTGAGTTCACGTGAAAATGCATGTTTTCACACGAATACGTGCGAGAATAATACAATGGCGACTGCAAATGTAAAAAATTCATTGAAGCTAAGTGAATTATCATCTAAGTGACTGTTTATTTTTTATTTAATTTGCACCAAAATATTCATAACTTGTATTTTTTATTCAATAAATGTCCAAATTATTTCATGGAAAATTGTTGCTGTTATTTATATAATTGAAAAGAAAACTAAACCCGCTCTCCATTGAAAAACAAACTGGAGGTTCATTAAAAATGAAATGTTTCAGGATTTCTTAAAAAGCATAAAAATTAAGCAATAATTTCTCAGTAGCATAAATGTTTAAAAAAAACATCAAAGAAGTAAAAATAAAGAAGAACTTTTCAGTAGTATAAATTTAAAAAAAAAAAAATCAAAGTAAAAAGTCGATAATTAAAAAGATAACCAACCCCTTGCCACCATCTAAAAACAAAGTGTTTGTTTCTTAAAAATCAAACCAACCCCCTTCCACCATCTAAAAATAAATAACTTTTTGGTAGCATAAATATTAAAAAGAAAAAAGATAATAATTAAAAAGAAAACCAACCCCCTTTTACCATCTAAAAATAAAGAAGAACTTTTCGGTAGTGTAAATGTTAAAAATATATATACAGTATATCCAAAAAAAAAAGTAAAAAATACGATAATTAAAAAAAAAACCAACCTCCCTCCACCAATCTAAAAACAGTGTTTGTTTCTTAAAAATCAAACCAACCCCCTTCCACCATTTAAAAATAAAGAAGAACTTTTTGGTAGCATTAATGTTAAAAAAAAATATCCCCCCAAAAAAGTAAAAAGATGATAATTAAAAAGTAAACCAATCCCCCTCCACCATCTAAAAACTGTTAAAAATATATATATAAATTTTCCAAATTTGTAAAAAATTAAAAATATAAATATATAAAATTTACCATATTGTTGTCCCATGAACTTGTATATTACTGTGCATTGGGTGAAAGCCAGCGCCATCAAGCGGTGGAGTGTATTATATGTACTAATACCAGAGATTTCTTTTTTTTAAAAAATGACCTTGTCTGGAAGTCAATGCTCAATGCAGAGTGATCTTTTCCAGAACCTGGCAAGTATGAGGTCATAATAGGATTGTGATTTGTCTGCAAATGCTCATAAAAAGCCACATTCAAGACCCTTAAAGTTGATTCTGATAAAAGAAAAAAGATTATGATTTTATGTAACTTTAAATAGAAGAAATCAAAATCTCCATGACTTAAGAAAAACAGAACAATACAATTGATAAATTGCTAGCCAAAAGATTTACGGTCTGCAGGAAATGCAAACCCAGATTGACTAAATTAATTTCAATAAAAAATAAAGAACAGGTGAATTAAAAGAAAACTACTAATATCTGCCAAAGCTTTTAACAATATTTAGTAATATAAAAAAAACCAATAAGTATAAAATCTAAACTCCCAATACACTCTCAGACAAATAAATTTAAAATAGCCAAAACCTAAAACTAAGACTTCTATACATATAAAAAATATTTCTAAAGTAATTATTGATATTTAACTGATTATATATAATTTATTATAGGTACATGTTTTTTTTATGTTAAGCTGAGACTTAAGCAAAGAGATTTTAGACTAACAGATTTAAAACCCTGGTTATATTATGAAAATGTTCATTACCTTTGAGGCATAATGTTTTGTCTGGTTGATTTCTTCCAGAGTGAGCATAGTTTATTTTTTCTTTAGACTACATTATGAAGGTTTTTGATTTCCATTATCTGGTCATGAATATAAAGGCAATATTTAGGATTATCTCTGGTCTAGGGCACAATTTTGAGTTCCAGGGTCCATGTTGAAAAGGGTTAGCACTGCATATTATTATTAAGGTTCTTTGTGGTGAGTATTTTCTGTATCCTGGAGGGATAATCACTATTTCCAATGTTTAAGTGAATTAAAAAATAGCTAAGCAATTCTTTCTGAACACAGAAAGCAGCAAATACTATCAGTGGTCAGCAAAAATTCCAATTTAGAAAGGTGTGTTGAGCAATTAGCAAGTATAAATGTTTAGAACAGCAATCCAAATAAGAATCATGGTAAGAATAATAATAACTCAGTCAAAAACTCAGAGCTATGTATGTGAATTGTTATCTCATGGCTAATCTATAATTAAAAAAGTTTTGACCAGTGTTAATCTCTATCTCCTGCCCAATCTTAATTGAAAACAAACAAACAAAATCTGACCAGGGCTCTTATCTATTTCAAAATTAATTTTAAAAAAGGTCTCATCTTTTAAAATAAATTACAATCAACAAAATAAAAATAAAAACTAATCACAATCAAAACTTATTTTAAATTAAAAATGCTTTTACAATTTCCCTCTTTAATTAAGTACGTGTGTTATGGCATGTACTCTTAATAAATAAAAAATATAAAGTACAAAAATTTTTAAATTCAATTTTCTTTTAAAATCTTTAAAATTGTATATCTAATTTTGACTTTTTTGATGATGCTTTTGAAGTGGATAAAGCATGTATGATCAACAATATGAGACATTACTAAAACAAAACAAGCTATCTTTATCTCAATACCCAGTATCTTAGTAATCTATACACTGAGGGCTATAGAATTAAACAATAGGTAAAATAGTTGTTATATATTAGCTTAACTCTCTACTACAATATTCTAGATAAAAGCATAAAAATAACTAATATTCTGAAAACTTCATATATAAAATATTTAAATATTAATTCTACATCATTGCCATATTATTTATAAAGATCTAAACATTACCCAAGCTTAAGAAAGTATAAAAACAAACTTATTACAAAATAAAAACATAGAAATATATAACGGAACTAACAAATAATATCAAGCTAAACATATCAATATCTCAATTGTAAATACATACAGCATCAGATTAAATCACATATATAAATAATTAATATTTATTACCATTTAAAGAATTATTTAAAATTATAAATATAATTAAATAACACAGATTGTATATTTCATAATCTGTATTAAAATGTGACATCTATAAAATAGCAATAAGCTATCATTTATCACATATGTGTTATTTTTGATATTATGTTTAAAATGTTTTGAAAATATTACTTGCATATAGCTTTGATAATTATGCATATATTGATCAATTCAATATTTAAGAATTGATAATTTAAAATAATTAATATCAGCATGATATTTACTTTTATAGTTTTAACTTATTTACCATTAATGTTATATAATGTTATGATATAATAAACAATCTCTTTCACTATAATGATACTTCATTGGAATATAGAAGACCATGAAGATGTAGAAAAAAATCATGATTCTACAACAATTGATGATTATAAAGTAATCTTATCTATGATGATGAAAACATGAATAAGTAGATTTTTCATTTGAGTCTTGGTTCCAAATTTTTGTGATAAAAACTATTTGTTTATTAATTCATTTTGGAGAGTTTGAAATCTAATGTTTTTCTTCTCAAAATTCAGCAGCTGACAACTTTGTCCACATAATCAAAACAGTTTTCTTGATAAGAAATCATTCTTGGCTACTTGCCAACAAAACCATAAATAATTCTACAGTTTATTTTTAACATTTACTAAGGCTGTAAACCTCAAGTATGTGCACATGAAAATGTGAAAATAGGGACCTCTATAGATCTTGACCACAAGCTTACACTTTGGAAAAAAAGAGGGGAACACCCTTTACTTCAACCTAATTTTTACACGAATAGGTTAAGCTGAAGCAGTAGATCTGAGAGCGTAAAGCTATTCAATACTTCACTTGAGGTTTACAGGCTTAGTAAATATTACTTACATAATTAATGTATGTTTAAATAAGTTTATTTTAAAGTACATTTAAAACAAATAATTGTCAATTTTTTAAAATTAGTATTTTAAATTAAACAATTGAATTTCTTTTTAAATTATCTTTGAATAAAATCTATTTTTATTTATAAAATAATGTATAATGCCTTTAAAATAATACTAATACAAACCTAATTTTTGAAAATACCAATGATGTCATACTTTAAAATTAATAATAAAAAAATCTACACATCTGCAGTGAAATATATTCCAAAGAAATATATTATTTTAATATATATATATATGTCTAAGCATTAATTGATTTTAATGATTACTTATAAACCCATTTAGCCTTGAGCATTCTTACACTTATTAAGTAATACTTTGGATGCAATTTGAAAATTATAATTGCAGTTTGTAATGTTATAATTGACTATTTATTATTATGCATTCAGAACAGGTTATATTTACCTGTTTAAGATTTATTTAAAGTTCTTGGTATCAATAATTTTAACGTTGGTGGTCAAGTTGCAATCTTTAATGTGTATATAAATATATTTTGCCTTGACAACAGATTGAGATAGTTGATTGTTATTGATATTGGGATTGCCTAAGTGTTGGCTGATTTTAATGATTATATATATATGATCAATAGATGGAGCTTTACCAAGACCTCCAAACAAGCGTATTTGTTTACATAAACGTCAGAGTCAATATTCACTGTCTCTTTCATTTTGCTCCATCCTCAGATCAGCTGATTTCAAGCTGATTTGCTCTCATCAGTGAGGGATAGAAGTTAGAAACTAGACCTAAATATTAACTCCAAGCGTTTATGCAAAACGTTTCTATCAGTTTGCAAGCATGAATTGTTTAGACACCTAAATGTCTTCAAACTCAGCCTATCAAACTAGATAGCTATATGGGTCTGATATCAGTTCAGATTCTCCACATAGTGAAAGCTTCTGCAATCTATATCATTGCAAGAAAACTTTAAAGGTACATTTATGAAAAACAAAAACAAGTTTTATATACGTAAAAACCTGCTATCGCTTGTATTAATGATCAATAGATGGAGCTTTACCAAGACCTCCAAACAAGTGTATTTGTTTACATAAACGTCAGAGTCAATATTCACTGTCTAAACAATTCATGCTTGCAAACTGATAGAAATGTACCTTTAAAGTTTTCTTGCAATGATATAGATTGCAAAAGCTTTCACTATGTGGAGAATCTGAACTGATATCAGACCCATATAGCTATCTAGTTTGATAGGCTGAGTTTGAAGACATTTAGGTGTCTAAACAATTCATGCTTGCAAACTGATAGAAACGTTTTGCATAAACGCTTGGAGTTAATATTTAGGTCTAGTTTCTAACTTCTATCCCTCACTGATGAGAGCAAATCAGCTGATCTGAGGATGGAGCAAAATGAAAGAGACAGTGAATATTGACTCTGACGTTTATGTAAACAAATACGCTTGTTTGGAGGTTTTAGTAAAGCTCCATCTATTGATCATTAATACAAGCGATAGCAGATTTTTACGTATATAAAACTTGTTTTTGCTTTTTATATATATATATATAAATTTTTAATAAGTGTATTTGTTGAAATAGTTTAAATGATGGAAATTTCTGTTATATTTTTATGATTGATTTTTCTAAAATAAATTACATACAAAAATTTCAACGTATTTTATATTATATATATAATTTAAACATTAAATTTTCAGATAAGATTTCATAATTATTAAGTAATTCAATTAATAATATTTGGAGTACTTACAAAATTATATTTTTGCTTACTTTTTTACAGAAGTTTAAAATAAAAAATAAATTTCCAATGATTAAATAAATGAAGATTTGTTAAGGATTAAAACGCCCATGTACTGTTGATTTTTAAAAATGTATGACCAATTTTTGAAATAAAACATTGTATTTTTTAATTAAATAAAAATATAGCATATAAAATATCTTACATTCATGTGATAGACAAGCCTTCAGGGGTCAAATTAGTAATTAGCAATTAGTTTGCTATATTCTTCACCTAAATATTGTTACAGATTTAAACTTTGAGAAAATCATAGTTGACAAAGCAAACTTGGATGTTTACCAACTTTGGCTATAGGCTACATATCTGAACCTTTGAGTTACTTAAAAAAAAATTAAAATATCATGGGTGACATGTATGCATCAAACAAATGAGAAATTTAGACAGATTGAATGAGTTAAATATTAGTTTAATTTCAAGCAAAATTCAATTACATACATAACTGTTACATACATCAGTAAAGCACTCCTTTAAAGTTGGGTATCATAGGTCTGCCCATTAGGGTCACGTAGTCTCTTATTTTTTACTACCCCAATTCTCCCTCTATATCCCACTTATATTCCCGACTTCTGGAGTTCAAACAAAACATCTCTCATTCCATAAAAACCTCTCCTTAAATGATCTGCTAACTGAGCCCTTCACTAGTCCCCATGGGTTTTGATTAATCCACAAATTTACCTTATAAGGTGAGGCATTTTGGTGGTAAATTTTACTTAAACCTTCAAACTATATATAGTTATTTTCTACATGACATCGTTACATTAGATCTAAAATTATTTAGTTAGGTAATTCCAATATTATTTAGTTATACACATCTAATATTATTTAGTCATACAATTCTATACTTATTTATGAATCCCTTTAATTTTACAATACTATTTACATAATAAATTTCAAACAATCTTAGACCAACTTATCCGTGACACCACAATGGGGCTTGATAAAAACAGAGTATTCTCTATTGTAGCTATACATATATATCCATATATGTGCGCTTTACTATTTACAGTTTACAACCACAGTGAATAGATATTAAAATTGTAAATAAATTATAATTGAAATTTATATGTATATAATTTAGATATATAAGTGGAAATTAAAAGAAAAGAAAAAGTTTTAAAGAAAAATGAATAAATTATTCCATTAGCAAATAGACAAGTTAGCTAATGCATTTTATATAATACTAAATAGATTAAACAAAGTGTTTATAAGGAATAGTTCTAGATGAACACCTTACTTACGAAATTTCGATCAATAAAGGAGAAAATGATGAAATGTAAAATCGATTATTTGTCATCGAAACAATGTAAAATCATGAGATACTCTTAAGCGGTTGTAAACAATGGAAGCATTAGTAGACTTCCAATTAATTAATCTAAAAAAGTGGTAAAAAAGGTATAACTACTAAAATTCTCCTTTGTTCATGGTTCTTGTTCCAAAATCCTCACCGTGATATAACCAATACGTAAAACTCTGTACAACCATATCTGAGTATAGAAAAGTTACCTCCGTCCTCTTGTGAGTCCATTCTCGGAGGGTGTCCAAGAACCGAAATCCAGCAGAAGAACTAAGAACCATGCCTGATAACTGCTCACCTTTGCTGTCTGAAGATCAAAAGACCTATTTAAATGGAAACATGAAGCATCGACATCCATGATGTATACTTTAAGAGAAGAAAGACTGACTCTTAATATGTCACCCTTATAAAGCATAATCTATATAAGCGCTCCTTAGTTACCGGTAACTTTTATCTTTGTCGTTTTTTTTTTTTTATAATTATTATTGTTCTTGTTATTTCTATCTACAATACAGCATTTAAGTCAGCATTATATATATATTAACTAATTTTACTGTATGAATTCTAACGATCAATTAGTTTTTTTTTTGTTGTTATATATATTAACATATCATTAGCGTACCCACAAAAGCAAGTTTTTGTTATTTATTATTTCATTGGTAATGTATCAAATCCGGTGACCGGGAAGTCAAACCGGGCCAGCTGCTTGGAAGGCATCTATGCTAACCACTAGGCCACCAATGCTTGACAAGTGGATGATAGAGTTTATAATAAGATAAAACATTTTATTTTTTTCTCAACCCGCTGTATAAGACGGAACTCATTTCTAAATAAATTATAAAAGTTGTTTTGATTCTAAAAAGATTTTTCATCAACCTTCTCCCACATTCATTTTTATTAATCCCACATTCATTTTTATTAAATGTTTTTTTAAAAGAGAAAGAGAATATATTGCCAGTTATTTATTTATATGTAGTTAAACCCTAGATACATTACCTAATTATACTATGAGCGAGACGTTCTATATATGCGTCTATTTATTGATTTTTTTTATTTTTAGAAAAATACCTAGCAATTGCTATTTTTTTTCTCATGTGTCATAGCATCAATCGGGAAGTGAAGCCGCTAACCCGGGACAACTGCTTGTAAAGCAACTGTCACTGACCTCTCGATCGACCTGCTATTTTATATATGTACACTTAAATAATTACGCGCGTTATATACACTTCTGTTATTTTTAATATTTTGTAATAGAGAGGCACGAAGTGATCTTTTTTCATATATATATTTTTTTGTTGAAACAAGTGTTAATAATTATTTATTTAATAATAAATTTTCTCTGATACAATTAACTATTTGTTAAAGAAAAAAAATGCATTTTATGAAATAATTAAGGACTTATTTAACACAGAAAATAGAAAACTTGAATTTCTCTTCATAGACAAACTTTTATTATGAATATTTTTTTTTCTCAAAATATGATTTATTAACATAATATTAATCTTTGAATTTACATGTTATATGTAGTGATATACAAGATTCAAACTATGATTTACAATGCAGAACTTGATTTACCGCGTGAACAGAAAAACCTTGAATTGTATATGCATATATCTTGCCATTCATAGCTTCTCTCATAGTTTACTAAGTAACCCCTGACCTTAATGGCAACTAGGTAGATCACAGCTACCAAGAATCACATCATCCCCACCATCCAGATGAGAAAGTAAAAACCCGTACTAATCCCTGTAGCACCCATGTCCCAGCCCCCCTTCTAAGGACTAGGAACCAGGCCTTAGGGTATTTCCAAAGCTCAGACTCTCATCCAATGCCCTTACTAATCCCCACAGCATCCGGATCCCCTCCAAAATCCAGGCTTGTGAGACTTTTCAAGCACCAGAACCTGCCATCCAGATGACAGAGATGAGTGATACAGCAGCCCTGATTTGAAGTTTAAACCATAGTAGAACTCTCTGGCCTGAGTCACCCAAGCATGAGATTCTCTCATTCTCACAGGAAAGACAAGCAATGCAGCAGCACTAATCAAAAATGTAAATCTCACATGCTTATATCATATGCCATCTACAAATTATCACATAGTCTAATAACCAACCTATGAGTCATATAGAGAACAAAGAGACTAAAACCACAATGCATCACATCATCTCCACTGTCCTGAAGAGAAAGATGAAACCCATACTAAATCCCCATAGCACTTCACATCCCAGTCCCCCCGTAAGAACCAGAGTTCAGGCCCCAGGAATTTTCCCCAAGTTCCAGATTTCTCTCATCTAAAGCCCATACTAGAACCCAATACACCCACATCCCAGCCTCTCTCCAAGACCAGGAAGCAAGCCCTGGGAGCTCTCCAAGCAACAGACACAGTACTCAAGACCGCAAAGATGAGTGACACAGTAGCCCCAATCTAATGTTCAAATCACAGTTGAACTCTTTGGAAACATTAGTTTTGTCCATCATGTTTCAGCTTCCAGACAATTTATAAAAAACTAGAAGTCTTAATCTATGAGGTCATTAACTATTGGTAAAAATCAAATGATAAAACTAGAAGCACAATCCATACGATGAGGTACAATTGTTAACAATCCAATGTCATAATAATTGCTAAATTTAAAATCACAGTGCAAATCTCCAGGAAATTGTATCATTACTTTCCAAGATCAAGAACTTTAATGTATATGTAGTAACCAGATGCTTGCATTATGTGTTATACCACAATATAATTCTAGATCTATAGAGCAATCAAAGATGTACATAGAGTAATGTATCCATAAGATCGCATACTGAATAGTGTCCATCATGTTTCAGCACCCTGATAACCTATGAAAACCAGAAGCACTAATCCATATAGTCAAATGTTAAAATTATCGATTTGTATAGTTCAGCATTCAAGATAGAAAAAAAAAGTTTAATATAGAATGTAAGGTTGAATAATTAAGCAACACTTGAAATCAAATGTTCAGATACAGTCTAAAACAATTCACTATAGTAGAAAAGAATTTTTTTCACAAGTCAAATCTTAGGTCTAAAATGCAAACACAAAACTGCAATGAATAACGTTGACATTTTTAACAAATGAATGAGCCATCCAAATCCGGTAAAAACATCAGTGATCCAGCATGGATAAAAGATAAAGCAACACTTGAAATAAATAATCAGGTACAATGAGAAACAATTTACTATTGTGGAAAAATTCTTTCTTTAATTAAAAGAAAAATATTAGGTTTAAAAAGCAAGCATTAAAGTCTAAATGAAAAACGCTACTATTGCTAACAAATAAATGAGCTATCCAATTCTGCTAACGATCCCCACAGCATTTTTCCCCCAGCTCGCCCCATATAAAAATTAGGATTCAGGCCCTCAGGGGTCCTCCCAACAATCAGAAACTCTCATCCAGTCAGCAAAGCTGCCTTGAATCAAAATATTCCCTGAAAATTTAAGTCTTTCAATAGAGATCTCTAGAAAATTTACATGGCTGTCAGTTATTTTTAACTGCGCTTCAAAGAAAATTTTAATCACGCTTACTTGTTGTCTGATGGTGCCGTAAATCTTGTGTACAAAGGAACCTAAAAGGTTACTCTGATCAAATGGAAACGTTTTAGAGAAAAGAAATTCTCTAAAATATAATTTAGGTAACTTAAACAGAGAGCCAGTAACAGAGTAAACTGGAGACCCCGGCTTTCTCTAGTAGGTATATATATATAAATTCAATATTCATTAAAGCTATGTGCATAAATAGTTAAATAATAATAGCTGTTAATTAATTATACTAAAATAAGATGCCTATATAATACCTGCATATAATTCATTTAATGACTTTAAAGTATAATTTTTTATTATTTTATAATAGATTTCTAGTATAGTAACAGATGGAATCGTATATCTATATATTAATAAGGTTTTAACATATATCTATATATTAATAAGGTTTTAACATTTATGGTCACTTGAACATATTCCCAGACTGTGTGCTTAATGATAATATTGTACTAAGTTTTTCTATTTTATTGTTTTCTGAAATACTTCACCTAGCCAGCTTGTGAATACTGGATATACCAGTTGCCTGGAGTTTAATTCTGTTAAAAGGGCAACGAGGAGAAATGGACACTTAAGCTATCGAAGACACTTCATTCCTGAACCTGGGTCATGCTTAGGCAAATGGTCCTTTCTCTAATAATAAAAAGTGAAACAATTATCCATCATTCAAATTGGCTCAATGATGAAGACGTTGCTGTATTAGACACACACATTTAAATATATATATTTTAGGTACCACGCTTAATCTTACCATTTTTCTATAATTATGCCTGTTGATATATGCTCTATGTGCATTACTATGCATATTTATTGTTCAATATCCATTAGAGTTTTTTTCTATATATTTTTTTTTAGCATAAATGAGGTTACGTTTAAATTAGCCGTTATCTTGTTTAATTGATTAAGGAATTCACCTTACCATGTTCACCTGCCATAAACTGATTTCCACAACTCCTCTCTATCTAATCAAGTTCACCCCTCCCCCTTTTAATAATGTATATCAAATGTTTTGTTTTTTTTCTTTTATTTCCAAATATTGTAAGCTACAATTGCATCTTATGTACACACGCGGGTACTTTGTCAAATTATGTGTAAATAATTACATTAAATGAAATATGGACATTCTTATACTAACAATAAACTATAATCTATAATAAAGTAAATATATATTAAGGCTATAACCTTAAGACCATGATGTGATGTATTGTGGCTTCTCCTTAAACGAAGTCAAGAATATCTAAGCAATTACGCCCAGATAAACCTGTTAGCCACTTAATTTTCCATTCCCCACTCTAAATTTTCCCATATTCTGCTCCATCCCTATAGCATTAATATCTAATGCATTAATATCTAATTCCCCCTTATCTTTTCCTAAACCCAACATAAAAACCAATAATTCACTTTCTGTATAATCACTTTTTTCATATTTATTCTTCCATAACTTCATTATATTCCTTCCTTACATAATTTACAAAATAAATCACCCATATTTTTCCATTTACATGTATATTCTCTTGTAGCTAAAGATCCCGTTCGAGTCTTAAACAATAAACTACTTTCCTTACTATTATCATATATTAACTCGCACCTAATAATCTGTTTATTTCTATATATATTTAAATTCTTTTTACTCTCCATACTATTTCTCCATCTCTCTAACTTCCTATTCTTTATTAATAAATCAATTCTTTTATCCCATTCCTTACTACTATAACACTCAACAATCCTCTTAATACAATCATCCCATCTTTTGTACAAATATACTGATATAAATTCTTTATCCAAATCTTTTGCATACCGCATTACCTTTCTCACCCATCTTGTTACCTGCCCTTTACTCATAACCCAATTAAATACTATTTTGGCTAATCTTTTATTATCCATAAACTGCAATATAGCAAACATTTTCATTTTACTTTTTGCATCTCTCATATGAAAACTTGACCATCCCATTTCTCCTTGAATTGCCTCCTTTGCCATCCATACATCTGCATCCAATGCATGTCTTCCTACTTCGATTACCATATGTTAACCCTGCTACTGCATATTCCTTCCATATAATTCTAGCTACATCATATTTATTATATGAAAACAGTGTTATTATCCCTTTCTTTTCTTTGCTTCATTTATCAATTTTTTCTCCCATTCATCAAAATAACCTTTTCTGATTACTTAAAATAATCCCCAAATAACTATATCTATTCACCACCCTTAACTTAATATCTCCCAATAAAAATTCTACATTTTCTCTTTCTCCAGTATTAACCATCATTATATTTGATTTTTCTTCACTAAATTTAATTCCCATTTCTTTACCCATCCTTGCACATGTCATCATCATAATTTCCATATCTTTTCTTCTTTCTGCACACAAAAAAATATCATCCACAAAAATATATACTCCCTTACCATCTATTAACAGTATCTCTATCCCCCTTCCTAATCTTTCTATTGCTCTTTCTATTTCACTTAAATATAACACAAACAAAATAGGTGACAGAGGGCATCCTTGCCTTAGTCCCATCCCATTTTTAACTTTAACTGATTCAATATTCCCTAATTGATATATATATATAATAATTATTTTCTTATAATTTCTTAATAATATCCACTAAAGCTTCATCCATTCCAAATTTGCTAAACTTATCCATAATCTATTCCTATTTGCTCTATCATATGCCTTCTCTATATCTATAAAACTCATATATAACTGTTTACCTAAATTTCTACTCATATCCATAATTTGTGTAACTACAAACTATCTCCTATACGCCTATCTGGCCTAAAACCTCCTTGCATTTCTCCCACTACATTATTCCCTTCCATCCACTTTACAACTCTTCTAGCCACCATATATGAGCTTGAAAAACGACAGTAGGGACCTCTATAAATCTTAACACAAGATTTATTTAAAAGACAAGAGTATTATTTTATAAGTTAAAACTTGATCATCACATACTGGGTATTCCTTAGAATCTTATCTCTGCCTGACCACCGGGCTGTATTAAGAAAATTTAAGAGAGTGAGTCGCTTAGTTATGATCTAGAGTGATAGGTGAGGTTCGAACGTCCTTTACATATATTTCTGAGTCGGGTTAAAGCAACTATACTTTCTGATTGTTACAGTTTATTGTTCAATATTCATTAGCGTTTCTAAATATATATTTTAGGCTAAATGAGGTTACATTTAAGCCGTTAGCTTGTTTAACTAATTAAGGAACATTCATCTTACCCTTTTCACATGCCATAGATAGATTTCCACATCTTCTCTCTACCTAATCAAATTTCATTCTTTTATCTTTGTAATGTATATCAGATGTTTTTTCTTTTAATTCAAAAATTGTAAGCTACTATCGCATCTTATGTACACACACGGATATTTCCTCAAATTATTTGTAAATAATTACATTAAATGAAATATAGATCCTTCTTATATCAACAATAAAGTACAATCTGTAATAGGAAAAAGGTGTAGATGATCATCATTTTATATGTTTAAACCTGATCAGTACGTTAGCTAGGATTCCTAAGAGTCTAATCTCTACCTGACCATTGGGCTGCATTAAGAAAATTAGCTTTTGTGATGTTAAGGGAGTGAGTTACTTAGATATGATCTAGAGAGGTGGGTAAGGTTCGAACTCTTTTTGCCTATGTCTCTTGGTGGGTTAAAGCAGCTATACTTTCTGATCATTACACTATATACATAATTTTTTTTTAAACTGGAAATTAGGCATGTTAAAGAAAAATATTAATGTCTTAATTAATCCATAGTTTAATTTATTTTTACTCATGCAATATAAATTTTTTCATTCTATATCTTGGAGAATTTTTAGAGAGTAAATAGATTGTTTTAAACAAAAATTTGAAATATATAACGATGAAGCATTTGTTTGGTTTCTGACCTGTGTTTGGAGATGGGAGCATAGTTGGCAAAGGGAATTTCTTTAAGATTAGGAGCTCTAAATTTCAAAGTTTATTCTTTAGCAATCAGACTTGGGTATGATTTACCAGGCTGGATGCTTTATTGTTTGTTTTTTTTCAAAACAAAATGATTGCGTTTATATTAATATAATATAATCATATTTGATTTTGCTTTATAAAGAATATTTCCTTTATCAACAGATTGACAAATCACTTAATTGTAGAGGCTTAATCAAATGGACAATTTGACATTCATCATATTGGAGTTTTCATCTAATAATTTATAAACAGATATAACTCTATGTAAATATGCTATACATCCCAAAACGTACACCTTTTGCAAGAATTACATCTACCTACCTACAATTATTTTTATAAAAGGTTAAGTGTTTATTTTGAGATTTGAAACCCAATATGCCTATACAAAATCAGGCATAGAAGTCTTTTCAGGTAGAGGATTCATAGCTGACTCAGATAGATATTCAATAGCGCGGTTAAGTGTGTATGTCACTATTTTTTAGTTGGAAAGTAGAAGTTCTATATTAATCTGGATTGATGAGTATTGGAAGCGTTCATTGTATCAAATGTGATCATACTATTATGGGCCCTCATTACTGATAGGCTTGGAATCATATTTCTATGAAAATGAGCAACGTGTATTATTAACTTTTATTTAAATTAGGTATAAGTTTTTATTTTAAATTTTTTTTTTTTTCATGAAAATTAATTAAGGAATTTTAGTTTTTGGTTTGCTACGACCACTGAGATAAACTGTACTGAATATACAAGACCAACAACAACAACAACAATTATTATTAGATTAAACAACTCTCCAAATATCCTTGACAAAATTATTTAATTTATTTTTGTAGACTAAGAAAAAAACATTTTTAAAATATCTATAAAGTATTTCTTAAAACTAGGAGAATCTGAACAGTCGTTTAAGGAAGTTAAAAGGATTCAACCAATTGAAATAACTCTTTTCCTTTTTTATAGGTAAGAGGCACTCCATATCACTGTCTGAATCTTCTACTAAAGGATTATCCGTGAATGGGAATTTTATTTTATCATTGGTAAAGGGGTGTAAAGTTTCTTCATTTGAAAACAAAACCTGGCCATTCTTAGATTTCTCATGCAAAAGACTTTTATCTATGATTTCACTGATAGTGTTATCATCAGAAATATTTTCAAAAGAAAGATCTGAAGTTGTAATGGTGGTATCTTTAGTGAAAAACATTTTAGAACGAGAATAAGCGCAAAAAATATCTGTAGATGAGATAGTTTCCTTGGACTGGGGAAGAAAACTTTTTTTATTTAGGATATTTTCTTCTGGAAAAGATTTTGAAGGAAAAAACAGCCTCACATCTGTGGCTGAGTGACAATTGGAAATATTTTCTGATTGCTGAGGTAGTATCTTATTATCCATCTTTTCAGATGGAACTGACTTAAAAATGGCATTTATTTCTTTTATTTGATTTAAATTTTTAGGATATTTGTCGATTTCATTTTTTAAAGTACACTCATAATTATTGGACATATTTTTACTTTGTGCCAGGGCTTTTTTTTCGTTTTTAATAAATTTTAGATTGTTCTGACATCCAGAGGTATTGGAAAGGTAAAATGTATTTGTCATATTTTGATTTAAATTTTTTTCTGATATCCAATTATTTATGTCAAAATTTATTTGTGTTTTATTTTTCTCTGGAGGATTGCGTTGATAAAAACATCTTTGTCGGTAGTGCTTCCGAAACAGCTTCTGTTTATTTGTTTTTGGAAACTTTAAACCCTTACTTTCCTTTACATTTGTTTTCATTTCTGTTTCGTTTCCGTTAAGACATTGACTCACTGAGGGACAATCTAAAAAATTCCAATTTGAGAAGACTTCCCCATGAACAATCAGAGAACTCGGTGTAGTTGGTGCAGTTTCTTTGTTTGGCTGATTAGCAGCCTTTACAGCACTATTAAAAGTATTTCTTCGGATGTTTTGATACATCTGACAACATTCTTCTATATTTCGCTGAAAAATATTTGGAGGGACTAAAAAATTAATCGGTCCGGATAATTTTTTCGAACTTTTATCTAAAGGCAGCTCGTTAGATGTCTCATCATTTAAATTAAGTGAAATAGGGATTCGTTCAAATGTAAATTTTTTACACTTTTTTTTCATTTTATTGAGGAATGTTTGAACTCTTCAAAGGTTTTCTTTTTATATATATCTGATAGTATATATAAATAAAAGAATGGTGGCTTTTATTTGATAATAAACGAATTGAAATAAAAATGTTCGATGCTAAATAAATTCTCGTGCAATAGAAGAAAAAAACATTGATTTATTATTTAAATTTAAGTAATCTTTGTTGCAGATTATGAGTATGCTATCACACACGCGCGCACACACACACACACACACACATATATATATGGTTCCCGCTATATATTGATATAATATTAATATGTCATCTCGGGTTTTTGGCACTTTTAAAAAAGACAGAAGATTTTTTAAAAAAAACCCGATTTTGTTAGATGGTTCACTCATAATAATCTGACCAACCATAAACAATTGTCCGATATTGATAATTGATTAATGGTTATCTAGCTATTTTTTAGATTGGAAGTAAAAACAATAGAATAATCTTAGTTGGACGGATGACGATGTTTTCGTATATATAGATAGATGAATACGTAATATTGAAATACATTTGTAATGTATATATTTAACCTAGATGTAATTAAAGGGAATTTAAATCCAAACTTTCAAGCTCCCTATAGCCATCCACTCTATCCAATATAACCGATATGCATGACCACATACATGTGAAAAAGATAAATGATCTCCAATAAATGTATTTCATGCTGAACCAGAACTTATCATTTGGTCCGGACCATCATTTACCACGCACTTATATAATCAGTGCTCGGTTTTATATTAAGATAGCAAATCTTCAAACTTTAACGGACAGGTTTCAATTCTCTCCAACTTTTCAGCCATCCATATCACTGAAAATCTGCTGATGGAATTATCAAGTGTTTTGAGCATTCCATCATCAAGTCTGAGTTCAAATGCCCTTTAATTATATATATATGAACACATATAATAATATATATATAATAATCTAATACATGACAATTAGCATAATAGATAGATCAGTGGCACGAGTTTTTCAATAATTTTTGATTCATTTAATTTTTTCTCCTGAATAGAACCGGAGAACCTTATTTATTTATGTATTGAATGAGGTTAATGCACTTGAGTGAGTACCAGCTAATGAACAAAATATATATCCCGTAAGTTTGCAAAACTTTTCAATGCATTGAAATAGATGACTTCATTTACAGTTTGGTAAATCACCTTTGTTAATTACAAATGAATATATTACATATATCTAAGTATCGATGGAACAAGTTAGCTATAATAATCATACGTAGAGTAATTAGCTTCTTGGGTTGCATACTATCTATCTGTCTGTCTGTCGGTCTATCTATCTATCTATCTATCTATCTATCTATCTATCTATCTATCTATCTATCTATCTATCTATCTATCTATCTATCTATCTATCTATCTATCTATCTATCCATCCAACCATCTATCCATCCATCCATCTATCATCTATCTATCTATCTATCTATCTATCTATCTATCTATCTATCTATCTATCTATCTATCTATCTATCTATCTATCTATCTATCTATCTATCTATCTATCTATCTATCTATCTATCTATCTATCTATCTATCTATCTATCTATAACAATGCAATTATAATGGTGAAGATATTCCCACCAAATTGTATGGCAGTGCTGCCACCTATTATCTTTCTTCTAGAGAAAATTCAGGTGCTAAAGATGTATTAAAATGACTGTATATTTTTATGTTATTAAATCCATCTAATTCATCAAGAAATAGAGTATATTTACACAATTTTTGATGGCATGAATATGTGGTGAATTCTGCATATGAAGCAACAGTGTTTCAAAATGAAAAATATTCAGATTGTGGAAAAACATAATAGTTTTGCCCACTATTATCTAACTGTAAATATTTATTAATTAGTATTAACTTTGATTGCAATTTTTTAGCACTAACTTTCCTTATTTTTTTTCCTTTTTTAAAAAAAATAAATAATTTTACCACCATGCAATAATGCACAACAATTTGCACAGTTTTGAAGTCACAGTAGTTATTGCAAATTCAATAATAATAGCCAACTCGTGGTTTTGTAGGGGAAGTTGCAGATCAACAGAGTCTAGCCATTAATTCAGCATTGCTGCCTAATTTTGAAAATTGTGATGAAGAAACTTTTTGCAGTTATAAAAAGTGATTTGAAAATTACATAGAGATGAAATCTATCAACAATAATCAACTGTATTAGGCTAAGATGTTGTTAAATACAATTAGTGGTAAACTTTTCAGCACAGTGTTATTTTCTGGCAGCATCAAAGTCCCTGAAAGATTTAACATAGTCTGAGCTAATGAATGTGCTAGAACAGTATTTAGCACCCAAGAAAAATATTCATGTTACTCAACACTACCTTGTATTGATATATCAAACTAAATAGCAATCACATCCATATCTAAACTCGGCACAGAAGAATCAAAGTCATTCAAATCAAAGGCATGGAAAACAGAGTCATGTTTTTTTGGGCATTGACAGTTTTTGCCTATGGTGTGAAAGAAATAAACATCTTTCAAAAGACTGTTGATTTGACAAATCAAAACTAAAATACATGTGATGTCACAAAAGTAGTCACATGGTGAAAGTATGCATCAAAACACTTTTCAAATCAAGGCAAACCAATTAATCAATAAATCAACCACTTAGATTGGTACTTAATTAAAAAATCCATCAATTATGTAAGAAAACAAATAAAATCACTTTCATTGAATAAAATCATTTACAAAACCAATTCATGAAGAAACCAGCAAAGATTAGAGATAGACCAAAATCATCAAAAAGCTTCAAGACTGCTGTGATCCTGAAACCAACTTTATTATTGACAATAATATTGATCTTTGGAACTAATGTGATGTAATTCTTAAAGATGTAATCAACATTATTTTAAAAGGGGCCCTGAATCCATGTGGAATATCAAAAATGCAACTATTAACCTGACACTATATGTACTGATGAAGCATTAGCAGAGATATTGAATTACTGGTAAATTTATGCAATGCATACACCACACTGACATAAATAGACTCCCAAAATTATTCTTCACTCTTGGAAGAAATCAGGAAGAAACTGGTAATATATCTATATTAATCATGATAGCCAATTTAAAGGATATCATTTTGTGGTAATCATCAATACAAAATCTAAATGTGTGGAAATTTAACCAATCATATTTATACTGTGCTATTGAAATTTTCTAACACATTTTCTCATTATGATTTTTTGGATGTTCTTGTCCATCAATTCACTGATATTCATTGGTGAAGAATTCCAAAATGTTGCAAAAAAGTAGTATATTCCAAAAATCCATCCACATGCAAATGAGTTTGCTGAAAGGAATGTGCAAATAATCAAGGAATTATTGGCAACCATGAGCAAAAAGTAGAATAGTGTGATGCTATTCTACTCAACATGGAAAAATTCTGGTAAAATTGTATCTGAACTGTCAAATTTGATTGGATACTTTTAAAGCCAATCAAGTTCAAAAAAGCATATCACATAGTAACACACAACAGATTGATCAACTCTATATTAGCACTCCAGATGAAATTCAAAAATTGAAAAATGATGAGAATACCAATTTCTAATAAATGATTCAATATACCTCTACCTTTCATTTATATCAAACCATCAATCAAATATGCATTATCAGCAGAAGCAGAATCCAGAAGCAGTTTCAAATCCAGGAAATTAATCAACTCTGAGAACTACTCTAACCTCGTCCTCTTCCAATGCACTGATCCAACTGGAAATGTCATTGAGTTGCACATATTCAGGACAAGGTCCTTTGAATGAATGTTATCAAGGATATTCTTCAATAAGCATGGGAAAACTATCATTCCTGTTGAAATGTTCTTAGCTAATTCTTAGTGCTATCACCTGTCATCATTTTTTTTTAGAGAGAGTTCTGATGCTTAAGATATATCAAAATGGCCACATATATTTTTATCTTATAAAACCCATATAATCCACCAAAAATAGAGAATAGCTTCAACAATCACTCATACAGAAATAATGAAAGAGAAGACAATATTAATTGCCAACAAACAAGAGTTTTTCATACTTGTTTTACCATTAGCTAAAAAAGCTAACCATTTACTGATCAATGTTGAATGGTTAACTGGGATTATTTGTAAGTTGACTATCTGATAAAAAATTCTAAGCTTATAGGAAAAAAAAAAATTTGACCTGGATTTGTTTTTAAGGATTTTTTTGCTCCCCCTTCCCCGTTGAATAATATTGGCATTTCTGTTTTAAATATTATATGTCACCATATCTAAATCTTATATCCTATTTTTCTCTGCATACTTATTTGGAAATTTAATCAATCAACTATATATATATGCATAATATTCTTAAAAAGTTTCGTGTAGAACAAAGTCTTTTCAGCATTTCTCCTCATAATAAAAACGAGGAAGATCACAATTTCACCAGACTATAATAGTTGTTGAAAATTTTAAGTTTTTTTGTTTATTCTTATATTAAAGCGTGAATGGATAGCTTATTTTTTTAGGTCCAGATGTCACACTCAATGTATAAACAAACAAACTGTATCTTCTTTGCAGTTTAATACACCATCATTATAAGCATTAACAGATATTGAACTTCTCTTTTAAATCCTTTATCAGACTTTTTACAATAATTGTATGTTTAGCTGGACCAAGTTACCAGAGAAAATTTATTAAGTATAAATAAAATTCAATCCTAAATTTTACTGGTGTTTGACTACAGATCAGGAATGGAATATATATATCGTGTTTCTCTGAAAATGAAAATTTTCAGGATGCTTATGCTATAAGCCCTATCCTAAATATAGCCAATGGATATATTGAATTATAAAATAATGAATGTTTAAGTAAACACATATTATTGACATTAATGCTTTAAATAAATGGTAATATAAATTATGTGGTTCTTTTATATTTCCCCGTTGTAGACAATGTTTGATAAAAGTAATTTTACCTGTTCAGAGAAACAATTTTTTTATCACAAGTCAGTATATAAGACATTTTATAATTTCATTTATATATTTTTAGGTACTTATTTTATTTATATTTAATACAGAATTGTGATTATTTATTAAGTGTATAGGAAGTATGCAAATATTTTAGAAAAAGGCTTTTACTTTCATCACATGAACTTAAAATGTTTGTAATAATCATATGATGTCTTCTTTTGACTATAGAGGGACCTCAAAAATCTCAACACAAGATAAAGATAAGAACAGCTGTCTTATCTTTAACCTAAATTCCTACTAGGCCAATCTGAAGTATTTTCACTTTTTAAGTCCACTATTTCCTTTACAAATTAACCTTTGTGAAATCTTGCAATTTACAATGAGTTAATATTAAGATCTTTATACTGGAAGGCTCACAAATCAAGATGTTTCAGATTGGCCTGCACAAGTGGGAATTTAAATTAAAGATGTTCATTCTTATCTTTTAAAATCTCTACCTTTTGTTGAGTTTTGAAAGGTCTCTCTATAGTCAAAAAAAAGAGACATAGTTTGACTATTATAAATGTTCAAGGCACATATGATAATAGTTAAAGCATTTTCTAAAATTATTTATATTTAATACATAGATTTAGTTTTAGAGTTTCATCATGGTAGCTTTTAAATATTTAAGATAAATAAAAATAGTTTAATTTCTTAATGATTTTTTTCCTCATAAAAGATTATTAAAATAATAGAAATAATTTTAACAATCAAAGTTTAACTTAAGTTAAATCATCAAACTTTCTTGTAAAAAATTTTGGTACTTACGGATAATTCAACCGATGACGTATTTGACTTACTGATTTCCCTTCCGATAGACATTGATGTTTTTTGCATGACAACGTTGTCATGGCAACCAAGTGACTGGCGTGATTAATCCATCAGAGAGTCAATTTTTTTTTTACCCACGAGATTTAAAATTCGGAGAGAGGTTTGGGAAATTTTTTGATTTTTCTGTCTATTGTGATTTTGCTATCCACGGCATCACAGTGACTTTTTTGAGCTCTTCTACTTTGCGATATTTGCATTATTTGCATTTATGATGGCTGAACCTACAACAACCTTGTTTAATTTACCAAGTACGGAGGAAGAAGCTATCATCTTCTTACAAGACCGTGGACTTCTTCCCAAAAGGAAATTGTGTCAAAATGGTCATGAAATGAAAAAGTATGTTCACAATTCAGGACCCAATTTGGTGAAACAATGGTGATGCAACTTGAAAGATTGTCTATCCCAAAGCGCAACGAGAAAAGGCATGTGGTTCATTGGCTCCAAAATGACTTTCATGACTGCTATACATTTCATCTACAGTTGGTCCAAACAATTAACATTCATAACATTTTGTGTGGAGGAATTGAATATTTCGGACAAAACTTGTTATCGATTGGAACAACTACTTCCACAAAGTTTGTACCTGGAGATTGTTAAGAAATGAAAGGCAGAAAATCGGAGGTCCCAACACAATCGTGGAAATCGACGAAAGCCTCTTCACAAAATGGAAGAACAATGCCGGAAGAGTCCTACCACAGCAATGGATATTTGGTGGTGTATGCAGAGAGACTGAGGAATGTTTTGTTGTAGCCATTCGAGATAGAAGTGCGTCTACTCTCATGCAAGAAATTTTGCAAAATGTACACGAAGGCTTGACTATCTGCAGCGATTGCTGGAAGGGATATAAGAGTGAAGAGTTAGCTGAGGCTGGATACGAACACCATCGTGTTAATCACACATACAACTTCGTAGACTCCACAACTGATGATGTATTACCCTGAAGGCATATCAGTCTAATGTTGTGATTTTTAAGATAATGTCTCCAAGTGATCTGTAGACACATTTAGTCGCTAAAATGTGTCCGCAGATCACATGAACACGGTACATTAAAAATCGCAAGATTAGACTGATATGCCTTCAGGGTAATATGTCATCAGTTGATCACATGATAAAAAATATAAAAATATAAAAAAAAGACAAAAATGTGACACAGGTCACGTGATAAAAAACAAAAAAAAATGGCAAAAATATAAAAATTTAAAAAAAAATTACATATTACAGAAAGAAAAAAAAAGGGTAATTTGTTATCTACATATATATTAAACAAACAATGAAGATATGTGTAAGAGACTGTAATCTGGATCAACTGATGAGTGATGGTTCAACATGAAATGTGTTTCTTGGGAATTACTCTATTTTTTTCAAATTGTCTTTGGTTTTATGTTTCAGGATATTGTGATAAAATAGACGTTTGAAAATATAATATATACAGTATAAGTTAAGTATATTTAAAAAAGTGTATACGAACTTTAAAAAATTTAAAATTATAACATGAGTTATATATGTCATATTCGATTGAAAAAAAAAAGCGAACTGAGTGTTTCAAAAAAATGTACCAAGTGTGTGAGAGAGGTTGGTTTGACTACATGGGCTGATGGATGGTTGTGATAGAATTGAGCTACAATAAAAAGATGCATTGAGATAAGTATAACAAACTGTTGGATATGTATATATAAGTGCTAAATAAACCTAATAATTTTTAAATAATATTTATCTAATTTATGCTATTTTAGAATTTTATAAACTTATAAGAGGCAGTATTTGATTAAAAACCCACCAAAACATAGCACAATTTCTGTTTAACCTCAATCACAATATCCAATTTAATAGCAGCTCTGAATGTAATTTTAGAGATGTGCAGCAGAGGTTAGTTGATTTTTTTCATCAAATATCTGAAAGTACAGTATATAAAATTTCTGTAGATAGCATTATATGTATATGCATTTAGATATGTGTGAGAACAATGTGATTTACTGGAAGGTTTATTAACTAACAAAATCATTTATCACAAAGCAGATAGTCTAAGAAAAAAATGTCAGCATTTTTGATGAAAGTTTATTATTTGTTCTATATTATCCTTTAATAAATAGTGTGAGTGCATATATATATATTGTGACAAATCAAGTTTTTATGAATATAATGATTAGAGATAATGACTACACATACCTTTACATATACAAGCCACATCTTGTTGTAACAAAAGCGAATATAATTTTACTAAGAACTACCATCAGACTTCATTTGGCATGCAAAATATACAATGAATTTAGAGTAAATAAGGTGAAGATCTACCATCTTCTAATTATACTTTATGATTATTTCCATAAATAAGATACAGGTTTATATATATGTTGATACAAAGATTTTCATGTGTTGCATATATAAAAGAGACATATTTTGCAGGTTCTTCCGTGTTAAAAAATTTAAATATTGATATACCGACGTTTCGACTTGATTGGGTGATAGAGGCGCTACAATCACCGATTTGAAAAAAATGTTAAAGTTCCACCAATAGCAAAAATGTTAAATTAAGAAAGCTTTTTAAAAAAATCTTTCCAAATAGGAGGAAGTTTGCTTGTATCATCTTGCTTACTGATACAATCTGACCTTTTAAGTATCTCAATGGCTTCTCTAATTTTGCACTGGTAGAGATTATCACATCTGGAAATGATTTTGGTACTAGAAAAATCAATTTTAAGACCTGAATCTATAGTATGGAGTGAGAGTGCTGATAATGATGAGTGTTGTTTAACTGCATTTGTATGCTCATGTCTCCTAACACTGATCCGATGATTACTCATACCTATGTAAGAAGCTTTATAATTTTCACATGAGATTTGATAAACACCATGAGATTCAAGAGGGATTGAATCCTTAGGCTTGGTTATTATATTGCTGATTTTTTGTTGAGTATTTATATTATAGCGTTTTAATATATATCCAATACTGTCTGGAGTTCCTTTTACATATAGAACACAAATCCTAATAGCTGATTTATCATCTTTTTGTTTCCTATTTTGTCCATTTTGGACTTATTGAATCTCATGGTGTTTATCAAATCTCATGTGAAAATTGTAAAGCTTCTTACATAGGTATAAGTAATCATCACATCAGTGTTAGGAGAGATGAGCATTCTAATGCAGTTAAACAACACTCATCATCACCTGCACTCTCACTCCATACTATAGATTCAGGTCATAAAATTGCTTTTTCTAGTACCAGGATCATATCCAGATGTGATAACCTCTACCAATGCAAAATTACAAAAGCCATTAAGATACTTAAAAGGCCATATTGTATCAATAAGTGAGATGATACAAGCAAACTTCCTCCTATTTGGAAAGATTTTTTAAAAAAGCATTCTTAATTTAACATTTTTGCTATTGGTGGAACTTTAACATTTTTTTTCAAATCGGTGATTGTAGCACCTTTACAACCATTTTTCTACCTTTTAGCACCCAGTAGATGACTTGTGTGATTCAAGTCGAAACATTGGTACATCAATACTTAAATTTTTTAACATGAAGAACCCACAAAATATGTCTTTTATATATATATATATATTTCATATCTACCACACATGTAGAAGTAAATACAATATAACAGCTTTATTGTTTGTGAATAGCTATTCAATCATATTACAGAGAGAGCCATTTATAGATGTATTATTAGGATTAATTATGTTATAACCAGACTCTCATATAAATCCTTCTACAGTCTTTTTTCACCACAAGGGGAATATGGCTTTTATTTATCTTGCACATATCATTTTAATGTATTCCTAGGTACTGCAACAGTAACATGTGTAGTCCTAATACATACTCCTTTAGTTTTTAGCATGTAGTTCTCATCTTTACTCCATAAGTTGTGCTTGCACTCTGTTTATTGCTGTGTTTGATATCTTAAGTTTACCCATATTTTGAAACTCTGTCATGTTTCTCAGGATGGTGTCATAAGAATATTCCTTTTACAACAGCACTGATATATGTTAATGTATACTCACTAAGTAGTAGTTGTCTGAATTTTACTGTCATGCATATCCCACAGAAAATTTAATCAAAAGAATGTCTTTAAACTTAGGTTTGAAAATGCAGTTCTTAATATAGATCTGTAACCCTCTGTTGTACTCCTATGTATTTTTACATGATGATTGCAGTGTATTCCTGAAGTGTAGATGTGTTATATATCTCAATGTAATTGATTTGAAATATGTGTTAATCTACATATGAATTCTTTATATGCGATATCCTCTGATACTTTTGGATAATAAAGACAATTAGCTATTTGCAGAATATCTTTGATTGCCATCCTCATCAATGTTGCAAGCTTTAATTTTTTATCTATAATATTGTTAATCATCATATATATCTAAACATGGGCAACATATATCTGCCATTTCTCTGGTGTTATTAATATTAAACTGAGATATAGAGTTATTTTGCAATACCTTATTGCTGTAAAGTGCTCCAATGTACTACTTTTGCAAGTTATTTCAACTGTCAATCTATGTCATTCTGTCATAGACATGGGCAATATTGACATTAGCCAGCTATATATGCACTAATAATTTATTATGGAATAAATTATACAAGTCAAAGAATAAACTTAACAATTAATATTATTTGTGCTATAATATAAAATAGTAATAAGTAGTATATCTTACATAATTCAATTAGCTAGCTTGTTTGCTGGTTGTTTTACAATAAGTACACATGCCAATGAAGTTAGAGAATTGTCTTGCATTTTTAATCACTGTTCTAAACTGTACAGTTCACTGAACTATTCTTTGCATGCACTATTCTTCACATTATTGCACAATTTTAGTATATATGTTGGCTTAACTTAATTTGCATGATCAGTCCAAATTTGCATATTTTTTCAAATTTGCATGCTTTTATTAATCTACATAATTTTTTAGTGTAGTTTATTTACTTCTTTTCAGACCACCATACATGCATAAACATAGATGCATATAACAGAGTAAGTGGTTTATATTAATTTTTTTATCGCTTTAAAAGAAATACGTATTTTCAATTTAAATATTTACAATGATATGGATGACTGTTTACACATCTATTCCTAGTTTGCTTGTTTGACATATGTTTAAGTATATGTCTGTATATATTAAAATATATTACTTACGTGTAAGAATGAAGTTCCATAAGTTACACATAGTAATCACTTTCCCTCGATTTATGAGAAGAAATAATTGTTGGTATGCAAACAAAGGATTAATAATAGATTGGATCTTATTCTTTTCAATGTATTATCATTTTTAAATTTACATAAAACTTTTATTCCTCCACACATTCTTAAAATATAAAAATAAAAACATCTGAAAAAAAAAGAATGACCCTAAGATGATTCAGATCATGTAAGTATATTTAAAAAAGATAATACACTTTTTTTAAAAAAGAAGAGTGAAGTTGATTCAATTATACCAGTGACAGTGCTTAATAAAAAACAAATATATAAATCTAAGTTTAAAGTTTACATCTAGACTAGAAACAATACAACAATCTCTAGTATAATACTCTAAAGTAAATGGTGGTAAATGTGGGAGCACATAAGTTTGACACTTATAGTTGAAATTATAATAAATAGGGTATATGAACACAGACTTTCACATGACCCACCACTCTCCACTCAATCTCATAACACTGATACACTTGAACACATATATGTAGAAAAGATAAATAATCATCAATATATGTATTTCATGCTAAACCAGCAATTATCAGTTGGTCCAGATTATCATCTCTACATATATATGCAATAAGTGTTCAGATATCTATTAAGATTACCAATCTTCATACTTTAATGGACAGGCTTCAATCAACTCCACACTCCAACTCTTTAACCATCCATCCAATTGAAAATCTGATGATGGAAACCTCAAAGGCCACCATGAGGCCAAGATTTTTGTCACACCCATGTTGACTTAAAAGTCAATCTGACCTCTCATGTACAGGACATAATCCATTTAATACATATATGAGGGATGGGCAGAGATCTCTACTATGTAATAACTGAAATACAGGAAATTATAGTAATTTGACATTGATAAATATTGCACAAATGAAGATATTTATAAGTGATTGGAGCTAAAGAGGGGGGGGGGATGACTGAAGATATCTGATTCAGTATGAAATGCAACTTGGGAATCCTTTGCTTTTTTCAGATGTCATTATTCTAGTGGAAGTTGTTCCATAATTTCTGCAATGCTGCAATACCCCCAGAAAAAAATTAATTATTAAAATGTATGCTTGAAAATATCAGCATGAATATCAGTAAAAGATTCATTTGTTATTATCACTAGCTTAGTTGGAGCTGCTCAGCAGCATTAATAGCTATTTGAGAGTGATATGTTTGTCTATTATGATTTCTTTTCAGAACAAATAAATTTTTATTGTTTACATTTATAAGCAATAAATTAACACATAAATATTTATTACAGAATAATATAATAAAATAATAAATGAAATTTTATTTTAAATATTTATCTTGATGAATATTAATGTTGAATATATAGAAAAATTATATTTTCCAATTGACATTACATGAAAAAATTGAAATAAAAAATAAAAGTTGATCTACTTCAGATATTATTTGTCAAATAGCAGTTAATAAAAACAAATGATTGTGAAATTAGAAGTGCTCTATTTTGTTTTCCTTGCTTATTTTTTGGAGGTAATACTATAATAAAACATCCCTTAAAAATTTCATGCTGCCACTGGGTTATTCGTATATACACATATACATATCTTTAACATGAATTTAAATTTATTGTTTTAGTTTTAAATAAAATTTATTTTTTTAAATTTAATATTTAATATCAGTACATCTAGATATTGAGAAGATGTGATATTATATTTCCAGAGATAACCGATGACAGCCTTGATACAGGTTAAAATATGTATAGCATAATGATATTTGCAAGTAAGTTTTTTTTTTACATTGATATGGGTGAATATCTACTTAAATATTCATTTGTGATTTGATTAGATGCTTTAATTATGATGTATATATATATTGGATTAAATATTTTCCATGGATTATTATACTAATAAAGAATAGCAATAAGAAGATTGTATCCATGTAAACAGAGATAACTTTTGCTTTTGATATTTCTAGGAAAGACAAGCTCTCTGAGGCTAAATATTTTTTCTCCATTACCTATAATAGCTCTTTTGTCGGGTTTACTTTTGATATATATATATAATACTGTAAAGATATAAAGATGTGTGATATTGTATTTTAATTGAAAAAGATCCATGTTTACAAATATTTAAAACAAAAGCTTTTGATTTTATAACCATCCCCAAAATTTTCACTAAATTATTTTATTTATTTATATTTTAAGATGTATTCATAGATTTCTAAATTTGATTCAAGCAAAGACAGCAAGAATATTATTTCTGTGTATTAGAAAGATCTATCTGGATTGATTAGATAAGCATAAAGGAATATTATCAAACAAATTATTAATAACTAAACCGTAATGTTTGAATATATTTTATCTATTTCTATTTTTCTATTTCTATATTGTATGGAAAATTTATCTAGGAATTTTCAAATCATAACTCCCTATAAGGAAGACAGATAAAGAAAATTTAAATTATAACAAAATCATTTATTAATCACCGCAATCAATTATTTGATAAAACTCAAATAGATTTCTTCCAATAAAATAAAGTTGATTACATAAAGTTTACTAATATAATGTATTTTTATATATGTAAAAAAAATCTGCATTTAATATCTAACACAATGAATTCAGATATATTTTGAAATACCTGTTGAATAAGCTAGGTTTGTTAGTTAATTACTAGTCTATATTCACATAGAATCATATAAAAAACTTAACCAAATTCAGATTTAAAATTTTACCGCCAATTGGTTTCGCTGCCAGACTTCTCATGGGAAAAGCCAACAAAAACGCAATACAAATATTTACTAATTCTAAGGCAGTAAGTAATTTGCTTATACTGAATGTTTCTTATATATGTAAATATAGAATGGAGGGTGAATAGACGGAATAATCCTCAGTTCAAATCCCTCTATTTAAATATTTGCTAAATAAATTTGCTATAATTCTCAATTACATTCTAATTATCATTAATATCAAAGGCATTTGGAATGTAATTTGATATTATATATATAAAACAGGAGATCATATAGCATTAAATACTAACTAAAAAACAAATTTACACTAAAATTCTCTTACGACTACGGTTACGTCACGTCACTTTACGTCTATCAATAAGTAGACGAAACCATAGTCGTGAAAGTATTTTAATTTTTTTTTTTTAACGCATTTAATGTTATATTATTTTCTATTTTATTTATTATTACTAATATAATTATATATATTGTTACCCAATATATGTAATATAATGGGATGAATTAAGCTCATAAATATTTTATTAGATATTAGTGTTACTAAATATATTTTTTTAAACTATCTAATGTTATATTATTTTCTATTTTATTTATTATTACTAATATAATTATATATATATTGTTACCCAATATATATATAATTATATAATTGTTACCCAATATATATATTGTTACCCAATATATGTAATATAATGAGATGAATTAAGCTCATATAAATATTTTATAGATATTAGTGTTACTAAATATATTTTATAAAACATATAAACCCAAATTGATTATTCGTACAATTTTATTTTATAGCTATATAATTAACCATTGTAAAATATAAAAAGAGTACTTTACAAGAATGTGTGAATAATTACTAAAAAAAAAAGATAATAAAAAAATTGCTAAGTCAGGTTTATTATGTAGAGCAGAGAATAGGTTTATGAGCTAAAGGTATTTGAATAGAAGCTTAACCTATACTCCCTATGCTCAAACATTACTTGATTTCTTTAACAAGAAATCATTTCATTATTTTTTGCTCTTTAATTAATATTTTAATGAAGACTATTCAAAGTTTTGATTTTAAAGCATTTATCTTTTATTAGTAGAAAGCCAACCCTAAGCTCACTGGCTATGGAAGGATGATATTTACTTTCCATATAGACGTGGGCAATAATTTGTTACAATTAACTTATAATTTAGATTTGCTCTATTACAAAATAATTAACCTAAAATTAAATGCGTAAAGCTACATAAATTTGTTAAAAGTTTGTTTCAAATTTCTAATTTTCAGACCATTGGCTTTGAATAGCAGAATGAAAGGTGAAAGGCTGCCTGCATGTTTTGGTGGACTCTGGAAGTCAAAATCCAAGGGTTGTATAAATGATTAGTTTTTTGGGAGAGCAGAGCATTTATGGCTTTATATTAAGTCTATCCTATAGCCTATTACAAACTGCACAATGGTAGGATGAAGGACTCAAAATTTAAAGGTTCAAAGTTCAATCTGCCACTTTTGGTGCTCAAATGTGTTATGGCTAATCAAGAGTCACTTCCATTGCTTGAGCTTGATCTGAACGCTCTAGCAATAAAACATGTGATCATTTTATCCTGCATGATTTAATGTAGTGGTAAATGAGTAGGCTCTAGAACCCAATATCTGACGAAAAAAAAAAAAAAAACAAAAAAGGAAAAAAAAATAATTTTTCCCTATAAAAAAAAAAAAAAAAAAAAAAAAAAAAAAAGGGGGGGGGAAAAAAAAAAAAAAAAAAGAGGGGGGGGGGGGGGATACATTGTGGCCCACCTTTGTCACTTCTGGTGATCAAATAGCTTATAAACTTTATAATAATAACCCAATCAATTTTTTTTAAATATCAAAGTAGACAGAATTAATGCAAATTCCGAATAAGTTATAAAAACTATCCAATAAGAATTAAAACAAAAAGTAGTAAAGATGGAGGTCACACCTGTAAGAATATGACACACCCTCCGCAACTAATGATAACAATTATACTTTAGCAGTCAACATATCATCACCATAAGAATAACCCTTATTATCTAGAGCTCTTTAAGTCTGTTTGTGACTTGAAAATTTTTTTAAGTTTCAGCCAGACTCAACTTCAAAGTTGAGAGTTTAAAAGACCTACATAGCAACTACTAGTAGAACTAAATATAAATATTAAAAAACACTAGTGCCATGAGTTTAAAGATTTTCAAAAAATGAAAGGAGAGGAGCGAAATTAACAGCAATGAATAAAAAAAAGTTAAGAAATGTGTGCAATAATATGAAAAAAAATAATGGATAAAATTAATCATAGAATTAAACTTGGATAATAAAATTTCATATTAAGAATGCTTAAATGACTGAATGGGGGTGGAGGTAAATAAATATGTAAACCAATGCTTTCATATGAATCTGAGGCTTAGTCAACTAATAAAAAGGGTTACAAATCACACCACGAACAGATGTATATTAAGATTAACCTAAAGAAAAGCAAAAGCAAAATACATAAAAGAACAAGCGTGTATTGCTACGCAGAACATTTTTCTAGAAGAGATAACAATAGATTGAACTGAAATTCTAAATGCGACCTAAGAAAAAAAAATATAGAAAGAAACCTGACGTAAGATGTAGATGGATTAAAAAAAAGCCTAAAATAATGTGTCTAAATAACTTATGGCTAAATAGAAATGAAATAAATTAGGAGAGACATTCATCCTGCAAATATTGATAGTGATTTAAAATGGTAATTTTTAACATAGATATATTCTTAATAGTTTTTATATGTATGCACATTAAATTCCCAGATCGAAGATAGTTTGTAAGCAGCATTTATTATTATTATTTTTTTATATCCAGGTAAAAGAGAGAGATTTGCAAAAAAAGTTTCTCCTTTGTTATCTTTTTCACTCCCTTCTCTTTAAAAATTGCTTTAATTAAAAAAATTAGCTTTACAGTTTTCTTCAAGATTATTTAGAAACAGCTTGGAAATTTAAAGGAAAAAAAACATGGAAAACATTTTTATATTTACAAATAAAAGAGCAACTAAGAAATTAATTGTTTAGAAAATACCTATTTCATTAACTGACGGTAGAACATCAGCTCAAAATGCATGACTTTAACTTTTAATTAATTAACAGAATTATTAAACTAATTAATAATTAAAACAAACATATCTTCATATTCCATTTGCTTTAATTGAAAAAGCTCTGATCAAAGAATGTGCGAGCAGATTGAATATACCTGTATTGAGATAGTGGGCGCCTCCCTTTACAATCCAGGGAGACGACGAAATTAATGGATGAAAACGAATATTCTTTCTATAAAGCGCAGTGTTTTTAATTACTGAATAATAAATTAATGAACATTGGGAACAAAGATATTTTGTCGTATAATTATAAATGTTTAAACACGCTCGCACTTACTCAATGCATATAACAGAAAGCAAACAGACAAGAAAAAACTCTATTGCAATAACTTTTCAATTCGAAGAAACACTTAAATATCTAGGTAATAAAGTACTATACTAAAAAAAAAGCATCATCATTATCATCATCGATCACAATTGCTATTTCTTTAACATAATTTATTCTACCATCTCAATATTTAAGACTACGATATAAATTTTTTAGTACTTATTTGAAACCAAGAGTTATAACTGATTTTAAATTTTCTACTTAGTCAAATCTTAATACCGGTATATTATTTATATGGTTTTTACTTGTTTATTAACATTGCGTATATTATTTAAAATATAATAAAAATCAGTAATCGTATGGTTTGTCGCTCAAGAAGTTGTACGACGTTTTAGCACCAGAAGTAACAAAGATGAATAGCGATTTATAAATTTTTAGCTCTGTATATTTTTCTACCACTGCCCTTAAACAGGGCAATATGAGATTAAACCACTGATACCAATCTTGTCACCACTGACTTTAGTATTGAGAAACCTTTAGGGTATCATATTTGGAATGGCCAATTTTAAAAATTGTAATTTTAATCAACTGAGAAATTATAATAGAATTGTGCATCTTGATGCAATGATAGAAAGCCAAACTCCTGAGTGAAAGATCAACCATCAGCTGTGGACCTTGAAGTCACATGATATTCCAAGCAAGGATCTATTCGATTGTTTGTAATAAAAATTATAATCAGTTCAAAACGATATTTAGAAAGAAAAAGATTTAAAATAGTATTTGATTAAACTGACATTAGATGTACAATTGTATTCCAAGAAATGTTTAAAAACCTACAAAGGGTTAATATAAGATTTTGATTAAAAAACTATGGATCTCAAATATTATACTGGAATAATTTAAGAAATCAATAATGGACAGTGAAAAAGAGCTGATAATGACTAGATTTTTAAAAAAGATATAAAAATTGAGAAATGAATTAACACAATTTACAAAAATATTAGTATAAAGAAAAATTAAATTTGAGAAAAAAAGATAAATATTTTCAAACCTAATATTGTTATGACAATAACAGAGATTAAATAAAAATCTATAAAAGCTTTAAACAAAATTATATATATATATATTATTCACGAATTGATCTAGATACTTTAGAATCTAAATTTTCAAATATAGTAATGGAAATAAACAGTTTTCTCCAAAACTCTCAATTTACAACATAATCTAAGTAAAAATATTAAACATTGTTCCTGAAGTTGTATTTTTATATTGGACTATTTCCATTATTTAATATTTGTATTGAATGTCTTTAGAAAAATTTAACTTTATTTAAATATTCCAAATACATTCATCTGTTAGTAATAGCACATCAAACAGGTTAGTATATGCACAATGTTTAGAGGGGTATTATTTTCCCCTTTTCTTCAGGTATTGCTGGCCTAACCAGTGACAGTACTAGCATGGGATTTGAACCTGGATTCTTAGATCCTTGATTGAATTTTAAGGTAATGTTTTAATCAACTGAGCCATCCTGCCAAAGGCAACAGTCTGTAGTAATTTCATATATTTATCTATGAGGTTCCTCCTGATTTCTCTAAGTTTTTCCTAAGAGCAAAGTTGATTAGTGGTTTCCATACATTATGTATAGTCACACTAGGATGGCTTATGGAATTTTTTGCTATTGGGTCCAGGTTCGAATTCCATGCTAGGACTGTCACTTATCAGGCCAGCAACCCCCCCCCCGAAGAAGAGGGGAGAATAATACCTCTTGAAACGTTGTGCATATACTAAGCTGTTTGATGTGCTATTACTAACAAGTGAATGTATTTGGAATATTTAAATAAAGTTAAATTTTTCTAAAGACATTCAATACACATATTAGATGATGGAAATAGTCCAATGTAAAAATACAAATAGAACACCATTATCACAAACCTTCAGGAAAACATTGTTCCTGAAGGTTTGAATTAATGGCATATTAATCTTCTTGAATACATTTTTCTCAGTTGTCTTAAACAAATTCACTTTACTGAATAAATTCGTATATGATTGAAATACATCACCTTATTTATTATCTTAGTGGCAGAATTTGGTTTACCAAGTAGAAAAGAGATTTATATTTAATTTACTATAAAATGGTGGTTACTTTTATTAGGATTAGAACTTATATTATTATTCTAGCAAATACTTTATTCACAATTATCCACTAGTTATTTAACTTTTCCTTTATCAGGAAAACCTTTTTATATTAAACTAGATAAATTACACAGTCAGTTGCTTAGCAATGCCATCTAACTTGGAACACTAAGGTTAGTTTATTTTTATATTGATCAAGCAATGAACCGAACTCATCTTATAGATCAGTATAATATTCACTTATTAATTAGAACATCACTTAAATAACAATACATCTATATATTCTGCATCAAGCTCCTTAAACATTACTGCAGAGTTTCAAAATTTATAAATTCTTATCTGCCATAAATATATTTGAAATTCTTATTTAAATTATTTAACAGAACAAATTACCTTCTAAAGATTATACTTATCAAAGTTTAAATTAATTTAGACTATAGTGCCTACTTTATATATAAATAAAAGGTCTTGTGAAGATATGTTGTATATTTTGGAATTTTCCAGTACTTGGTGAATATACCTGTATTTAGTATTCAAATAATTAATATAAGCAATATTAATTAATTGAATTTTAAAAAAGTTTTAAATCTTATAATGCTTTAATGATACTAAATACCTTAAAAATCGACATATATTTATATTTAGTAGCAAAGAATAAATAAATTAATATTAGTTAGAAGAATACTCAAAAATTTGTTGAATTGTTTACTAATGTAGAAGCTTCTTCTCTACGTCTTGTAGAAAAATAAATTTGGCAAGCTTTTATTTTATAGTAGTAGCCAAGTCCTAATTATCTAAAATTTCCTCAAACTTAATAGTTACTAATCACACCAAAAGTATTTAAGCATTGCCTGAACTAAAGATTCTACATTACTTTTAAAAGTAAACTTACTTTGTTTAATTATAACTTCAATAAATTTAGTTATAATCTTAAACAAAATTAAATGATATAAATAAAATTATTGCGCAACGAATTGTGATTAATTGTTTTTGTGTGTGTTTGGTGGTGAGGGAGGTAAATAGTAGATTGAAAGTACTCTACTAAGAATCATTCCGGGAACCTTTAGATTACCATCCACCAAGGCGCTAAACGCCCAAGACAGACAATATATATATATTTTAAAACAACTCTTTCTGGTAACAAAAATTCATTATCAACTTTGTTAAAAAGAGCAGATTTAATAGATAATAGAAAAACATATATACGCGAAGTTATTATTTTAGTGAAAAAGTTTAAAGATTCTTTTAATAGGCTGAAATACTATGCGCATGCGTAATTGTCTTAATTCTGATTGCATATCCACTGAACATCCCGGCATTTCACTCGCGTCAAAGTTTTCACCACGTGACTTGAAAAAAAAATCACAGACATTGCACGCAGTTTAGTAATTACTTTACTTAACTAATAGCTTGATTCATCTTGTTAATGAAACGGTATAAAATTTTTAATATTCTCTGGCGGGTGAACTTCAGTTAAAAAATCGTTTTAACAACTCTCTGAATTATTAATAAGCGATAAGGCTCTAATATTTGAAAAGAAGTAAAATCTTTATTAAAAATGAAGTTAAAACGAAACTTTTTTTTAACAAAAAAAAAGAATTTCATTTTATAAAGTGAAAGTTTAAAACGTATACGTGCGTAGATGCGAATAAATATGACTGTGCGAAGAGAAAGAATGTTTCTTCCATCAACCTATTCTAAGTGTAATTGGTTCAAGTATAAATTACTGGCAGGCTATTACTAGTTCTACATTTTGTTTATGGTTTAGTGCCGCGAAGAGTATTTTACTTTTGAACGTAAGGTCTTCGGCTCGATTCCATTTCTGGCATTTCCAGAAATAAATTATATATACTGTATTTCATAAAATTGAGGATGTTAAATTGTCTGGCCAAGACAATAGAATTCTACGATATCATTTCTAATTTGCCATTACTTGCCACCCTCGTAAAATTTCTCGTAGCAATATAGGTAATTCACCATAAACTTTAATGCGACTTTTACGTTGTTTTTTTTCTTTCTTTCATATGTCATAGCATCGGCCGGGAGGCGAACCGTCTGCAACCAACTACTTGCTTGCAAGGCAGCTGCGATGACCTCTCGGCTAACAACGCTTGACGACTTTTACGTTGTTTAGATTCAAACTGAAATGATTAGAGTAGAAGAAAACAACACATATAATTTGTAATTTATATTATTACATATATAATTTCTTCAGAATTTCTTCACAGCTGGAGATGTCCTTAACCAGAAATTTTCCATATTTTCTCCATATCTCTATTTATAACATCAGTCTATTCCTTCTCATGCTCTTCATCAAGTTTTTCCCATCATTTCCTTGGTCTTTTTCTTCCTTCTTTCCAATCTATCATTATTCTTGATATTCTCAACTTAATCCCTTTTTTTAAATGACTGTTAGATTTTCCCGCTATTCCAACCACGACTCTGATCTTTTGATTTGACCTTTTCTCCTGTTTTAAAATTCTTATGAACGTCCAATAATCCATTTCTGACAATAATATTTGCTTTTTGTCTTTTATAATATAATAACACATATATTAGTAAATTCTCTTTTTTTAATCCTTGAACCATATCTATTTGAAAACAAATGACTACAATTAGTAATAGGATATCACTATAGAGTTATAATACTTGATCATACTACCAAGTAATAATACCTGATCTTCCAAATCCAGATATATTAGAAAAATGAAATATATTTGGGAATAGAATTAAGCTGGGATATTTTCATAATCCTTTAGCCTTATTTCTTTCAATAAATGATTGTTCTGCACAGATTTTATCACAAATGTTCTAAAGACCACAAAGTTCAAGCCAAAATCTAATACAGTTTTGGAAATAGATTATTGTATACAGGACTAAAACAACCAATTCTGGTGTCTGAAGCAAAACAAAACAATAACAAAAGCACAAAAAACTGAATCAGCTAAAATTATTGAAAAGATTATTTGTACTTTTATAAAGGCATCAGGATTAGAGATAGGGCATTGTCTGCTACACCTCCATTCTAAGATTTGAATCCAATTAAAGTGAAATTCTTTTCAAGAGTGTTAGGATTTATCTCTCAGATAACTGGCCATCCCAACATTGATCAGTAATTGGGTATTTAGCTATCTTTAAGTATCACATAAAACAAGAATTAGGCAAGGCCTGGTTAATATTGCTTTCTCTTTTACTATTCATCTATAAGAAGCTATTGGAGAGACATTACCCTGCAGTGGTTTTTATTTTAAAAGGTTGTTTTATCAATCTATCTAAAATGATTTATTGAAGAAAGCAATGGATGGTAAAAATATGTATTAGATAAAAATAAATACATTTTTTTAAAAAAACAAACACAAAAATAATAAAACTTAAAAAAAAATGCAGAAAAACTGAATAATATAAATTAAAATACAATAATAAAATCTCATTGAATAAAATTTTCATAACACATTAAATTATTTTTTGAAGTGTTTTAGAAATAATCTTTTGAAAATAAATTATTGCTTAGGTGTTGTTATTCCAAATAATTTGTAAAAATTTACAGTTTATAAATATTAGCAAAATTATCTTAGCTAGAAATTTTTGGACTACAGCATTTGGAAATATGCATTTAGAATTATTTTTATATAATCACTCTATCAACTTTATAATAAATAAATAAGACATTCCTTGAATATCATTAAGTAGAATTTTTTTTGCCTCTGTAAAATGCAAAAAGGGTGAAGTAACTATCACTTGGGAAAGAGGAGGTTTGTCAGTCAAAATATTTATTAGAGTAATGCAAACAACATCAATAATGTTTTCTATTAATGTCTTTTGTTTAGAAATAGCAAATTGAGAATTAAAAAAAAAAAAACACTAGGAAATTTTAATATTTGAATACAAGTATACTGTCTATACTGAACTGAATGTAATTATAAGGAATTTGAACTCAGACTTTCAAGTTCACAAAGCTTTCCACTACATCTTATACAACCGATACACGTGACCACATACATGTGAAAAAGATAAATGATCTCCAATATATCTTAACATAAACTGAGCACTGATTATATATATGTGTGAGAGATGATAATTTGGACCATTGATGAGTGCTGGTTCAGCATGAAATACGTATTGGAGATCTTTTATCTTTTTCACATGTATGTAGTTATGTGTATCGGTTACATAAGATGGAGTGGATAACTGTAAGGTGTTGAAAGTCTGAGTTCAAATCCCATTCTAATTACTATTAAATTTTGTATTCTTTAAAAATTATTCAGAAAATTTTTATGCAAAATTCATTAGAAAATTAAATGCTTTTTGACTAAAGAAAAAAGATAATTTTTTCCATAAAAAAATGCTCTAAATCCTATTTTTTTAAAAAAAAAAAAATATAGGTATTTTTTTTACACAAATTTAATAAAAAAATATTTTTTTATATATTATGGTTCATTTTAATGCCCATTTAAATTTAGTGCATGAGGTAGGTGAGTCTTTATTTTATTTATTGGGCCAGCCAGGTTGTATAACGCTTAGTTACATTAATGCATCTTTCCCATGATTTAAATCTCAAATCTGGAAGGATTATTTTTAATGTATTGAAGACCTTTCATTCAAGCTCAGAATTTTTCCAGGTAGTTTACACATTGTAGATCTATTTAGCTATCCATTATTTGATGTAAAAATGTGTCTAACTATTTTTAGTGGAAAACAAAGGTCACAGTTAGATCACAATTGATGTTCTGATCATAAAAATAAACAAGATTGAATATAATGCAATACTTAACTCTGATAGATGAGTTACCTATCATATATTACTAAATACTGACCCCTATAGTTTATATTTGCATAGAGGATCATTAATTCCCCTTAATGGTTTTGCAATAAGCAGTTATATCAGATTCGGTTGAGTTATTATTGATTTCTTTCATGTTTTTATTTTCTAATTACTATACTGTACACTATGATAAAATCCTATAAGGAATATATAATGAATCAATCTTCCACCTGCTATCGTGATTTCTATTGATATCTACTTTTCCATATTATATATTAGGTAATTAATTAAATGTAATCGCAATCAAACAATGACTCAGATAGTAAAGCAAATTTTTCACATAAAATTGCAGTGAAACTACATAATCAATCTAAATAACTAATAGTTGCAATTAACATTTTAAAACTCTCTCTGTGTGTATGTCTAATAATGAACAGATCATTCTGCTAATATAACGCAACATTGCGATTAAAATACATAATTTTAGACATTGTTTATTGGTTTGCTTTTCTGATATTATTTACTCTATATCTAGTTCTTATTATTGTTTATGTAATTGTATTCCAGATTTTACATAAACTAAGTGGTTATGCTATTGTATTTCAATACACTGATTTAATTTTATTCTTTCTGCTTATTTATTATATAGTAGTAATTTGAATTTAATTTTTACTCTCATATAAAATGCATATAATGTATATTTTTAGGGTAAGAAGAGATATTTTATTTTCAATTTTCTTTATTCTTTTTTATAAAAAAAATATAGACATAATTATTAAGCTTTTCTTTTTTTTCATTATCTATTAAATAAATTTCTAAAAAAAAATCAGTCTTTTTTTGCCCACTCACAGTACTTTATTCAGTCTATTTTGACTTTCTAATAGTCTTCTTCAGAGTTGTAAAGTACAATTGTTTTACATTATTTTTAGTTTATTTTTATAAAATACACTATCCATATTTTGATATATCCATTTGATAGTCTTTATTTATATCTTAATTCACACCTGTTTCATTTTTCACATGCATAGAATAATAGAATAATTACAGGATTGATCATGTGATTATATTGTTAGTTATACTGTGCTGACTTTTCATATTGTGTTGGGTTCATATAATGAATTATATGAACTTAATTGATTTATATTTTTATATTATTTAATGTTTATAAGGTGTTCTGTTGTACTGGGTTGCCTTTGGCTCATCTTTACTCTTTTACAGCTGCCTGTAATATTAGTTTACCAGATTTATATTCATTTGAGGGCAGAAACTTGAATTAAAATGTATATTGATTTATCAGTTTAAAAAAAACATCTGAAAATATCAGTATCATACAGAGTAGCTAATATAATAAGAGATAATAATGGTAGTAAGGGGTAGATTCTTTGTTCTCAGACCCTGAGAGTGCTTGTGCAAGTATTTATGAACATTGTTTCCTTGTTTCACTTTGAAAAGAAAATTATTTTCCATAGTTTATTTACATATTTAATATTATTTTTGCAAAATATTTGTAAAATATGTAGTTTAAAACTAAGACATTTAGTATTATATTTAGAGTTTATTTAAACATGCTTGTTTTAAAAAGACATGTCAACAAAAATGTGATGAACTGAAAAGGGTTACTTTTTCAAATACGGTAGTTTTTGTCATTTTAAAATAATTACCAGCCATACCTACAGTTTTGCTTAGTAGAATAAAAGAATATAATACAATATGTAGCTGGTTTTGTGGCTAATATATTTATATATATATAAAAATAATAATACATGGATTACCAACATCAGTATCACAAAAATAACATTTTATGATCAGTTAGTTATACTACTGAATTTGATCAAATTTTAGGATTTTAGTTTAAATATATTTCTCATGAGATAAACTAATTTTTAAAAATCACTACGAAATTTTAGCATCATGGTATTTTGTTTATGCTCCACTTGCGAATAAGAAATTTGATATGTGGTATAAATGTAATTTAATTAATTAAAAATATATTTGAACAAGGCAAAACTCTCCATACAATAGTGCCACCCTGTGCCAATGGTAGGCATTAGATAGGGATTTTATGCACAAATTTTCTGGCATCCATTGATTATTCTGGTTGGCACAGGGTGGCACTATTGTATGGAGAGTTTTGCCTTGTTTATAAACAATTATGTGCTAGTATAAGAGATGGTGATCATGTGATGCTTAATGGTTTAAAAATATATTTACAAAATCAAATTTTATTTCACATAACCACAACTATAATTTTCTCCATTTCTGTAGTATGTATGTCAATATCCAGGTTATAACATACTTGCTTAACCAATAGTGTTATTTTTTTTGTATTTTTACAAAATCATTCAAAAATGATTATGATTTTGAAGCATTTTCTTATTGTAAATCACTAAAGTTTTTAAAATAATTAAGTATTATAAAGCAAAAATCCATAGCCTATATAATTTTTTACAAAAGAAAGAAAATCTTGCAAGATTCATCAAGATTGGTGAAGTATTTATTAAGTTATTAAACAAAAAACAAACAAATTTTTTATTTATATAGTAATAAAAATAAATGCAATTTTAAATTTTAGGATAGAATTTCATTGCTTTATTATGGCTTAACAATAATTTGCATGGATTTCAGAAATTGATTTCAAATAATTATTTTGTTTATTAAATGTTTTATCAGTGATGTGACAACCATACAATTAAAAAAAACTATTGTTCTGATTATGTATTTCAGTTTAAAATTTGTTTTTTATATTTGAAAAGTTCAAATATTATTTTTAAGAATATTTTTCATTTGTAAGCTTATATTTCTAACAAATATAGCAAAGAATAAAGTAATAAATAAGCAAATGTTAAAACACCTAATGACTAAACAGGTTTGGGTTTTGAATATGAAAGAATTTATTTAAAGCTAAGTACTTTAATATTATATAGTATCATAATCATACCATAATTAAAAGGGGGGAATTTTTCATCCATAAATAATAGCTTAATGATATGGAATTGACACAGAAACAACTGTAATGCCAAATGAGCTATGGATAATCTAATATTTGATATTGTTATAAACCAGAGAATGAAATCTGTATTAAAGCAATGGATCTGAAGTCCGATCCCTGCTTCACAGCCTTCTATAAACTTGGTTAGTATTATAGACATGAATTAAGTTTATAGTCCAATATCGGTAGGGTTTTGCATTAAAGCTAAAATTAATTACGTTTATATTATTTGTATTTGCATTTAACTATTTCATTTTAAATAAATTCCATTTCAAGATTAAATTTTTGTTAATAAAAATTACTTATCAAACCTATTAGTCAAACATATATTTACATCAAGCATATATATATATGATTTAATGCAAAATTCTGCTGAAATAAAATGCTTATTTTAAAAATGCTTATTTTACTATAAAAAAATAAGAATATATTTTTTGTTAAAATCTTGTTAAAATATGGCGTATGATTTCATTTTGAGATAAGCCCACCAACATTTTCTAAAGGAATGTATGTTTTAATTAGTGAGCCCATTCAAGTCAAATTAAAGATGGCCTTCTCTTTCTTTCTTTTTTAATTAATAAAATTCAAACTTTAAAGAAAGAAATTTAGAATAAAAAAGTAAAAGTTAGTTTTAGAAAATGTTACCTTGAAACAAAGGAGCATGTGGGTGGAATAAAAAAGTAAAAGTTATTTTTAGAAAATGTTACCTTGAAACAAAGGAGCATGTGGGTGGGCTTATCAAGATCTAAGATCATACAAACAATAGAGGGTAGCTTACAAAAAAATGTATAAATAGGAGAGTGAATAAAAGACTAGGCTATTCTGAGTTTTCTTGCTGGCATTCAGATTTCCCTTTTGAAATTTCATTCAGATTTCTCTTGGGAGAACTCTTGGCAGATTTTGCTTTTGCTTGTTGAGATTTTATTCCAAAAAGTTATACAACTGTCATCTTCAAAATCATGGAGAAGTTTGAACATGCTCAAGCTAAAAGTCATATGAATTTGATGGATTCTACTATGCTTGGCTAGGCAAATAAATAGCTTTGCCTATCGCTGAGGTTCCTAAATACCATCAAAATGCCTTAGTATTTACTCAATAGTCATCTGAACTCTGTGCCGTGTCTGTAGGACTTTTTGTAAAAGCATGCTACTTATTTCCACTTTCCTTGTCTGGACAAATCCCTATGGATGGACGGATCAAGCCCAAACACCGTAGGAAACATGACCAAGGAACCAGGATGGTAATCATATCTGTCCTCATTGAACTATTTACTTTCTACCCTTTTTTGTTCATACGTTTTTTAAATGCTTCACTGAATTAGATTTCTGAAATGTTGTATTTAATTATATTTGTAATGTAACCATTTTTTATTAGACTAGTCTTATATATATATATTGCGTGATCATTTATCTATATATTTAACCATTTTTCCTTCACTATTCTTCATTACTAACATGTATATATATTTTGTATTCCATTGCGATTAAGTTTAAAAGTTAATTTTTTCATTTAAAATCTCTTTCCAATTTTATTTATGTTTCTAAATTCCATACCAGTAAGTTTCCTTTGTTTGCCAACTTGATCTCCTCGATAACGCTTCTTTTGTCCGCCACTAGCTTATTACGTATATCAGATTTAGGTATATACATTTTAAATAATTTTTAAATTCTGTTTTTAGTGCAAAGCAATTAGAAAATGCTTTGTGAAAGATTTTTATTATTGTACTTTATCGAGGAGATTCAAGTGGACAATTTTAATAAAATTGGGAAGAAAAGATTTAGACCGCAAACATATTAATCTGTTTTTATTGTCTAATAATTTTTCATTAATTTAGGGGAATAGCGGAGGCCATTAAATCATTATTAATATTTTAAAGTCATTAATTAAAGATCTATTATTTAACTAAAAAGCTTAAGTTTGCTAATTTTGTTCTAATGCTTTATGTTACTTTTCCAATGGTCCAGGCACACAAAACACATAGTTCTTAGTACTTTTGCACATTTAACTATTTAGCTTCTTAGGTGTTCCCATCCATGTTTCTCTCCGCTGATGCTAAGCTTTGGGTCGGTGAGAAAATAAGTTATGCGTGTCTCAGATAATGTGGTTGGTTCGTAGTTAGCCTCGAGAATAGGTGAACAGGGCAGAGGTCATAGTATTCTTGATTTAATATCTCGCATATGGGTGGCCTCGAGGTACTTTCGCCTAGTATTCGAACTGGGTTAAACCAATATACATCATCTGACTGTCACAGTATATTAGTCTGATTTATGTACAGCATAAATTATTCTGTGAATGATTAAATAGTAATTTAAAATCATTTATAGTGCAAATAAATCAAACTAATATTTCAATTTTACTCTCTGATTTATGACAATATTAATAAATTAATGCTTAAATATCAACAAAGCCAAAATAATAAATTATTCTATTCTTTTTTTAATTTGTTTTACGTAGCTCATTTGGAGTTGCAGTTATTTCTATTTCAGTTTAACAGATAATAAAGATTTAATCTTAAACTTTAAGTGTTGGAAATATAACCCAAATGGCTGTCAGGGTCTATAAAAAAATTTTTTTTTTTAGGAAATGGTAGTGAAAATGTTAAAAAGATTATACATACAGTTTTGATCCGTTACAAATTTTTTTTTGTTTTTGCTTCTTAATGTTCTTTCTATAAAATTGGATTATTGGTCCAGGAGCGCATAGTTGATTGCATATGTAAAATCATTTTATCTCTCAGGCTTAATTGTTCCAATTTGTTTATTGCTATATTTGGGAATGTGATTTTAGATGAAGATACACCCTATGGACTATAGAATATATATACAAAAGTAGAATGTTTTTTGTTGGGGAAAAATATTTTTGAAAATTTAAGGATAGCCTGAATGGTAATCCTACATATTGTTAACAATCCTTGTTGTAAGATTTCTAGGTTAACATATTCATGGAAAAATTGGGTTTTTTTCCCTATGATATAGTGGCCATGTTCATGGTTATTGTTATTCCTCTTCCATATTTTAAAATTCTGTTGTAGGCAATGCATTAATGTTGATTTTGAGCAACAAGTCAGAATATTTTGGCATTAACAAACAGTTTTAAAATTTTACATATACATTAATTACTAGTTGTACAATATTTTATTTTTAATCCATGCATAAAAATAAGAATTAAAGAATATTTTTAAAAATGTATGATTCTGAAGCAATTAACTTGTTTAAGAGTTCTTTTAATATTAATTAAGGATGTGTGGGATGTAATTGGGAATTGTGGGTAATAATTAATTATATTTGCTGACATGTTTTAGTCCTTTGTACTTAAGAAATCTGCTTTTGGCAGGGAAATCAGTGTTTGTGCTACGGTTTATTTTCTTTAGCTAGTCTTGCTTTATTTTGAATTTGGGATAATTTTAATTATTTTATTGACTAGTTTAACTTTAGGCTTTTAATATATATGCATTGAAGTAAATATATGTGCCTTCATTTCATAATTGTTGATATGGTATCATACATCATAGATTTGGTTCCAAGTTGTTGTGAGGCAAATATAAGAAAAGTAGCTTTGAAATACTTTCAAAGAATATTAAATAAAAAAGAATAATAAAATTTTATAATATATATTGTGCCATTACAATTTAGTCATTAGCTAAATTTGTAGTAATGTGCATGTAAGAAAATGTGGAACAAAAATCATCATCACATTTTTATATAGCAAAGGAAGCTGTAGGGCATCCAAGTTTAAACCGTACAAGATCCAGTTCTAAAAGTTTAAGATAGAAAGAGAGTGGGGCAACAGTTATATTCTTTATTTGTTTGTGTGTTGATAAAAACTCAAAAAGAGTAGTACACAGTTAATTATTCAGTATTTAATTTTTTTTTGTTAAAAAAAATAAAGTTATAACGCATATGTATAGGCAGTGTGTGTTATAAAAGCTATTTAGTTAGTCACTTTTAAATTACACATATTAACTTTCCTTAAAACTAACCTACACTTGCTAAATTTTAATATCTTATTCTATACTTTTATTTTTGCTTTTCTATAATTGTAATTTGGATTTAAAAGCTAGGGATTTGATTTTAAATATTAAGGTTAGAATTACTCAGCTAGCAATTAGATTATTTAATGTCAGTTTATACATGATTTGAGTGATGGAGTGTGTGTGTTACATCACATAAATATATCTACATTTATTAAATATTGAGAGAAAGGGAGAAAAATCTTTTATATTATTTTTTTCTCTTACTCAACAATTTTTTTTTGTATTATAAGGGTTGTTTTTTTGTTGAAAAACAGAGACGATGTGAGAAGTCTAATTTTAAAAATGTCTCATCTTAAGATCAAAAGAAAGAAGCTCAAATTTGAGATGTTACATAGGTGTAAAAAAGGATTAAGACTATTTTTTTCATCAAAACAAAAGTTTGTCTAAAAATCAGAATAGTGAGATTTTTAGTACTATCCAGCTAAAAAAAAACAATTTGGTTGAAAATAAGTTATAAATCTAATTAAAAGAGGTGGTCAAAAATAGAAAAAAATTAGATATAAAAGCAGTCTGGAAAATCAGTTGATATATTATATAGAGACTTTTAAAAATATTGAAACTAAGGAGTCAATCATTTTTAATTCAGCAGATATCAATTCTAAAAATCATTTTTAATATAGTTTTTTTTTGTGAAGATGAAAAACAGCATCGCTGGTTAAAATAAAGATATATTTCATCTGGGGAAATTCCCTGAGTCATCATCAACTAGCATATCATATAAGAAAGAAAAGATGTCTTGTCTGAAAAATAATATTCTACATCTTTCAACTGACTGAGAGAAATGAGATGTTTTTAAATAGAAAGAAGAAAGCATTCACCTGCATTTAAAAGCTGAAGAAAATGAATAATCTACAGATAAATGTTAAATCATCGAGTTCAATTAAATCCAGTAACTGAGTTTGAACCCAAGAAAAATTATAAATGTGAAAACAACTGCTGTACTTCATCCACTAACAGAATCATGCTTGACAGAAAGAGAAGAAAAGTTAATATAATGATTTCTAAATTGTCCACTAAAGCAAATAACCTCAATAGAATCATCATCATCAAATAATTATACACCTCAAGAAAGAGATTGTTCCAAAGTAAAATGGAAATGGTGGCTGCAAAATATAGACATTAAACAAGATAAATTTGACTCATTGGAAGTCGCTACAAAGAATAGAACTGGTAATATAAATTTTTTTATATATATTTTCTTTATAATATCAGAGACTTAGTAAAACTTTAGCAACAGAGTGGTATATTTTTGTTTAAAGAACTTTTAAAACAACCAAGATCAATTGAAACCCAGAATTTCTTAATAAAGATAAACATAAGCTTCATTAATGATTTTATATGTATTAAAATTATGATTATCTATTAACTTAAAGTTATGAAATGTTATTAATATGTAAAATATTTTGTTATTATTATTATTTTGTTTTAAATAATATTTTTGTTATTATGGGGATAAAACACGCACATACATGATATAATAATACTGGTTGCATATATGTAATTGTGTGTGAATGTAAAACAATAGGCAATATTAAGAATATTAGAGTATTGTGTTTCAAGTTAAAGTATTGCATTTCAGAGGGTAGAAGGGAGGGGGAGAAAAATAATTTAAAACTTGTTCTGTAAATCTTGCTCTTTCACTTCTACTAACATTTCTTTAATCATTCTACTTTACATGTTAGATTATAAAGGTATGTGTACGAAAGAGAAAGGAAGAAAAAAAAGAGTGAATATTTTTTTTCTTATGAAATATTTTCTTGTGAATCCAAAACTTTAGCAAACTTAGTATCCAAATTTATGTATATATTTTTGATGGGAAAGGGAGAAGAATTCAAAATTAACATTATGATTGCCAGATAATCAATTATTGTTCTCATTATTATTTCATATAAAATTTGGGTTTTGTCTTTAAATTATTTGTAGATTTTCGTAATAAATTAATAAATGTTAAATTGTTTTATTAAATGAGGCATATGTATTTTATTGATAATAGTCTTTATTCGTTGTGATCATTCATCATCAATGGTTGATATTGATTATTTAAGATTTAATTAGATATACTAAAATTAAGTAATAATTATGAATTTCTTTATAACAATTAGGTTTTATGCTTATGCTTAGTCCTAAAGCTGTGGTTGAGACCATTATCATTATCATTATCATCATCGTCATCATCACGTTTTAATTAATGAGCTGTTTAAATGTTTAAAGGCCATAAATAAATATTGATTTCATAGTATTTAGTGATTTCTTAGTATTATTATAATCACCATCCCATCATCTATTTCATGCAAGGATGAGTGAATTGCCATCCTAAATTAATAATATAATCTGAGCTAGTAAAACTTATAAAAAAATATTGAAACACATTTGTTATGTTAAGATCTAAGAAATGATTTCTATCTAATGAATTTTATATATTCCACTTTAGTTTAAAGATGTTTTATGTTACCTAGGTGTTTACTTAAATATTAGTGCATACAGTGCTATGGGTCTAAAATCAAAATCATACATTTTAATTAAGAAATAAGGTACCAAAGGGATTCAAACCTGGTACATGTGAAAAAGTTATAAATATAACTTTGTCTAGGCCCAGCTAACCTAGTGGCGCCCTGCTAGACCATATTCACTTGTGATTTATTTAAATATGCACTTGACATCAAACCAAGAGATGAAAGTGAATAGGATCTACTGTCTGTATACCTGAAAAGATATTTTATTGAATTACCAGTGTACTCACCCACTTGATGTTGTTTCATGAGCTATAGTAGTTGTTCTTAATAATTTGTTTATAATTATTGATATTGTGATATCTTGAGAAATCTAATTATAGAAATATGTTTCATTTAATCCAATGTCCCTTAATATAATTGATAACTCAGTCTGATCTTTTGTTTAATAGCTTATGCTTAGCAAGTTGCATATTATTATTATAATTCTTTTCTCTTTGATATAAAATTTAAGCTACAATTTCTTTTTTGTTTATTAAGTTATATTTATATTTGAATCTTTTCTACCTTTATTTATATTTGAATTTCTTATGATCATCTTTTATGAAGTTACAATATAAAAAGAAAATAATATTGTAGAATTTTTTTTAAGTCAATATATGACGGTTTTAAAGTGAGTATTAAAAAAATAATAGTTTTATAGCATAGAAAAAAAAAAATGTAATAAGCTAAATTTTATTATCAATGAAAAATTTAGAATTAAAAAAAAAGAGTGTATTTAAATATATAATTACAGGAAGATCGTCTAGAATAAATCATTAAATAATAAATTACTTCAAATATAACATAAGAATATTAGGTAAAATAATGATTTAAAAAACAACTATTAAATGAGGTAGATTAAATGAAGCGAATAGTTTAAAAAAAAACAAGATAATTAAAGCACCTATATTTTGGTTTTAAACAAATAAAAAAAAGGGAGATTAAAAAAAAGATCATACGGTTCCATTTTTGTGTTACATTTTGTGGGAGACAAGTTTTAAAATAGGTGTTATAGTTCTCCTTTCCCTCAGAAGTGAACTGTTTCAGATTCCATCTTTATCTGATCGGATTAAGCATTGTTTGTTGCTGGCCAATAGGCTGATGTACAGCTAAACACATAGCCAATGATTATTATGGCCCAATAAGCAATGATGATTGCTAAAGGACAGGGATCTGGCTATAAATGGTCAGCCTTTTGGAGGAAAGAGCAGAGAATGTGTATACAAAGTCTGTACACATTCTCTAGGAGAAGCCATGTTAACCTAAACAGCAGTAAGCATTCTTATGATAGCAATATGCTGTTTGTTCACGCAGTTAGGCAAATTCACATAAGGATCAGATGCTGCTAAGACTACTGCTGACTCAAGGCAAGCTATCTGGTACAGTCAGAAGAGTCATTCTCCCTATCTGTGAAGCAAGCTATCAGGTATAGTTGGAAGCAGCAGATTGTGAAGATTCTGATCCAAGAGTTCTCATTAGAACTATATTATTCTGTATTAGATATATATGTAAATATTTGTAAATATAATAAATAATATATTAATTATAATACTGGTGCTAGTGTTATTTTCTTTAGGTTGCGTCTATATTCCAGACCAAACACAACAGATTTTTGGCACAGTCGACTAATCAATCTCTAGTTTTTACTTTTAAAAAATTAGTTAAAAAGTTATTTATATAGAATATTTTTTAGTTAAATGTAATTATTGATGGTCTAAGATTTGATAAAAAAAACAAGTGAGATCACAGGGCTTATCTAAAGGTATCTGTTTTTGTAGAAACATTCCCATTTTGAAATTAGGGACTATAGAAGCTAATGTGACTCTCAGTGTTTAGAACGTGAAAACATCACCAAGTACCTAGAAACTATCCTGGAGTCTATAATTGTAACCTGAATGTGTTATTCTAAAAGAAGTTTCAACTCCCACTGCAACTAGAAATACATCATGTGAGTCACCAAATATTTTAGCAAGAAAATTTTACTAAGCAAAATTGTTTCATATTATTGTAAATTGTTTATTATAATATATATGCAGAATGAAAGAGCATGTGATTTATTTATATCTAAGTTAAAAAGTAGCGGTTTGATTTTGAAATATCCGCGCGTATAAAACTGTAAATATAAATAAAAGATTATTTATTTTTTGTAAATACGCACGGATTTTTTCACTTTAAATAACATTGTCGTTATTGGAAAATTACTCTAGAAATTCGCTGGACAAATCGTCCCAAAATTATAGATTAAATTAGAATAGAATTTATAAGCAAATAAAGCTAGTTGGATGCAAATTCGATTGAATTAAGTTAAGGTTGATTTGAAGTGATAACAGATCAACAGTAAAGAATGGTCAATGGTTGACTAGTAGATCGACTGGCAGTAATTAAGTCTAAAATGGAGTAGTTGCAAGTAAGATGCCCTTATTTGTTTGAGTATTGAAAAGGTTATTACGAGTGAAGAGAAATTAACTGAAGCTTAACCAAACCGCAAGACACAAGTTGGAAACGGAAGTGGTTAATATAACTTGTAAATTGTCGGTGAAGAAATAAGCACTAATATTGCGAACTTTAATAAACTTATTCTATACGTGAAATTAGATATTCTTATTTGTGGTTCAAAAGACATTTGATTTGAAAGCACTAATAATAACTGGATTACTTCTGGAGTGGAACAAGACTATTTCACCTGAGGAAAATAAACAGCGTCTGGATATTAATGAACTATTATCTTTTTATGTCGTTTTTACCTATTATTATTTGTTATTAAATAAATATTATATATACATTTCTAAGTATTTTGGTTCTTTATTTAGCTCCTTGACTGGTCTTTAAGAGACCCTCACGTCACAGCAGATTTACTATTGCAATTCTAATATTTATTCTTGGTTTAAGAGTTTAGGCAACAAATTGTTTGCTGCTCCTGATTAATTTTCTTTTTAAAAATTGGTTTGAAAAAAGGAAGGAAATAAATTATTTTCATTGGTTGTCTTCTTTTAAACATGGCTAATGAGGACCCATAAAATATTTTAAATCAAAAGTGTAATGATAATATTTTAGGTTATAATATAATCCTAAAATTTATATAGTCTATCAAGAGAGCACAATAATTATATAGCAATAGATGCTTTATATACAGTTTGTGGGCATGCATATAAATTTATATACGATTATATAAGAACTATCAAAAATTAAGTAGAAACAGCTCTATAATCATTTCAATTTCAAATTAAGTATGGAAATGATTACTAGTACAAATAAGATCAGGTGGTGACTTGCACAGAAATTAAGATGCATGCATTAATCAGCATTCATAATATACGCTTATGTGTATGAACTTAATTATATAAATACACTTATTTATGAACTATAAACTTCTGTTTATAGTTAAGTATAGTTTTTATATTTAAAATATGCATTATTTAGAAATAAAAATGATTAACAAATAAGAATATTGTTTATCAGAGATAGTACCCAAAAGCTGACCATTTCTATGAATTATGAGTATTACAGATACTATTTTAGAAGAGTTAGAATCCAAAGACCGATTACTTATTTGAATGATTATTGGTTTAATGAAAATGTATGTAGTTATGTAATATGTTTACTCAGATTTACACTATAGGTGTGTTAATGTCAACATTTTAGACAAAATCAATAACAATCAGCAATCTTAACCTGTTGTCAAAGCAATCTTTTAACAATAAAGGTGGAACTCGACCTTTATTAATGGTCCAATATATTTATATAGACACTAAAGATTTCAACTTGACCACAGAGATTGAAAAATTATTGATACAAAGAAGTTTAAATAAACCTCCTTAAACAGTAATTGAAGTATACCCTGAATGCAGACTAATAAATAATCAATTATAACACTACAAACTACAATTATAATTTCAAATTGCACCCAATAATATTATTTAAATAATAAGTGTAATAATGTTCATGGCTAAATGGGTTTATAAGCAGACATTAAAATCAGTGGGATCATTAAAACCAATCAACACTTAGACAACGCCAAAATCAATAACAATCAACAATATCAATTTGTTGTCAAAGCAGCTTTTAACAATAAAGGTGGAATCCCATCTTTATTTATGGTCCAATATATATATATATATAAGGTTTAATCTCATTAATAGAGAAGTAACAGTTCTTCATTAAGTTCTTAACCATAACAATGATGAATGATAATTTGTCGAAACAAGATGGAATTTTAGTCAAAATAAAACAAGGTTTAATCCGTAAAAGACTTCATATATATATATATATGATGGCTATGAAATTAAATGTGACTAAGCAAATAAATTATATTTCTAGAGATCATTAATGTGTGAAGTCATATCCTAGGATATTTGTTAATGGCAATCAGTGCTTGTTCATATGGTTATATCTTTATATTATATACTATGGTTCATATAATAAACATTTTTATTAGAGTTTCATCAGGTATAAACCTTGGATATTTTAGAGTGTTATAGTTTGTTATATGTTGCATTTCTACATGTGATAATGAAACATTAATTAAAACCAAATTTAGAAATAAAACATTTCAAGAAATAATATTGTTTATTAATAAAAATTTTAAAAAATAATATGACAAAGAGTTATTTAATAATTAAAGAGGAATAAAATTTAAAATAGAAGAATGTAATTTTAAAAGGATTAACAATTGTTTTTGTTAAATATAATGCCTCATTTTATGTTTTATTATACATTTTAATTAAAGAATTTATGTTTTCTGCAGAATGGTAATAGAGAACTGTAGATACTATATATATTATTATTATTATTATTATTATTATTATTATTATTATTATTATTATTATTATTATTATTATTATTATTATTATTATTATTATTATTATTATTATTATTATTATTATTATTATTATTATTATTATTATTATTATTATTATTATTATTATTATTATTATTATTATTATTATTATTATTATTCATTTGTAAATAAATTACTATTTATTATTATTTCTTTAAATACTTTGAGATTTCAATTTTTTCATATGTGAAAATTGTTGGCAGAACATCACGTCCACAGTCTGTTTCATTCAAGAATAATTCATGTGATCGTTGATTTGGCCAGATATTATAAATTGAATATTATGTTTTAGTCAGATTAATCAGTGAAGTATATGAAGAATTAACATAAACACTAAAAATATTATAAAAAAAATTGTGATAAATCATATTATTACAGAACAGGGTATATACTTGGAACATTTCCTAATGATATTCATCAGATAGCAGTCAGATTTTGATATAATCATAAACTTAACTGTGAAGGATGAAATAAATATATTTTATTTAGTGTTATTATGCCAACCTCACATTATAACATAGATTCCAGTACATTTGAAGGTATAATCACATACGTCTTCAGTGCATTTTTGATTATTACATTGATCATATGTAAACTGAAAATTTCACAAATGTCGATCAAAATAACATAAATCAATTTAAAATATAGCTTTAAAGGTAATATGATCGATTTAAAAATATTCATAAATCTTGTAACCAAAGACACCTGTAAAAAAAATAATAACTCCCAAAATTAACATTTTTTTGTTGAAACAACTATTCATTAATTGACTCAGGTCATAGTCACTTTTATACATCTTCCTTATTTATTTAGTATTTAATAATAAAATAGTAAACAGCTTCTAAAAAATTAAAATGGTCATTCTAATTTAAAAAAAAAAAGGAGACAAAGAGAGAGAGAGAGAGAGAGAGAGAGAGAGAGAGAGAGGGAGAGAGAGAGAGAGAGAGAGAGAGAGAGAGAGAGAGAGAAAGAGAAAGAGAGAGAAACTATTCTAAAAACGAGTTTTGCAGTGATTATACAAACCAATCTGTGAATTACAAATATGTTCTTATATAGAACAAGCTGGTCGAATTTTCTGTTTACTTCTTATTTTATGATATTGTACTTTAGTTTCTTCAGCAGAAAGATTTTTCTTTCTGAAATTGTAGCTTTCCAATGTATTCTCTTCTCTGCCATATCTTCCCAGTGGAAACAATTGACATTGCACTTCTTTAAAATGTCTTTGAGGTGATCCTTATAACATAGAGATGGTCTACTTTTCTTACAAAATCCATGTTCAAGTCCACCATAAAACACTCTTTTAGGAAGTCTTCCATTGGTCATTCTTTTACACATCCAATCTGAAGATATGATTTTATAATAGTGGACTCAATAGTGTCATATCATGCAAGCAGAAAAAATTATTGACTGTTTTTTTTAAATCACATTCTTAAATGAAACTTTTAAATACCTTTACATTGTACTGATAAAATGACCATGTTTCACATTCATCCAATAAATTAGGTAAAATAATAACTTTATATACAACTAATTTAGTTATTTCCCTATGATAAAATCCTCAATCTTTTAACTTGTTAAAAGCAGCATCATATTAGAGGCTGTGTTGAATCTCTACATCTAAGTCTACCCATCTACTTATAAAACTACCAAGGTATTTAAATTGGTTTACATTCTCAAATTGATAACCATCCAAGCTGAAAGTTGCTGAGAATTTTTCTTTATTTCCAACATTTTACTTGCATTTGCCTGGCAACAAAAATCATATCTATAATGCTCCTTGATTCCTTAAAACCATATTGAGTTTCTGGAAACCATTCATTTTAAAGCAATCTATTCAGCAAAATTTTTGAAAGTACATTTGCGGTAGTTGATAATAATGATATTTCACTTACAGCATACTTAAGATTGATGGCACCAACTTCATGAACCTAGATAATCCTAAAAAATTCCAATATTTTTAAAACTAATGTATTATTACCATATTTTTAAATTCTCCAGCTATTTCAGCAGGATCTGCAGCCTTTCCATGAACTGTTTTGACTTTATTAAGATGAACTTCTTTGACCAAATATAAATGAGTAAATGAATGAATATATCATTAAAAGTCAACATATCAATTCATGTATATTATTCAAAAGATGATCAAAATACTCTTTCTATCTGTTCAAAATACCACCATCATCATCATATAAGAGAGGGAAATTGCTGAATTTAATAGAATTGTGGTATTGTTTCTCAGGTTCATATGTTGGTTTCAATGCATCAAAAAAAAAAAGGATATAAAATGACCACAATCAGGGAATGTCTGTATCTTCTTTGTAGTTTTAATCTGCCAATCATTTTAATTATCAAATTATTACACTTTGATTCACAAATGTCAATCTTTCTACACTAATATCTTTAGTAACAATTACTTCAGATAAACACATTAATGAATATCACAAATTACTTATTATATATCACTTTAAACAGATTTAGAGTTTATATCTATACTAGTGATAATCTCTAGTTTAGTAAATTGTTATAATAGTGCATGCCCAAAGTTTGACACATGCAAATCAACGTGTAATAATGAGATATTGATAAATATTAAACAAATGATGAAGACATACATAAGAGATTGTGACTTTCTGGTCTACCACAAGTGGAGGCTCTTAGGAGTCTTTTTTTTCAGATGTCTATGTTTATATGTTTCAAGAATATGTGATGGAGAAGAGATTTTAAGGATATTCTAAAAAGATATTGGACATGAAAAAAGAAAGATGAAATTGAATTATTCCATGAAAAACAGTTAATTAAGATCTAAAGTTTACATTTAGGATAGGAATAATCTTTAATTTAATGAATGATTAGTAATATTCATTAACATATTTGTCTGAAATTGATGGTGACAAAGTTGTGAGTACTGAAAGTTTGACACTTGCAAGTCAAAGTGTAATATAAACTTTCCCAGCAGTCAATATTATGTCATAATCAAGATTAAAATTTCAATACTGATTTATTAAGTAAATCAAATACTCTCAATCTTGCAAAGCACAAGATAAAACATTTTGATCCATCTTTTCATCCAAAAAGTTTTAGCTTGTGCTTTGAATTGAGAGTATTTCATTTACTTAATAAACCAGTGTTGGAGTATTAATCTTGATATATATATGATCACTAGATGCTCCATCTAGTGATCATAAAATACAAGTTTAAAGGCAAGTTATGAAATTTATAACTTGTTTTGATTATCACACACATATATATATATATACACACACATTTAAAAAAACTTTACAAAAGTTAATATGTGTTCAACAAAATAGTAATTGATTATAATATATAATAAATATCGATATACATAACATAAATATAATTATATATAAATTATAAGTGTAATAATGCTTAAAGCTAAATAGGTTTGTAAATTTATCATTAAAAATTAGTCAATACTTAGACAATCCCAATATCAATAACAATCAACAAATTCAAACTGTTGTCAAGGCAACTTCCTTTTAGCAATAAAGGTGGAATCCCACCTTTATTAATGGTTTAATATATTTATATAGATACTAAAGATGTTTCAATAATTTCAAGCTCTGTGTTATTACAGTCTTTAGAGCCTATATAAGAATATTAGGCTATTAATAAAGATGGGATTCCATCTTTATTGTTAAAAGGAGGTTGCTTTGGAAACAGTCTGAATTTGTTGATTGTTATTGATATTGGGATTTTCTAAGTGTTGACTGGTTTTAATGATATATATAAATGTATGTGTATACACATCAATATAAAATATTTTAAATTTTAAAATGATGTATGTGTTTATGTATAATGTATGTATAAAAAAAATAAAATTATAATAATATAAAGAATACAATTATTATAATCACAAATATATATGAAAATAAAGTTATCAAGTGTTTATGCAAGTAAATAAGAAACAATATGATGTTCTTGTATTTGACAACTATGAAAAAGACCGCCAGACAATTGAAATTGTTCGACAATTATTTGAGTGAGACAATGCATTTTAGAAATTTATTTTATATACTGAATAATTAAAAGAAAAAAATTGATTTGTCAGAGAATGTAATATGTCAGTGATGGTGAACCTATGGCACATGGTGCCAGAGATGGCATGTTTGAATTTTTTACTGGCATGCAAACTATTTATATATCATACTTTTCTTCAATATATTTTTTGTTGCTAAAATCTGTACTAATAAAAAATTACTGTAAACTAAAAGTAAAATAAATATAATATTACATTAGAATTTAATTTACAATTGAACTTTGATTAAAAACAATAAATTATGCTATTTTAAGTCAAATAAAGTGGTACCGATATATTGTGGTATCATATTCTATAAACCTGTCAAACGATTCCAATAAAACTAGAAAGTAAACTCAGTAAAATATTTTAAAACTCTTTGAAGTAAGTTTTTTCAAATCTAAAGTAAAAGTAATCAAATAGTTTTCTGTTGTAATCTTTTTTCACCTAAATGTGTTGACACCATTCATTTTTTAAATGTAATTAAAATCACAACAAAGAAACAAAATGTGTAAAATCACCACAATCAAAAGTGAAATAATAAATCTTTTATTTATAAAATTATTAAAGCTCATTTAAATTTACTTTTAAATAAGGGTGTTACCATGACTAGTGAAAATAAAAAACAAAAATTATCAACCAGTAGAGAATTTCAAAATTGGTGGACTGCTGAGTATGGAATGATTAAGAAAGACACCAGGGTAGTATGTGTTTTATATTCTGGAACAGTTGTATTGAGAACATCATCGATAAAATGGCATTATGAGACCAATCATAAATTGATCTGTGGAAAAAGTAGAGATAAACAAAAATAATATATTGTCCAAGCATTTAAAAATATAAATATTCAATTGGTAACAGAAATTTGCTGACTTGAGGAATGAGTTAGAAACAATGGAAAATGATCGATTATTGGATATATGTAAAAAGAATGAACTATTGATGTCTGGAATGCTATTCCTGAAACATTTAATTATTTAAAAAAATTAGCAACCGCTATATTATCAATTTTTACCTGTACATATTCATGTGAATCATTGTTTTCAGAAACGAATCTAATTAAAGATAGTTCGAGAAAAAGAGTGACAGATGAATCTAGTTCAGCATGTACATTATTAAAAATGACAAAATATGAACTAGACATAAAATATTTGGCATCCAATGTATAACAACAAAAATCTCATTAAGTAATATTTAGTTATGTTGAATTTATATGTTTATTTCCAAAATTTTGTTTTAATTACTATTAATTTTTTTACTATTACATTTTATTCAACCTGTGTTCTTCTAAATATATATATCGTTAATTCACTTGTATTTAGCTTATTTAGAAATTTTGTTTAATTATTACTGTTATTATTTTGGTTTATAAACTTTAAAAAAACTGCAATAATTAAGTTGTTTATATTTTGATTTGATAACTGTATGCCACGCCAATCATTCAATAAATATTTTTTGGAAATTTTTGGCACACACAAATAAAAAGGTTCGCCACTACCGTAATATGTTATTATTATTATTTTTTCGTATGTCAAATGCGTTGACGGGGAAGCGAACCTGGGCCAGCTGCTTGAAAGAATAATGAACATATATATATTCCTTTGATTTTTTTTTATATGTAAAAAATATAATTAATATGCATATCTAAATCATTTAGCTCATCTAATTATATTTACTAAGGCAATAAACCTCAAATCATGTGCGCTTGAAAATGCGAAGATAGGGATCTCTACAGGTCTTAACCACAAGCTTACGCCTTGGAAGAAAAGGGAAATTACTGATAAAACTTATTTTTTCCCTTTAAAGTAATAATGATTGTAATAAAGTTAATTTTTTTAAATGTTTTATTAGACGTTTTTTTTTATAGATATTTTCAATATTCCAATTTATTTACTATTTATGACATCTTTATATGCTTACAATGCATGCGGTGAAATGGAAGCATCTTATATATTTAAGATATTACACTTAGGGATAAAAGAGAAATGGAGTTGAATTAATGATTATATTTAATAAGATAAGATATATTAATCTTTAATTAAAGTTTATATCTGGATTTAAAATGATATAAATTCTAGCCTAATGAATGATTAGTAAAAAAAAATCATTAAAAATTTATATTAAGACTGTCAAATATGAGAATGTAAAAAAAATGGAATTTGTAGATTAAATTAGCTATTAGGCACAGTATGACACCAACTTTTTTTAAATTACTGTTATATTTATATTTTATTTTTTTATTATTGTTATGATATTTGATAGTTCTACACTCAAGCAGGTAATGATTTGTTCAATTGAATGTACTTTTCAAGATTCCGTCATTCATATTCTTACATCGTAATACAATTTATCCAAAACACTTCAAATATTTTTTATTTTTTTAGCAAAACCCTTTATTTGTACATATATACATACACTTACGTTTCGACTGTGCTGCAGTCTTCTTCAGAACCAATTTACTTTAATCTCTTAAAAAACGTTTTTTTTTTTTTTGCTAAATAATATTCAAAATGGTTTGGATAAATTGTATTCATATAAGATATTACAGCAAAATAAAGAAAAGGGTGATTTTGGTAATATTTTTACATCGTGTTTGAAAAAGGTCATCTGATAATCAAAGCAATTCAAATGACAAGTGATTGCAACTTGAACTTAAATTTCAGTGTAAGAAGAAAAAAACACATTTAACTAATGTAAATATTAATATATTTACTAATTTTAAGATTTATTAAAATTCATTAATTGGGAAAATACAAATTAAAATTAAGAGAGAATTATTAACTACCTCACTTCCAGAATGATTTAGAAAATTTTTGTCTTTATGAATATTTATTCTAAAATATTCCAGTGAAACATCTGGATAATATTGGTTTTTACAAGTAGTCAGAAATTATTTATTTGCATAATCCAGCAATGTTTATTAATAACATAAAGGGCTTCATAAATTTGATGACTCAGTATTTTAATATTGAGATGTTATAATAAATTGTGTTGAGAAAATGAGGAGTAAAGCCATACTGCCATTTGTAATGATTAAGTGATATTATTTGTTTGTAAGACAGCATTATGGTATTTACTTGTTTCATCTGCTTTCAGGACATGAAGTTTAGGACATACAATTCAATGAATATTACTCATGTTTATATGAGCTATTTACTGTATTTAATTGGATCCAGCATAGTTTTCAAATTAGCGATTGTGATTTACTAATAAATTCTGACATTATATTTAATGCTCGAATGCTCCTCTCTCCCTCTTGTTTTTTTATAGTAAATTGTGTTATCTGTTCTTGTAAAAATTTGAATATATTTTAGTAGAGATGAACCACTACTTTCAGCATTTAATATCACTTGCTAAATGTTTCAGACATTCATCTGTTTATAAGATTAGTATGTAACATTTGGTATTCAAAATCTGGTAGCACAAAACCATAAGAAAAGCAAAGGAATAAATAACTCTCATTAATGTTTTACCTACCCAAGTTAAGCAAAATAAAGATCAAAACAAGCTTAAATCAAAGGAAAGTTTAAAAAGGTAAAGATATGAGCTGCAATTCATGTTGCTTATGGTGCCATTTTCTTCTATCCTCTTCCATCACAGTTAAAACCATGCAGCTTCCAAAAAATTTCCACAATGCTATCAGAATGGGGGTCTTAAAGTAAAAAATATGCTGCTTAGGGTTTTTTGGAAGCTATTTAATTTAATGATAATAGAAGAAAGTGATGAAAGATGGTATCATGAGCTGCATGAATTTTGTTTCTAATCTTAGTTTTTTTAACTTCCCTTCTATCCCATCTTGTTTTGACCGTTTATTTTTAGGAGCTTCTGTTTTGTTTAACTGCTATAGATAGAATTCTAATAAAAGTATTAATAATGGATCTTTCTCACACAATGGATTAGCATGTCTCACAGTGTGTCCATCTTCTTGATTTTGCTTCTCTGCTTTCCTCATTATCTCATGCTATCAGCTTTCGAAGAATGCAAAATATTTCACATTTTTCTGTGCTCTATTAGCAACAATTTTAATGTATTTGAAAAGTCTAAATAAAGTTTGAATTTTTCTAAGACATTTAATAATTAATATTAGATGATAGAAATAGTACAACATATAATTATAACTAAAATACGATCATCATAAACTTTTAGTCACACATAGGACAATATTATGCCCAACATAAAATATTGACTGAGATAATAATACAAAAAAAAATTTAGTATTAAGTTGTTTATGGTTGAAAATAAAATTTATTTATTTAAAAGCTGATCTTCATTTTAGCTGAAACTAATCTGTATCGTTATCTTAAAATTATTTAATCATTATCTATGACAATTGGAGTACCATCTTCTCTGAGAATGAAAACTGAAAGAATACTTTTTTATTTCAAGAGGCATCTTTGGTCTGTTATGATTTTATGAATAATCTGTAATAAAATTTTCTTGAATAAAAATGTGCATTGATTGAGTCCTTGCAGCACCATTTTTTGTGGTATATATGCTCCATATCATACGGCAGTAAACAGGTGGATTCAACAGTCTCAGTTTGATCAAGTAAATAGAATTGCTGTGTTCAGTCTGTCAATTATGTACCACAATCTGACATGACCTTTGAAAAAACATCATCATCATCATCATCATCATCATCATCATTATTATTATTATTATTATTATTATTATTATTATTATTATTATTATTATTATTATTATTATTATTATTATTATTATTATTATTATTATTATTATTATTATTATTATTATTATTATTATTATTATTATTATTATTATTATAATAACAATTTGATTTACAATTGTCAAATTTTCTGCACTCACAATTTTGACATCAACCATTTCAGATAAATATATTAATAATTATTACTAATCATTTATTTAACTAGAAATTAACTTTAACTCATATATAAACTTAAAACTTCAGCTAAAGATTAATAGATCTGTTTTTTAATTAGATGCAAACACCTGGAATAAATCAACTTCATCTTTTTTTTATGTGTAATATTTTTTAGATACATGCCTTTACCCTGAAATATGTGGAAACTATATGTGAGGATTAGCATAGATATCGTTATCACTTTATATTCACTATATTTATTCATTATACAGTATATAATATTATGTTTTGATTATAGAATTAAAATGTGATTAATATACTTATCTAATTTTTATGTAAGACGATCAATGTTTTCATTTATAACATATAGGGAAAAGAAGATTTTTAGTGTTAACAAGTACAAAAACAAAAAAGGACATTTTCATTCAGTACAATATATAATGAAAAACATTCTTTGATTACATATTGTAACATTTATTATTTGCCTTTTCTTGTATTTACTGTAACTTATATGTATATAAACAATTTGAATGTTTAACCTAGAAAAGGTAGCTGATTTTTATTATTGTTATTATTTGCCGAGCATGCTTTCAAGACTACTGGTCAGAGTCATACTTCTCACTCTTTTGTTGCAGAAAGCAATATTACATTAAAAGCACGTTCAGCAAATTATAACAATAATAAAAACTGCATTACCTTTCCTTAGTTAAAAATTCAAAACATGTATATATATAAAATACTGCAACATAGTACATTAATAGTAAATTTTAAAATATATACTTAATTAAAATATATTTAGTTAATCAATTTTGGATTAAAATTTTTATGAACGTTATTTTGCCTGCAGCAAAAATACGAGCATCGTAATTGTAAAATACAGTTGTTGTAAAAAGAAAAAAATTATTTTAGGTACTATGCACTTAATAATCAAATTTATATAATCATAGATTACTAAGACTATCATTTACTTGCTTAATTTGAACTGAACAGTCATAAGGCCCAGTATTTAATGTGATTGTTTACTTCGGAGATAACACTGATAATTCTTCTATTTTAAAATGCTCTTCTACAGCTATCTGTAGTGATATTTCCTTAGTTCTTTTTTTAATTGCTAAAACTGTGAACTAACAAATGTTGATTTCAAAACAAAGCAAAACTCTCCATATAGTAGTGCCATCTTGTGCTAGTATGAGATAGTGATCATGTGATGTTTAGTGGTTTAAATGTTGATTTATTAATTCGAAATAAAATTGGATAAATTTGTTCTTTAATAGTCAATAAAGGTAAAAGTATACTTAATCCAGCTTCCACATGTTTGATGATTTTGCTTCTTTGTTTTGAGTTTGTGAGATTATTTCAAAAAAATTTTGGAATAACAAAATATGTGACTTTTCGTGTAGTTTATTAAATATTTTTGGTTACTTTTACACAATAATTGGATGATAATGATTTAAATTCTTATTTTTAAAAATAGAAGTTACCCATAATGTTAACAAAATCATGTCCAGTATGATGACTACATCTTGTGAAACCAATTGCCGATAGTTTATTGACACTATAATAGAATCTTTTGAGATATTTTAAAAATTATAAATGAAATTTTAACATTTTATAACAGAATTTTATAGATTTATCAATGCTTCAGATTTATTCATTCCATTTTAAAAATACATTTCAGTTAGCAAAGATTTTGTTAATTTTTCTTGAATCACATGCTTGATTTCTTTTCATCTCACCATGGTGATAAAAAAGTCCTTTGTTCTCATTATATACTAATTTTTTCAATATTTTCAAACTTCAAATATGACTTTTTTAAATGTTTTTCATTTGTAAACTTAACTTTTTAAGAAATCAAATCCATTTATTGAATTTTAGTATAGGGTAAAAGTTTTTACTAAAATAAAACATTAAGCATTGACAAAAATTGCCTCCAGGGCCATAGGAAGTATCAATCTGTTACAGGGTTATAGCAATAATTTCAATTTGTTCCTGATATATTCAAGATAATGGCAATAAAGCAAAAATAAAACAATATATAATATGGGCGAATAAATAAATAAATAAAAAGATTTAATCATTTACATTATTAAACTACAGCAATCAATTGTAAATGATATTTTTTATCTACTTTTAATTTAATTTCAACTGCATTTATATAAAATGAACAATACTCAAAAATTGTTGTTAAAAAAATTAGCAACAATGAAAAAAAAAAAATCAAAGTTTTATTGGTTAATTATTACAAAAATAAAATATTTGATAATTCAACAATACATTTTAAAATATACATTATATTATTTTTCCCCTCTATTATTTTGTTTTAATTTAATTAATTGTGATTTAGAAATATTATTTTCTGTCTGCATAAGAAGCAAAATGGTGGATATCAGTAAAGAAATTATATATATATATATTAAAATTATAGCTACTGAAATGTTTTTATAGCATATATTTATCCACAGATAAATACTTTTTTCATTAATAAACTGCTTAGTAAAATGTTTATTCATTAATTAACTCCTTTTTTCAGTTTTATGAATAATTTTTAAAATTGGGTTTTATAAATTTTGAATTTAAGATATTTTTTTCCCATAGGAATTTATTATAATTGCTTATTTTTATATGACATTTTTGATTTAAGAGACCCTTGGGGAAACAATTAAGCTCATTGATTGGTGTAAAGATGCTCTTAAAATTGCCACCCTGCCATTTATTGTCCTAAGTGAAAATTTGTTTTTTCTTAATATATATATATATTTGATATAAAGAAGTATTAATGTGTGTATGTGAAGAGGGTATTTATAAATGAGATAATATTTACTATCTTTTATTGAAGAAATTTTTTTTATTATAAACTGTCATAGTTTCAGCTAAATAAGCGAATAGCCATAACTTGTATTTCAATTTGGATATCTCTAATAAAAACTTGATGAGTACAGGAAAATATGAGAACACTTTTGGATGTTTAGAATTTAGAATTTCTTTTTTCACTTCTATGTTTTTAATAGCAGAAAAGTGAGCATATTTTCTTCATAATAAAATTGACAGTTGGAGAAAGTCTGAAATACTTAACTCAATAATTAGGATTGATGTATAATAGTGTGAAGATAACTATATAATTATTCTTGAAAATTTGGCCTTGTAATATAACCTAGAATACTGAGGGGAAATGTCTCAAAATTTTTTTTGAAAAGATACTTCCATCAATAGTTGCAGCCAATGAATACTTTTCAGTTGTAATGTTATCTAAATAATATTTCTAGGTAGACATTTATTATTTTTCAATGTAATTTAATTTTTTCTTCATAGTACTTTTTGACCTTCATTGGCCTTTTTGGCAACATATAAATTGTAAAAATTTTAAATATAAAAAAGCATTTACCAAAAAAAAAAAAAAAAAGGGGGGGGGGGGCTACATTCTAATATCTTCTATTAGCAAAATAAAGAAATCTAAAATATTTTTATAGAGTTATTTACTTTGGAAATAAGTACAAAAAGAGTAATTTTAAATTTAAGATTAAGTGGAGTTCTATCTTTTAACAATTTGTGGATTTCCATCCCAATTTCACTTTTTCAGAACAATTATTTTTAAAGTTATTCACAGTTTATTACAAAAATGCTTACAACCGTAAAAGAGAACATTGGAATGGAATTACAGATTTCTGTAGCAAAATAATACAATGTTAAATAACTTATTTTTAAATGAAGTCAAAAGTTTCTGTATATAGGCCACATAACCAGACATTTTGTTACTCGGCTTACATTGACTAGGTAACAACGACATCTTTATTCAATTTTAAAAAGTATGGAATAAATATAATGCAGAATGAGTGGCAGTCAGATAGTCATTAACAATTTTTGGTTAGTTATATTTCTACTTTAAAATACTAACTTTTACTATACCCATGTAGTTGGCTGTTTTGAAATTTTTATCTTAACTTTTGAATTTAGTTCAGGTTTGTTTTTACAATTATGCAGGGCAAGCAATAACTTACTCATTACTCTCCTCCAAGCTTACATCATTGCTTAGGACCTATTATATTTACAAGATTCATCAATATTCATAGCTGTCTTCTATTCCAAATAAGATAGCAGTACAAGTAATGATGATAACTGCAGGCATATATCATTTGAGTCATTCGGTTTAGAAATATTGATACCATCGCCAACTCTGTCTTTAATGATAACTTCAATTCTCCAATCATAAATCATAGCAGCAGGAAGTATATAATATAATGGAAATGTTAATAAACAACATATATCTGAGCTGTTAACCCTATATTTTTCTCCCAATTGTTCGCTCACAAACTAATAAACTATTTAACAGAAAGATGCATTTTACCTATAGATCTATTCTATTGTTTATGCACACTTACCCAAACACATTTTATGTTTATCCAAACAGCTATACTTAAAAAAAAAAAAAAGATATGGACCAACTTTGACTCAAAGTTCACACATTTCTTACTAGCAATAATAAGTGCATCAATCATTTATGCTCTTTGTAGTGATATTGATCTAATCGACTCATTATTTTTGGATCTTTATTATTCAGTTAAGAGTAGCTATCTGGGCTTACCTACCTGATAGTATTCTGAGTTTGCTTTGGATATATTCAGCTAAATGAAAAAAAAAATCCCATTTAAGCTTCACTTTATTTCTGACAAACAAATATACTACTATTACTATAGCGTTAGATTTTTAAACAATATAATATATATTTACATAAATTATCGTCATTTATCTTTCTTAAAGAACTTTTCATAACTCATCTCACAATATTTTCTGCAGTGTTTCTATGTGTTTATTTTTTAATTATATACTCAGAAATTAGCTAACTTTTTAAAATCTCAGCTTTTTTAAAACAATGTTATATATATATAGTTGTGATTTTCATTAAATCATACATTCAAACACGTAAAGATATTAATAGTGAAGTCTAAAATGAAAATAAAATTTATCACGTAGCTAAACATTTTCCCAGGTAACTATTCTATGCATTTCAGCTAATCATTCAATATGGATAGATAAATTTCATCTAGTTATTTTTAATTGTAATATTCTCCAATCAGCCCTTGATTATTACACCAATGATTACTTTTTCAGTATTTTTTAGTATTCTTGGAGCGGAGCTGAAAAGTCCACGCAGAATGTTATTTAAATTTGATATGTTGAGTAAAGAAAGAAATAAAAATCTGTGTTTAGGAAAAGAATCAGAAAGAGAAAGAAAAGAGGGAAGGGATTTGGACAAGAGACGAAGAGAAGGTAAAAGAGAGAGAGAAAAGGGAAAGGAAAGAAAGGAAAGAGAGAGAAACAAAAGGGGAAGAGAGAAAAGAAAGGAAAGGAAGGTGGAGAAAGAGAGAAACTATTTTTTAAAAAATTGAGTGTAATTATTCAAAGGCGAAATAATTATACAAGTTATTAACTTTTCCGAAATTAAAAACAAAAAAGTCAAAAGATGAAAAGAAAGAAAGATGAAAGCAAACGGCCTTTTTTTTTTTTTAAAAAAAAAAAATGCCCGAAAGGGTTGTGGGTTCGCGTCCCGGCCGATGCTATGACACATGAAAAAAAAAAAACCGCTTAGAGATAGAAGTGGAACCAAAGGATAAAAAAAAAAAAAAATGTTTTAGTTATTGTACAATCAATTGCTCATGCAGTCGAGCGACATTTGAAAAGTGGCAGCAGAGAAACCAATTCTCTTCAATTGATCAATCGAAAATCTATCCAAAAATTTTGATTAAAATAAAAATGAATTTATTTTTAAAATAAAAAAAAAGCTGAATTTTAAAATCCTTTTTAAAGTTCATTAGAAAAAAGAGAAATATAAACTGAGAGAAACAGCTAAGAAGGAAAGCAAAAGAAGAAGAGAGAGGGGAAGAAGAGTAGAGAAGATGAACAGAGAAAGAGAGAAGTAGAGGAAAAAAAAGAGAGGAAATGCAATACAGCAAAAATTATAGAATAAAAGAAAATACATTACAGTTAAAAGCAGTTTCGCTATTTAAAAAATGAAAAAAAAAAGAAAAAAGAAATAATTAAAAAAGATAAGAATTGTTTAAGATCTACATATTTGCTTTATAATTTAGTCTAATTTGTTTTTCTTTAATTATAATTAAATGTACATTAGGAATGACGTCAAATTACTTTATTATGAGCTTTTTTTGTGTGTTTATTAGCTCCCGAGCTGAAATGAAATTTCAATACTTTATTAATTAGTTTGCCTTCTTATTTTAATTGAGAATTTTTAAGTGCCTCCTTGGTTTAAAATAGTTGAACATGCAAAGTTTCGCTAGAGCTGAACCCTAGTCAATCAGACGTAAGCGTAATGAACCACATTAATTATCCGGTAATCTGAAAGTAAGCAGATTGTCAAAACCGCGCAATGATAATATCCATTAGTTCTGTATTTCATAAAAAGATAGCCATCTGTTTACAGGTGTAGGTTCTTCATTGCTGCCTGTTCCTTCGTCATAGCTTCCATCATCTGTCACCTTCATTCTGCCAGATGATTTAATCGTACGCGGCGAGATGTACGTTGCTCGCGTGCTGTTCGCGTGACAGACCTCAGTAAAAGTTCATATCACAAAGCTCTCTCTCGCTTTTTTTATACTCTCCCTCTTTTTCTACGAGTCTTGCATATTTTATGAGTTTTCAGCTATAGAAAACTTTTTTTGTATTTCATATACTAATTGGAAGGTTAGAAGCCTTTCAAAATTATTGAATGGCTGCCGAAGTTGAGTTGCTCTTACTGCAATTAGCTTAGATTAGAAAGTCTGTTTAGATTCTCTGAGGTTCCAGCGGGAGCGAATACAAGGGTGGGGCTGACATAAGAAAAAAAATAGTTGAACGGTATTATGCAAAACTTCTTTTAGCATGCACTTGCAATAATTAATTATATCTGCACTCCAGTGTAATAGCTTATATTTCATACAGAAGTCAAATGAAGTTTCATTATATATATATGTATTTATATAATGTTGCATTTTTTACTCTTTTTATGAAATACACATTATAATAATTCCTTTTAACGTACGAAATCGAGGAAAGTTTGAGATGAAAATATATACAAATATATATCAGATTAAAGCGATGAAAATAGAAAGAAGAGACAAAATATTCAGCCGAAAGTTACAGAGCACGGTAATGTTAGAAATAATGGCAGAGAAATTTGAATGAAAAATACTTTTGCTAAAAAGATTTTAATAAGCTTAGGATAGTCTTGCGTTGTTAGCCGAGAGGTATCGCAGCCGTCATGCAAGCAAGTAGTTGGTTGCAGACGGTTGTGGGTTCGCGTCCCGGCCGATGCTATGACATATGAAAATAAGCTTAGGATATTATTCCGCCTTTTTTTTTTTACCCCCTGTGAAATGTAAATTTGAAAAAGAGGACTGCTAAATGTTTTATTTAGAGCATAACTTATACACAGAAGAGATTTAAACAATTACAGAGAGAAAAGAAGTATACACAGAAGAGATTTAAACAATTACAGAGAGAAAAAAAGAAAAATACTGAAAGCTTTATACACATCTATTTCGAAAAGAATGGAAAAGATAAATCAGATAGATGAGAATACATATATAAATGATAGAAGAATCATAAAATATATATATTAAATAAGCATTTATTTTATATAGCGCATGTTTATAAATTGTAATACATTAAAGCTCAACACAAGAGCTTGACAGGCTGATCTTTAAATATATATTGAACGTGAATACTGAGGATGAGAGAAAGAAAGAGAAAATTTAGTCATGAATATAAGAAGAGTTGAAGAAAGGAAAGACATTTGAAGAAGATATTGTAATGTAGATTCTCTCTGTGATGTCACTTGTAAATCCAAATCTATTAAATTTATTGCAAATTCTAGGATAGCTTACCACTTTATAGCTTAGCTATCTTTACACTTCAGTGCATTGAATGATCCAAAATATGTTCACATCAGAATTAAAAAATATAATTTGTATTTAACTGTAGACAATTCTTTTTGATAACTAAGTTAATCTCTAATTTTCATCTAGACTGCATTTATGTTCATATCTAATTGTAAATTGCCATTTCCTGTTTGATATGTCATTATTTGTCAGTAAATATTAGTGCAATATTTATCCATTTATTAGTACACACTCATAAAAATATATGGCTATTCTAATTTCAGAAGAAGAAAAAATTAAGATGAGGAGAAAAAGCAATACATCAAAACATAAATACACCGACATACATCACAAATTGATGTTTAGACTATTTGATATATTTTCATGTTGTCTGTAAACCCCCCTCCCCAAAGAGTTCAACACCTTGTCTCATTGTACATCTCCATTGTTTTTTATCTTCTTTAAAGATTTCTGGAATAATTTTTATATTGTAAATGGGATCTATCTCAACCATGAAAATTATAATCAAATTTTCTATAAAATATATTTTTAGAAAATTATGTATTATTTATTCACTTCCTCCCTAAACTATTTACAGCATGGTCTAAATATAGAAGCCCAAAGGATAAAATTCCCCTTCCATGACTTTTCATTTTGTAAATAATTTTATCTTCATTCGATCTGAATAATTGCTTCCAAAAGCCATCCTTAAACTGTTCCAATGACAGATATTTCAATGCCTTAGAGATTTTTCATCATTAACAATAACATTTACTCTCATATTATTATGAAAAGGCTGCATATTCATGGATAAACAACCTAATTCAGATATTCTATAGATATATTCAAATAACTGAACCACAAACCTTGATCAAATCAGTAAAAAACAGTTAGGATATACTTTTTTATTTGTACCTTTAAAAACCATGTCTGTGAATGTTTTTTAAATCTCTAACATCATTCTGAGCCGAATAAATCTCTTCTTTATCATTATAAAAAAACAACATAATCACTAAACTTTTTGAAACTTCTTTTGTTGTAGACAATAACAATGAATGATCCACATGGTTATTGGAGAACAATGGTGCAATTTCATAGAGAAGTCACAGTATGGGTTGTATCAATATACACTATATTAATTACATACGGTCCAAAAATGTAAATAAATAACAGATGAAAGCATTAACATTTATAAATGTAATACATTTTATAATATGATAGCAATCATTTTTTTTGTCTTATATTGCCATACATTATCAATTTTATCAATAATATTTCTTTGGGTTGTGTGGAAAGTATATACGTTTTGTTCTTTGCTTTGATGTGGTACAATATTTTATGTAATGTGTTGGAAGTGTAAAGCAAAGTTTTATGAAATGTAAAAAAATTCACAAAATATCTTTCTTAAATAATAAAATGAGAGTTATCAATTTAATAATAACAAAAAAGAGGAACTGTGAATATTCTTGTATTGCATTAGAAAGCTTAAAGTTTGAAGACTAACCAATAAGCTGAAGTAAATTATATCAAGTAGAGATGACTGCATAAATTCCAAAGTTGTACAAACTTAAAAACATCAAAACAAGTAGAAAGACTTATTGTCCAAGAGATTGTTATTGTTTCCATAAAAAAATAAAGCAGATATTATGAGTAAAACAAATACCATTCAGAATGAGTCTAATTGTGATAAAATTTGGTACATCATTATTCATTTTGTATATATATATAAATAATGATACACTAAACTTTTTGTTTTTATTTTTTGAGTGAATGTGAAAAAGTGAACACAAACAATTAATATATGTCAAACATTGATTGTTGAGAGGTCAGCGAGCTGCTTTACAAGCAGTTGTCCCAGGTTAGCGGGTTCACATTCCTGGCTGATGCTATGACACATGAGAAAAAAAACAAACAGTTAATATATGTGCAAATGTGCTCCCTAAATTTATTATTGATAATTACATTGATATTTTTTAAATTTTACTTATACTATAATCTTAATTTATACATGCTTATTTATGTGTATTGAAAATTCTGTACATTTGTTTTTCAATGAATGATATGTGTTCTATTATAATCAAATCTTATCATCGAAATAAGCTATTACACCTAATAAAAATGAAATTAGGTAGGATAGTAACAAATTATAGCAAATATCGTGGATCCACTGTATATTAGTAAAAAAATTGAATTTGAACCTGTGACCCTTCATTTTTAAAATTTATTAAAAACATGTTTTAACTTATTGTGTTAATCATATTGTGGATCGGATTTCTAATGTGTTAATTATTAAATATTGTCATTAGACAATAAAGTATATGAAATACATATACGTAATGAAAATAAGAATCAATGTTTATCTTCAACTTTTTTTTTTAATTTCCAGAATAACGAAGTTGCTGAAGTTAACAGATAAAACTACGATTGTTTATAGATCCATCAACGCACTGGACTTATAGTTTAAATCAGTTGTCTTCAACCTTTTCACACCTGCGGCCCGGCAAAAATAAGGATAAGATTTCATGGACCGACAGAAGTTTACAGATACATTTTCTTAAAGATGTAACCTGTTTTAACCTTAGATAAGCATAATTGTTATAACTGACCAGAACAGCAAACTAGTTATTGTGTATTGTAATGGTGTTGCTTACCTTCATATGCTGAACATAGAAAACAGTACAATAACAATTGTTCTCATTAATGTGCTTGCATTTCTATGTTTATTATTTCATTGTTAAAACATTCAAGAATAAAATGTTATTCACCTGAATGTTGGGAAATATCATAACTAGTGTAATTACATGGCAATGATTATGATAAATGTAATATCTGTATTTGATGTTAAATATACAATATGGTTATATATATATGGAGGTTGTCTTTTGATAGTAGTAAGAGCAAAATAGAAATCGCGTAATTAATCACCGTACAGTCCAAAAAAAATTCGCCGTATTTTAAATCTGAAAAAATAAAACGAAACGTGTAAAAGTCTGAAGTTTTGATGTTATTGTAATTTTTTTTTGTGTGCTGGTGTGTTGAAAGTATCAAAAAATGTAATTAATAGGAAAAGTTTTTTTTAAAAAATGATAAAATAGATATCGCGTAATAGAAATAAAGCAAAAAAAAAAAAAAATCGCAAAGTTATTTTTTGTTTGTTTTTATTTTTAAAAAAAGGTTAACAGAAATTGGTTTTAAAAATAAAAGTTTTAGTATATTAGCAGTATACAAATAAAACCAAAAAATATCGCCTTATAGGCCAAAAAAAAAAAGTGCGCGTATTTTTGAACAAAAAAAAAAAGAAAACGAAACTTGAAAAAGTAAAAAGTTTTGATCTTGTTTTAACACAATGCCAACAAGCGACCGTGATTGGCTATCAAAAAGACAACTGGAGTTTGTATAATAAAAAACCTTTTTTTTTAAATTTTGAATTTTTTTAGAAAAATAATAAATTTAATTCTATCTCTCCATAAACATCTGTGATAAATAGAAAAACAAATTAATTTATGTATGATTAGATTTTATTTTTGTTCTGTTTCTTATTTTTTAACAGGGTAAAAATGCGATGAAAAAATAAATAAAAACTGTTTATATTAATTAAAAGTTTAAAATCGTATTATTTTGTTATTACTAACTTTCTTGCCAGTCTAGCACGACCTGGCAGAAAACTTTTGCGGCGGGTGGTTGAAGACCATTGGTTTAAATTGATTAAAATATATGAAATATACTCCATGTTGGCAAGAACATTTATCAATCACATAATGCTGCAGATTTTTTTTTAAAAGGTTGCAATCAAGATTTCATTTTTCTTAGTTTCACAAAAAGGAATGTGAAACAAGAAGTTTATATTGTGATCGTTATTATCATAAATATTATATGTGTTTTGTCTTATAATATTATATGCATTATTATTAGATATAAAAACTGGTTTGTGTAAAAAAATAAAATGTGTAATAAATGTAAATTTGATCAAATATATATAAAAAGATAAAATAATCTTATTTGTTGTGAATTTTATTCATTTTTTAAAAATATGAACACAGGCAAGAAACTATTATGTTTATTCTTGATATTTTTCTTTCTAGGATAAAAGCTACAATTGTTGAAGAATAATAATAAATGGCTAGTATATAACTTTGGTTAATTTAAGTGCATTAAACATGGTATTTAATATATGTAATACTTAACTGATTAATAGCTAATAATAGCTATAGTTGTGGGTCATTTCGAATTGATAATGATAGTTACAAGCTTTTTGTGTCAAATAGTAATATATTCTATTTTGCTAGTGACTTTATATATTCATGGTAAATAATATTAGTATTAGATTTGTCTGTTATCATGTTGAATAATTATAATGATAAGTGTATAATATTTTAGAATATGTGGTAGGTCTATGTGTATAATATTTTGGAATATGAGGTAGGTCTATGTTGCATCACATCAGGTGAACTTATTCTCCTTTCCTGAGTGATGATATAAATGACCACTGTAGGTGAATCATGAATGATGCCCATCAAACTTTGAGCAGATTAAGGCCATATTTTTGTAGTATATTGATCTAGTTATTAAATAAGGGACTAATCACCCCTTTCTTTTTCTCATATCCCTAAAGGTGATCCAGAAGCAACAATAGGATTTCAAACCATGTGTTGATATACTTGTTAAACAAGGGATCGATTGCCCCTTCCTTTTATAACCCCAAAGATGCTCCAGAAATGATAGCAGGATTACAACCATATGCAGTCACAAGATGACCATGGTCTAGGTTGATACATTGTTCTCTTTGCCTTAGATCAAACCTACTATATCTTTGAATATATCATATGTTTTATTATCTTTTATATTCCTAAGTTCTAATGGTTTGATATCGATAATAGTAGAATCGTTTCTAAAATATTGTATTTGAAAATGTAGATTGTACTTAGCACTAAGCAGAATGATGATAAAAGATAATATTAATTAAAAGTATTTTTAAAGTAGAATGTTGCTTAATATCTATCCATTCAAGATGATTCCATCTATACCATTAATTTATGTTATATATCATTTATATTCAAGTTGTTTTAAAATGCTAATAAGCAGGGCCGGCGCTGGGTACTAGGCGCCCGCATGCAAATTTGATTTTGGCGCCCCTGTCAATATGTATGTTTACTAAGGTGACCCGACCGTGTCCCGTGGCATTTTAAAAAAGTCATGATTTTTAGAAAGAATGCACGATGTAATGCTATTTTTGATATCAAAAATAGCATAAAATTGATTGTTAAATTATATATTATTTCATACAAACGGTTTGTATAAAATAATATATAATTTAACACGGCAAATTTAGATGTTAGAAAAATTTGCAGAAATTTTAAAAATAATGTGTTTGTTAAAAATAGACAGAGTGATTCAAATATATATATATAATAAATTTAAAAAAAATAATGTTTGAGATTAAAATATTTAAATGTTTAAAATAATTTTCGAAAAACATTTACATATTTTAATCTCAAATATTTTTTTTTTTTTAAATTTCATATTTATTATTTGCGTCACTGTCTGTTTTTAACAAACCCATTATTTTTAAAATTTTTGCTAATTTTTCTAACCTCTAAATTTATGCAAATATTAGCAAATTTAAGAATAAATTTACAATTTATAAATGAAATAATTTTAAAAAAAGATAATATTACAAACATACATATTTAATTTATTATTATTAATGTACGCTATATCTATATAAACGCTCCATATAAACCAAATTTTTAATCAGCCCCCCCCCCCCCGTCAATGGTGTCCCGTTTTATCAATGTTAAAATCTGGTTACTTTAATGTATACCATCTACATGTTATAAATATTAGTGTACAAAATCTTTCTAAGGGAAACAAACAAGGCAATGTAAATAAATAATTTTTAATATTAAAAAAAAAGAAAATACAGTTAAAAAAAGTAAATGCATTACAAAACATGTTATAATTATAATAATTTTATACTCCTTGACTTCATATTAATAAACCTTGATATGATTGTATTTATTTCCAGTTCTGCACAAATATCATTTTCAATAGCAATTAATGCCAAATTAACAAGCCGTTTTTGTGACATAGTTGTTCTCAAGTAAGTTTTAATTAATTTTAACTTAGAAAAAGAGCGTTCACCGCTTGCAACACTAACAGGTAATGTTAATAATATGCTTAAAGCTATTGATAAGTTTGGCATAGATAAATTATTAGAAACTATAAAATTAAGTGTTTCGAAAGGGTTTTGAGAATTTAAAAAATCCTTTTGAAAAATATCTCGAAAAGCACATAATTCGTCGAATAAATCTGTAGCATTAATATCTTTACTGTTATCAAATTTCAAAATATTTTCTAAATCTTTGCATTTTGCTTGTAACTCGCTCTTATTAATTTCTGATATTTTATTTAGAAAATTGAAATTATTATAACATGCTTCGAGGAGTTCAAAGCGTTCTGTTAAAGAATTAATCGCTACATCTAAAAGTGTAAAAAAACACGTTTATTTTAAATTTTTCTTCAGGTATTTGAGGTGTTTCGTCCTGATGCTCGTAATCAAATTGACGAGTTTTTTTCCGTTGTCGAACTTCTTTGGCAGTTTTAAATTCTTTCTCTCCATCAACCTCTTCGCTAAGTTCATCTGCAATTTTGAGAATGTTTTTGAAATTTGAATCTGATCGATATTCTCGTAAAAATTTATTTAGATTTGCGATCGATTCTAAAGCAAGTGAAGCATTCATATTTACATTTTGGAGCATTTTACTGACAGGATTTATTCTATTTAATATATCATGCCAAATTATTAAAGAACAAATAAATTTGTAATCCTTAAGGTTAGTGCAGAGTGATTGAGCTTCATGTTGAATTTCTCTATTAAAAGATTCGTTGTTCATTATTTCATAGAGTGCATCATAAATTTCACCCAACTGATACCGTAGAGGCCGGATTGCATCAATTCTGCTTTTCCATCGTGTTTCTGATGGTTGTTTTAGAGTTAAAGTTTTAATAAATTTTAAAAGGATTGACCACCGTTTATAAGATGATGAAAAAATTGTATATTTTTTGAACAATTGCAAAAACCAATTGTATCTACATTGACTTTGGTGGCATCGTTTATGATTAAGTTTAAAGAATGAGCAGCACATGGTACGTAAAATGCACGAGGGTTTTTGGTTAAAATCAAATTTTGAAGTCCAGCCTTTTTGCCTTTCATGTTGGCCCCATTATCATACCCTTGATCACGCATGTCTTCAATGGGAATCTTCCATTTTTCCAGTTGTTCAATTATTGTTGTACATAAACCTCGTCCAGTGGAATCTGTTATATCTATGAAACCTAAAAAGTTTTCTCTAATTTTAACCGTTCCATTATTACAAAAAACGAAGCGAATAATTATGGTCATTTGTTCAGTTTTACTTGCATCTGGTGTACAATCTAAAATAATAGAATAATATTTGGATTTCTTTATCGATAATAAAATTGTTTCCCTAATTGCTGTACTTAAAATTTCCAATAATTCATTTTGGCTATCTTTGCTCAAATAATGTACTCTATTGTTTTGATCTAGGGCCCTCTCAACATGATTTTCCATAACGGGATCAAACTTCGCAAATAATTCAATTAATTTTAAAAATTTCCGTTATTTTTTTCGTATAATTTATCAGATGATCCGCGAAATGCTAAATTTTGACTACCAAGGAATTTGATAATTTCAATCAGCCGTTCCAAAACACTCCTCCAATGTTTCTTTTCCATTTCATATAAATTTTGAGATTGACAATCAATAGTAATTTTGTTTTTTAATCTTTTCTCAAGTTCATTCCAATTCAATAAACTTTTCATGTGAGCCATACTAGTTTCATGTCTGTGTAAAGTTGTACTTAAATTTCTCCAATTATTGTATCCTTCTATGAGGCTAGATTCAGTAGATCCAAAAACTTTGCAACAAAAGCAAAACACAGAGTTCAAAATTTCGGAATAAATAAGCCATTTTCGAAAAACTACTTCTCCGTTTTCCATTTTTCTATTATAATATACATCAGAAAATTTACGGCCATGTACATCGTTCGGATATATAATATCTTTCTTTTGAACAGGCCCCATTTCTACTAAAATAACACGTAGTTTGTCATCGATTTTATTCCATTCAGCTGGATCTTCTAAATTTGTACACATTTGATATGATATTGGCACAATGACTTTGTTGTCACTTAACTGTTTCTTACTAAAATCTTGTTCAATATTTTCAACAGTTCCCTGTGATCTAGATGATGTGCACGGTTCTGGTTCTTGTTGAGTATAAGCTATTTCAGAAGCAGTTGATATTTTAAGATATTTATTAAGTGATCCACTTTGTTTTTTAATGTTTGCTATTTTTTCAGCTTGGCGTTTACGATTTTGTGCACCGGATAGTTTTTTCTTAGTTTTTGATTCCATATTACTTTTACTCATGAACGCCACTTTAAAATAATTTTCAAATGTAATAAATAAATAAATACGGACTCTAATTTATATATTTACATCATGTATCTTAATACTTAAGATTATATATCGCTAATTTAGATGTCCAACACAAATTACTTCTTGCGCCAAAATACAAAACTCTATACGCGGAGGGGAAGAAGTTGTTTAACTTGTTTACCTAAAAAAGGCAGCTAATAAATTGGAAATATTCAGCCATTGACATTAAAAATGGTCAGGTTTTAAAATAACTCAAGTGTCCAGTTTTTTACGCTTGATTGAACATTTTAGTTTTACCATTGGCAAGATTTTCTTTTGTTATCATATATTTTTCTAATTAACACAGGTGGCCTGCCAGGCCTGATTTGCGATTTCAATAGAAAATTTCCTGGGATTATAATTATTGTTTACAAGTTCTTACTAAGATTTTAAAATTTGCGATAAACATCATAAGCAAACGTATGTAATTAATTTGCAAACCTAATTAGTATGCAGAAAAAATAGACTTTTGACAACGATTAAAATATATAAAATAAAAAGTAAACTGAAAATTATATTAAGTTTACTGGAATTATACCTATAATATATATTACATACACGTTCGAATATTTATATCAAATTATTATTTAAATAAAAAATTAGAAAATGTTTTATTTTGCAATATTATAATCGTTTCTTACGATTTCAAAATTATGTACATGATCTAATATATATATATACGCATATACATACATAAGTTCTAATTTATACTTTTAGTGTGTTTATTTATATATTTGCTAGCAGAAAGTTACTTATAGTTTACTATAAGCAGTACTATATATATATAAACATTACAATATGAAATTTGTAATATAATAAACTTTATGTTTAGTTTATTGTTCATGATAAATAATAGATTTGATTGTTTTATATTTTTAATATTAAGCAGAGCTTGTGTGCAGGCCTGCTTGTGTGTGTCATTTAATAAGATATAATATGACTTCATATGATTTTCAATAATCTACTCTCAATAATTTTTGTAAATAAACATTTGAGAATAATATTCTTCAAATGTGAGTATTTTTGTTAGTAGAGTTTTAATTTCTCAGGGATGGCGCCTTCTTTTTCAGATGCTAATCTCTCAGTGATGGCGCCTCCTTCTGCCAGCGCCCGCATGCCTAGCATGCGTTGCATGCCCGCTTCCGCCGGCCCTGCTAATAAGTTTCTTTAATTTAATACATTTCCTTTTTCTTTCCTTACTCTTAAATTCATTCATTTGCATTAGTTAATCACTATTTCTCTTTCATCATCCATTCAATCGTCTACATCTTGATCCATTTATTACCCAATCCATAATTCGAATTCCATATTCATTTCATAGACCTGATTATTAACTAGTTAGTATTATAGCAACTAAATTTATCTTGTAATATTTTTACTTTGGATCTTGAAGTTAATTTAATCAATGTTTAATATTGGAAGGTTATTATCTTCATGTACACTTTATGACCTCTTCCCTTTAGATTTGCTTATACATATGCTAATCAAACTTGTTTCTAATATTCTGTTTGTAATTGTGATTATTAGCTATGAGAGATGTAGGGATGATATAATTTAGTATAAAGTAGTGTAAGTATTGATAGTGCCTTGTAGCCTCTATTTATGTTTACTCATGCTCATATTAGCTGAGTTGGTTTCCTATATAATTATTATTATTATCTGTTGAGGTTGATATAATATAGTATAAGTATGGGTGGTGCTTTGTGACCTTTTCTTAGATTTATTGATTTCTGCTACCCAATTCTCACTCCCTTGGATTGGTTCATGTTAGAACTGAGTTTGTTTAAAATTTTATTCTTGGATATTTATTATTCTCAAGTATGCAGATAATTAAGCTTCCCCAATTCATCCAACAACTCCTAAATTATTTTACAATATCCTTTTGATATATAAGGGATTCAAACTCAGACTTTCAATGATCCTCAATTCTCCATGCCATCTCATATTGCTGACCCACCTGATCACACATATGTTGAAAAGATAAATAATCACCAATATATGTATTTCATGCTAAACCAGCAATCATCAGTTGGTCCAGATTACTATCTCCACACATATATACAATCAGTGCTCAGCTTTATATTAAGATAGCCAATCTTCATAATTTAATGGACAAACTTTAAACTACTTCAACCCACAACTTTTCAGCCATCCATTTAATTGAAAATATGATGATGGAATGTACAAAGTCCGCATTAGTGTCAATGTTGTTATCCTACCCATGTTGATGTTAGTCAGTCTAATCCCTCATGTACCAAAGAATAATCCACTTACAAACTTATGCAAGGGATGATCAGACCTTCAATGTACTATGTTTCAATATGTAATTTAATACACTGTATAGGCTTACACACATGTACACATATTTAATATATAAAGGATTCAAACTCAGACTTTCACATGACCCTCAACTCTCCATGCCATCTCATATTGCTGACCCACCTGATCACACATATGTTGAAAAGATAAATAATCACCAATATATGTATTTCATGCTAAACCAGCAATCATCAGTTGGTCCAGATTACTATCTCACACATATAAACAATCAGTGCTCAGCTTTATATTAAGATAGCCAATCTTCATACTTTAATGGACAGGCTTTAAACTACTCCAACCCACAAGTCTTCAGCTGTCTATTTCGTTAAAAATCTGATGGTGTAATGTTCAAAGCCCACATTACTTTTTAATTTATTACATGCCATTTTTTTCTTATCTTAGTTCAATTTTTATTCTTTAATAGTTAAGAGTCAATTTTATAGTAATTAAATACTAATGCATATGTATAACAGATTTTACTGCTTTAATATTTAGATTATAATTTAATATACGAATTAAAGTTACTTCAATGTACTAATCATAAATAAATAAAATAGAAATTTTAATAAAAACATGATTAAAAAAGAGATTAGTTTAATTTTATTGTGAAGATATTTAGAAAAGTTAATTCAAAAATAATCTGGAAATTGTTTATCAAAAAGCAAACTGTAATAACTACTGCTAGTTAAATCTTAAATTTTATTAGTTACTTTAGTAAACTTAAAAAGGGATATAAATGTAGCCAAACATAATTAAAGAGAGAGTTATAGAATTTTACAAGGAATAATATCAGTCTCAGGGTAGCTACAATTGTAAATCAATAATTGTCAACCAACGAAGACCTATAACAGTTGAAGTTGTACATGCTGAAATATTCACTAAAATACTATTAGATAAACCCAAGCCTATCTTAGCAACTAAACTTCTATTTGTCCATCATTCCATATCTGGAAAACATATTCAGCATACAATATTGGCACCCTAGGAAGTAGAATCATATGTGAAAGAAAATTATCTATTTGATGTGATTGCAATAAAGATCAATTTCAGAAGTTCCTTTTCCTCCCCATATGTCATAGCATCGGCTGGGAGGTGAACCCACAACAATCATCTTCAACCAATTGCTTGCTTGCAAGGCGTTTGCGCTGACCTCTCGACTAGCAATGCTTGACCTTTGACCATATAAATCTGCATTTTTCTAGCTAAACAGTATCTATTAGGATATCAAAAAATGCAATCCTCATATGTGACCTAATAAATTATATAAGAAATTGAAAAGCAATTACAAAATTTCATAAAGTTCCCTCCTATATTTCATATTATAAAAGGCCTTGCCCAAAGATTATCTCTATTCCCTGCTCTATTTACCATCTGCATTAATTTTCTTTTGAGAGAGGTTAATGATCACATTCCAGGAATATTTATCTCAAGCCTTGGTACAAAAATAAATATTCCAGCTTTTGATGATATGGTGTTAAATTACCAAAAGTCTCTAACATTCTCATTATTGAAGAATGTCTAAAAAATTTCAGAAACAACTGGATCAATCATGTCAGAGAACAAATCTTCACCACGATAGTTATTATCAGGATGAAAAATCCCATCAAAGTTAATAGCAATTCCATTTAAATTTCTTAGTATCCCAATATGTATCTCAATTGGAAAATCCAATTTAATAATGAACAAATTAATCAGCTCTCAACAAAATTATTATTCTTTAGTCTTATTAAATGTCATCTGAGAACAAAAAGAAAAATAATTAATTGCTTTCTTAAAACACTGTTGGTATAATATGCACCCTAGACTTGTATAAGCAATACATCAATAATAAATAATTATTTTCGAAATTCAGGATCTAAACTGCTATCATATAATATAGAATTGGTTGTTTAAACTATTCATAAAAGCCATATCACTCAAAAGAAACCACCAAATACCATATTATCACCATTCATTATGCACACACAAGACAAAATTCCTCATACAGTAGTCCCACCCAGTGCAAGCCAGAGAAATAAATGGATGCAGGAAGGTTTGTGCATAATATTCCTATCTAGTGCCTACTCATCCAATATCTCAAGACTAGTTTCTAGCTTGTGGCTTTCTTCAGTGAGGAGGTTTGCATGCGAGAGCACTACACCTAGGTGCCATGCTCTCAGATCCAAAATTCCTCACTGATGAAATCCATAAGCTAGAAACTAGTCTGGAGATATTGGATGAGTAGACACTAGATAGGAATTTTATACATAAACCTTCCTGCATCCATTGATTTCTCCAGCTTACACTGAGTGGCGCTACCGGATGGAGAGTTTTGCCTCTGTTTTTCATTCAAAAGAATTTGTATTGAACCTCTGTTTAACATGACTTTTTCCAACTGTTAACCATTGGATTTGTTAAATTTGGAAAAAATTAATCCTACATGCTGAGATGGGACTGATTTATTTTGATGCAACAACTAAAAAAAAAAGAATAACTCAAATATACTATGACATATCAGTGATAATGCATCCCTAAATCCAGTTATGATCCAAATTGGAAATCCATCCATCTACAAAAATATTAGAAAATGTATTGTTGGATGAACTATTAACACATACTAGCATTAAATTCTTTTATGGTCGTTGCCCAACTATATTTTTCTTCAACATATTTCATTAACAATCTTTTGACAAAACGTGTAAGTTATGTTGGCTGGAAGAAGAAACTTTCATGCATATTATTGATTGATATTCCTTCTTTAGTAGCTTAAATTCAAACTTAATATTCTCCAAAAACACTCTAAGCGAGATATTGATATCAACTCTAACAGCTGTGTTATTTTTGTTAAAATTCGTATGGGTAGTAAGAAGGAGTGATATTCAAAATGCTTAACATCAGGTGCGCTAAAACAAAGAATATAGGAGCTTAATAAATAATATTTACTTCATTAATATTATTTTCAATTTTATTGAGAGATCTTAGAAAACGTATTATAAATAATCACTCAAAAATGTGTCAGTGTTAGTTAAGGAACAACAAAATAATGTTGTTTCTTAACTAACACTAATGTTGACATATCCCAGATGGTAGCATGGTTGAAATTAACAGGCACAGAAGGCAGAATTTCCAAATAGCTGGAATAATACATGAGTGAGACTGTTATTTAAAGAAAAGGTAAGGATCATAGAAAGATGAACAATTATAAGCCAGTAGCAGTAATGTTAGTGTTATACAGAGTTTGGGCATATATGGTGGCTGGAAGGGTGACAAAATGAATGAAAGAAAATAATATAATGGGAGAAATGCAAGGAGATTTTAGAATGGATAGTCATATAGGAAATAGTTTATGTATAGTCACACAACTTACATTTCGTGAATAGTAATACAGGTAGACAGTTGTATATGGTTCTTTATAAATATAGAGAAGGCATATGATAGAGTAAATATAGATTATGAGTAAGTTTAATAAATTTGGCAATGAATGGTTCTTTAGTGAATTTTGTTAAGAGATTGTATGAAAATAATTATTATATGTGTCAATTAGAAAATATGGAATCAGTTAGAGATAAAAATAGGGTGTATATTTTAGAGAAATGGAGAGATTAATAGAAATACTAGGAAGAGAGGTAAAGATATCATTAATAGATGGCAAGGCAGTATTATCAGGTCTTTTATTTTCTGATATTTTCATGTGCACAGAAAGTAGGGAAGATATGAAAGTTGGGCTGAAGACTTGCACAAGGGTTGGTAAAGAGATGGGTATCAAATTTAGTGAAGAAAAATCAAAAATAATAATGATAAATAAATGATGGGGAAAGAGAAACCAAATAATTTTTCTTGGGGAATATAAAGTGTGGTAAATAGGTAAAACTATTTGGGAATCAGGAATTTCTTGGATGAATGGGAGAAAAAATTGATAAATGAAGTAAAGAAAAAAATCGATAAAGAAATTTAACAGTATTTTTATATAATAAAGATAATGTAGCAAGAATTGTATGGAAGGGAGTGGCATTAGCAGTGTTAATTTATGGTAATGAGGAGTTATGGATTAATAAAGGGGTGTTAGATTACATAGACAAAGGTACAAAGAGAAGTAAGAAGACATGCATTATATGCAAATGTGTGGATGGCTAAGGAGGCAATTCTAGAAGAAATGAAATGGTCAAGTTTTTATATGAGAGGTGCAAAAAGCAAAACAAAATTGTTTGGTAGATTGCAATTTATGGATAGTAAGAGAATAGGCAAAATAGTATTTAATTGAGGTATGAGTAAAAGACAGGCAATACAATGGGTGAGAAAGATAGAATGGTATGCAGAAGATTTGGATAAAGACTTTATGTCAGTATACTTGAAAGGTGGAATGATTGTGTTAGGAGGATTGTTGAGTTATAGTGGCAAAGATGCATTAATAACAATGGGGGTGATGGAGAACTAGTATGGAGATTAAAAAGAGTCTAAATACTTATAGAAGTGAACAGAATATTGTGTGTGAGTTAATTTACGATGATAATAACAAGAAAAGTAATTTACTGATTAAGCTCAAAGAGAATCATTAGCAACAAGGGAATATACACATAAATGGAGAAATGTGGGTGATTTAGTCTGCATGTTATGTAAGGAAAGCATGAAAAATATTAGGCATCTGTTAATTGAATGTAAATGCTTGTAAGCAGAAAGGATACAAATAATGAAGATGTGGGAGAATAAATGTAAACTAAGTGATTATACAGAAAGTGGGTTCTAAGTCTTTATGCTGGATTTGGAAAAAAATAAGGGGATATAGATATAAAATTAATGTAGTGGACAAAGATGATATTACGGAAATGGGATGGAGTAGAATAAAAAAGAATATTGGGGAAAACTTTGTGTGGTGAATGAAAAAGGAAAGTAAGGTGGATAACACGTTTTTTGGGGTATAATGGCTGAGGGATTTCTGACTTCGATAACGGAGTAACCTTATCACATCACATCTTAACCAACTAAATTATAACATATTAAAGATGTAATTAAATATAAAACTTATATTGTTTTATTTATAATTTTTTTTAAAAGAATGACAATCGATTTATTTTTTGTGGTTAACAACAGGTATAGAAAACTTTAAAATTTTTAACAACGGGTAGGGACATATTGGTGCTTAACTGCTGGATATCATCCCTGATAGTAAGTTGTGAAACAATCTTTCAAAAAAAACAGTATTATTTTATTCAATAGTTTTATGAATACTGCAATAAAGAATTTTATAGAGACCTAAAATACATATCAATAAAAATTAAAAATTAAAATGTAACCATAAGGAAATTTTAATGCATGAAAATAAAAGATTACATCTGCAAAAAGGATAATGAACAAGGAACAAGATATATTAGTTTATTTATTACAACATGCTCCTCACTGTTGATGGCCACAAGCCAGAAACTAGTCTGGGGATATTGGATGAGTAAGCACTAGATAGGGATTTTATGCACAAGCCTTCTGGCATCCATTGATTACTCTGTTTGGCACAGAGTGGCACTACTGTATGGAGAGTTTTGCCTTTGTTTGATATTAAGATGTTGGATACAAATGTAAACCTATCACTATAATTTTCCAATTAAAGTTAATTAGCACTGTAAATAATGAAATATTTTCATAGTAAAGAATACATTAAAACCATTATTAGGCTGAGAGCAATGCTTAGTAAATAAAATTATGTTTAATCCAAAATTCATTGGATCAGAGTAAGAAGCACTTAATCCATATCTGGTTACCATTGAGCTGCATGAAGAGTCAAAAATCTCTACATTGTAAATTCCTCAAAATAACTTTTATGCTGATAGCACAAACTGAAGAAATTTTGGATGCTTTTGATAAATTGTAGAGTATTGATGCCCACTGACAATTTAGAATGGGCCATTTCTATAAGTGGCATTATGAAGCCCAGTGGCAAATCTGAGTTTGCAATAAGTAGTGACTGACTATTAATACAAAACTCAATAAAAAGTCCTTAGCTAGTTTCTAATATAAGAAAAATGTTATCAGTTTAGGAGGTGAAAAATTTGTTGCAAAGCTAAAACTTAATGCAACCTTTATTTCAGAATAACTATGGTCTTAAACATTTTATAAGTCAAAATTTATGCACTATTAAAGGAATACATGGAATGATACTTTATTTCAATGACATATTAATAATTACCAAACCCAAAAGAAGTGACACGGAAGAGAATTAAAAAAATGTGTCATTAATTCTCCAATTTTGGAGCTGAACTCCATACTGTGCCGGTAAAAATACGTTTATCCATCTAACATGAGCTGGAACTCACAAAATGTACTTCAAACCCAGTCAATCCCAAGATTTAGGTCAGGAACCAGCCTGGATTCGAACCCACTCTCTAAGTCCCAAATCGAACACCTAATGAATAACATAATAGTTATGGCTCATGAGAATTAATCTTAATTCGGCCGACTAGCAAAGCTGAGAAGACAATGAGACATCTATTAATTATGATTATATTAAAATTTACATAAGCATTACTGTAATATGTGGAAGAAGTGGAGGAAATGGAATTCGAACTACTCAAATAAGTTAAACAATAAAAGATAGTTTAATATAATGGAAAATTATTATACATTTATAAATAAATTATACATATTAGTGTGTGCGTGAATGAGCAAGCGGTTACATAGTGTCATTCACGCTATAAGTTCTCATATGCTCTTTATTAGCTAAATAATATATTACAAATAAACACACATCTTTGGTGGGTCTAGTATTAAAATGCCAATCAGTATTAGAAAGAAGTTACACAATATTGCTATTAACGCTTTGACACATCAAAAGTTATTTAAATTTATGAGATACGTTTAATTAGAACATAACATTAGATACAGATATTTATAGGCTTGAGCTTTTTGAAAAGAGGGATCTAATGTAAAGTGACGCGGTGTTAGCATAATGACCGAATATTTGCGGAATCCAATACTTTGAGGTGCTTTATCATATTATAGAACAGTCTAGCCGACTTGCCACCCCACATTTTGTGGAATCGGTTGACAAAGGGATTGCAATGGGCCGAACTTTGCCGGACTTTTCCCATGCATTGCTACGTGAGCATATATATGGTCCAGGGACATTCATCGCCCTGTTTGCGACCTGAAACGAAGAGGAGACGGCTCGGGTATTCCGACGCTCGTCTTTAGATAAAGCTTAATAACATGAGTGTGTCCTATGCTAACAACGCTTTGGGGTGGACTAATAACTAGTCAAATAACTACAATTAAGCATATAACCTATAATGATAACATCAAAGATAATGGTATGATCTTATTTATTAAACATAGTTTAAAGATATTGTTAAAAAAAATATTTTTAAATACCAACGAAAGTTCTAAATCCCCTCCCCCCCTTTCATTACACTTATTTAATAAAATTCCACATACGTATAACATAGTATACAATTAAGTCGCCTTATTTTAGAATTAAATAAATAATATTTTATAAGATTTCAAAGCGTTAATTAGTTTTAACTTTGAATTTACACCGGTAGAAAATTCAGAGTTAAACAAATATATATATTTTTATATTAGAACATAAATAAAATGTTGGTACATAAAACAATCTGGCGAGTATATCAATTAATTAATAATTCGTTATATATTTAAGGGGACGTTAATAAACTTGATCTTGAAGGTTTAGTTTAAAGACAGAAAAGATTTTTTAGAAAATTCAATTTGTCAGATTGTTTTAGATTGACAAATTAATAAGGCAAACAGATATGTAAATCAAGTAATAAACACATGTAAATAATTGACCCTACCAAAATTAAAGAGCATATAAGAGAGAATTAAATTTATATAAATTATTTAAGAGCAAATTACATGTTATTTATATATATATAAAAAGCAAAGTTAAAGAATACATGAGAAGAGATCTTGATAGATTATTTAGACTAAATTTAGTTTTAGGTGGCGGCTTGAAATAATTTACCTTGCAATTTTAAGAGTTCGATTAAAATATTGTGTGCACGAAAAAGTTCTCCGGTGGCAGAAAGCTTCTATTAAATTCTAAAGTTCTTTTGACGTTCTTCTTTTAGGGCAGCAGAATATTATGGTAGCGGCAGATGATGACCCAAAAGGGTCGAGCAAGGTGGTGGATTTTCTGCTACATCATTTTTTTTAGTTTTACAGCAAAACAATGTTAATAATCTCTCAATCCAATAGTAACTCAATAGTAACTAATGGTAACTCATCTATGTGATTCAAAATTTAGTCATTTTATACTTTTTCTCTTATCAGTTGTTTTTGAAGATGCAATTGTTAGATAACGCCAAAAATAAATTCAAATCTATTTCTAGATTAGAAATAGATTTAACAACATGTTTTTAACACAAGTAAATCTTTAATCTAATTAATCCCATTTATCTTAAGTAAAATTTTAATTAAAAAATACCTTTCCCAGCTTAAAATAACAGTGCTTCCAACCCCTAATTATTTTTAGACAATTAAACAACACCTGCATCTTCCGTATTGGATTTTATATAAAAAATGTATAATTTATAGAAAAACAAGCAATTTGAAAAGAAAAGGCTAAAAACGACATATAATAAAATATTTACAAAAACATCAATATTTTGTTAGTAAGTTTTGCTCCTATGTATATATTTGAGCTGCAACTACAATTTTAATAAGAAGAACTAATAATTAATAAAAAGAATCAATAATAATAAATATTGAAAGTTAAACTACAAATTTAGGTGCGCATCTCAAATATATACATGAAATATATATACTGACAAAAGGAGCAGGATGGGATATAGGGGTTTGAACACGGGTTAGTAAGTAGAAACATGAAGCACAATCTTAAGCTAAGATTACTGCTTCATTTCTCCGGACATACAATGAAACAAAAAACAAAAACATTAAGAGAAAACTGTCAAACTTAAGAGCACATACATAAATTATTACATGTCACTATAAATTCAAACTCAGGTGAACCAAACCAACTTTTAAATATATTGGTCCGAATATATACAACTGTATCTATGAAATATCATTTGGGGATATGAATATTTTTTTAACTGTCAAATCCAGAAAAAAATGTACATCTATATTGGGGAAAAACTTTTCAAGCTTTTATGCTTGATACAACACAATTTTTCCACACATATGGGTTTCCAAGAAAATATATAGCAATGCAATACATATAAAATTTTCAAACACATCTGTACCTACACATCACATATAGACACCTATGTACATATATATGCAGCGCTACATATACAAATACATGAATTTTATACACACATACACTTCTATATACACTGCACAATACTACATACCATTGGAAAAGAGAAGGTAAAAAAAAACTTTGGAGAAAAAGTTGAGAAAAAAAAAATCCATGCATCTAAAAGAAAACTCATAGTCTGGTTATTACATGTTTCAAATTGACATATCATAGTATTAAGCCAAAAAAAAAAAAATTGCTCTCAATAATTTTTTTTCTGAGTTCGAACCCTCCACTTCCAAATTTTTTTTTCATTTGACTCACTACTGGTTAGCAAAATTTCTATTTGTAAGGGCGCCATCTAACCAAGAGTGATAAATGATTTATGAATTATTTATACATTTTTCATATGTCTCAAGAACAAAAACTTTATATATGACATTAAAGAAAAAATACATATGTACTATGGTTGTAGTACATGGGTTTTAGCTTTAAACAGTGAATTTTACACGTTGAACACATTATTTTAAATATATCAAACATAGAAAAATGATATAACAACTTTTTTTTAAAGAATATATATATAAACAGAATTCAGTACTCAGGTTATGTGGGTGTTTATGACGAAGCCCCAGTTGGGCAGCCAAGCCTGAGAAAAAAAATCCACTGCACCGGTCAAAATAGTATGCTCACTTAACAAGATTCAAATCCTAAGCAAAAGTACCTCGAATCCGATCATGCTTGAGATACACAGGTCTGGAGCAATCCTGAATTCTAACCTATTTGCCTATTCTTCGAATCTCTGACCCAATGAACAACAATTCTGATGACACAGTAAAATTATTTTAAATCCGTGCCCAGAAGCAAAGCGGTAGGGCATAAGATCAGACTGATGATGATGACCGAGGTCGGGGTAGCCCAGGAATTACATTTATTATAGCTACTTATTCATGCTAAGCTATCAGCTAAAGAGAGTAGTTCTAAATATTAACTAGAAAATAATAATTCAAAAACAACAAACCAGGATTTACATGAAATTATATATATATTTAATAAATGTAGAAAACGCATATATATATATATTATAAAAGATTAAGGAAACGTATGTATATTTTACCAACTAGTTTCACGTTTGGGACAATATTATTTATTTACAAGACTTGGGAATTTGTTATATAAAATCCCCTCTATCACTCATTTAATAAATATAATTTTACAGATACAATTTTATAGTGTTTTACAACTTATGCGGAGTTGATAAGCTAATTCAAAAAAACTTTTGCTACGAAGCGTTGTGGACGCCGAAAATAAATATAAAAGATCGTGACAGTTTTAACAGTAAATGATTTATTTGATAACGGGCAAAATATATGATTTCAATCATGTAGGAGAAACATTATTTATACTTTTATTCGCATTGTTTGGCAAAGACGTCTTTTAGAAATAAGAAACAAACAATGCGCTTTATTTACAAGAGTAAGTTATGCAATCATTAATGTAAATTAGATTTACGTCTATGGGAATCGATAACGGTTTTTAAAAGGAAGCAGCTTAACTCAATGAACTAAATGTATTTTTACGAAATGAATCATTATCTTTAACACATTATTGCAACTTACTAAAATTAGGCAGACGGCAGAGTAACAGTACTAGCATACAAAAATGAAATGCGGCCTCATGGCGATTGTGGATATTTTATCATTTTAAAAGAATATTTGAAACGAACTTAGACTGGATATGTCCGCGCATTCTGGCGGAGCGATATCAAAAGGTGAGGCTGAGTTTGAGAGCTCAGATCTGGATATGCTGTAATTCGCAGCATATAAACCTCATAAACTTTATGTTCCGCAGGAAGTATTATCCCTGATTACAAACGATTTTGAAAAGTAGGATGGGAGATTTAGACGTTCCCAATGACTAAACAATCGAGAAATGGAGAAAATAAAATATCAGAATAAAGGAAAATGTATGCCAGCAACGTTTACATGAATATAATTTTATAACATAATTTTTATATAATATTATTTTAGAACTTGGAAATTGTCTAACCTCTTGTGCAATATTCTGTTTTCAATCCTGAGTCATTTAACAAATAGTAATGAATAATAACTCTATTCTATATCATTAAACTAATAAAATTTACATTTAAGTTCGATTCCCATATACGTATTAATTAAAGAATTGGCCCTCCGGGCAATGGTAAGAAAAGGTGGCATTTTATATTGAGTGTCGCGATCTTTTATAAAGGCAACTAAGCAACAAAATAAAATAAGCATCCACAATAAAATACTTTTAGCTATCCAACCAACCTAGCGAACGATTTCTATTTTAAGTAAACAAATGAATATAATTTTACTAATGAATTTAATTAAAGTCGCGAGATTGATTGATACTGACATATTAGAGAAAATAATATATATATTAAACAAAATAAGTTGTATACATTTAATTGAGACACATAAAGTTATATAAACATAAATTAAGCGTGAAAGCAACGTAGATTTAGAATTACATAAGTATTAATAAAGGATTATGAGAGAGAGTTTACGAGCAAAACTAGCAAAACATCATAAATAGATCTATGAATTAATTTAGCTACAAATTATAAATCACCCGTGAATGTTCATATTAAGCCCGAGAAAAAAATAATCTATGAGCCGTAAAAATACGTTTATCCATCTAACATGAGCTGGAACTCACAAAATGTACTTCAAACCCAGTCAATCCCAAGATTTAGGTCAGGAACCAGCCTGGATTCGAACCCACTCTCTAAGTCCCAAATCGAACACCTAATGAATAACATAATAGTTATGGCTCATGAGAATTAATCTTAATTCGGCCGACTAGCAAAGCTGAGAAGACAATGAGACATCTATTAATTATGATTATATTAAAATTTACATAAGCATGACTGTAATATGTGGAAGAAGTGGAGGAAATGGAATTCGAACTACTCAAATAAGTTAAACAATAAAAGATAGTTTAATATAATGGAAAATTAGTTATATACATTTATAAATAAATTGTACATATTAGTGTGTGCGTGAATGAGCAAGCGGGTTACATAGTGTCATTCACGCTATAAGTTCTCATATGCTCTTTATTAGCTAAATAATATATTACAAATAAACACACATCTTTGGTGGGTCTAGTATTAAAATGCCAATCAGTATTAGAAAGAAGTTACACAAAATTGCTATTAACGCTTTGACACATCAAAAGTTATTTAAATTTATGAGATACGTTTAATTAGAACATAACATTAGATACAGATATTTATAGGCTTGAGCTTTTTGAAAAGAGGGATCTAATGTAAAGTGACGCGGTGTTAGCATAATGACCGAATATTTGCGGAATCCAATACTTTGAGGTGCTTTATCATATTATAGAACAGTCTAGCCGACTTGCCACCCCACATTTTGTGGAATCGGTTGACAAAGGGATTGCAATGGGCCGAACTTTGCCGGACTTTTCCCATGCATTGCTACGTGAGCATATATATGGTCCAGGGACATTCATCGCCCTGTTTGCGACCTGAAACGAAGAGGAGACGGCTCGGGTATTCCGACGCACGTCTTTAGATAAAGCTTAATAACATGAGTGTGTCCTATGCTAACAACGCTTTGGGGTGGACTAATAACTAGTCAAATAACTACAATTAAGCATATAACCTATAATGATAACATCAAAGATAATGGTATGATCTTATTTATTAAACATAGTTTAAAGATATTGTTAAAAAAGTATTTTTAAATACCAACGAAAGTTCTAAATCCCCCCCCCCTTTCATTACACTTATTTAATAAAATTCCACATACGTATAACATAGTATACAATTAAGTCGCCTTAATTTAGAATTAAATAAATAATATTTTATAAGATTTCAAAGCGTTAATTAGTTTTAACTTCTGAATTTACACCGGAAGAAAATTCATAGTTAAACAACAAGTATATATATTTTATATTAGAACATAAATAAAATGTTGGTACGTAAAACAATCTGGCGATTGGATCAATTAATTAATAACTCATATATATTTAAGGGGACGTTAATAAACTTGATTCATGAAAGTTTACTTAAAGACAGAAAAGATTTTTTTAGAAAATTCAATTCGTCAGATTGTTTTAGATTGACATATTAATAAGCAAGCAGATATATAAATCAAATAATCAATAATATAAATAAATGACCCTACCAAAATTAAAAAGCATATAAGAGAGAATTAAATTTAAATAAATTATTTAAGAGCAAATTACATGTTATTTATATATAAAAATGCAAAGTTAAAGAATACATGAGAACAGATCTTGAGAGATTCTTTAGACTAAATTGACTATTAGGTAGCGGCTTGAAATTTACCTTTCAATTTTAAGAGTCCGATTTAAAATATTGTCCGTGCACGGAAATTGAAAATGAAAGTTCTGGAAGCTTCTATTAACATTAAAGTTCTTAGGTCTGGCTTTTCTTCATTGCAGGGCAGCAGGATATTACGGTAGCGCAGATGATGACCCAAAGGGCCGAGCAAGTTGGTGGATTCACTGCTACATTATTTTTTTAGTTTTACAGCAACGTTAACAATCTCTCAATCAATAGTAACTAATAACTCAATCCTAACTAATTCAAAATTTAGCCATTTTATACCTTTTTCTCTTATCAGTTGTTTTTGAAGATGCAATTGTTAGATAACGCCAAAAATAAATTCAAATCTATTTCTAGATTAGAAATAAATTTAACAACATGTTTTTAACACAAGTAAATCTTTAATCTAATTAATCCCATTTATCTTCAGTAAAATTTTAATTAAAAAATACCTTTCCCAGATTAAAATAATAGTGCTTTCAACCCCTAATTATTTTTAGACAATTAAACAACACTTGCATCTTCCATATTGGATTTTATATAAAAAAAAAATGTATAATTTATAGAAAAACAAGCAATTTGAAAAGAAAAAGCCAAAAATGACATATAATAAATATTTAAAACATCAATATTTTGTTAGTAAATTTTGCTCCTATGTATATATTTGAGCCGCATCTATAATACTTTAATAAGAAGAACTAATAATTAATAAAAAGAATCAATAATAATAAATATTGAAAGTTAAACTACAAATTTAGGTGCGCATCTCAAATATATACATGAAATATATATACTGACAAAAGGAGCAGGATGGGATATAGGGGTTTGAACACGGGTTAGTAAGTAGAAACATGAAGCACAATCTTAAGCTAAGATTGACTGCTTCATTTCTCCGGACATACAATGAAACAAAAAACAAAAACATTAAAAAAAAAAAAAAATGCCTTGACTAGGAGTTTTCAAGTGACGACCAAAAGAACGACGAAAATTTTCAAAATTCAATACACAATCCTCTTGTTATGAGTAACATAGTGGTGGTAAAGGAAATAAAAAAAAAAAAATTTGCAGGGAAAAAATTTGGTGGGGAAAAAAAAAAAAAGGGGGGGGTGAAACTATATAGATGAAATATCATTTGGGGAGGATAAAACAAAAATTGCACATCTATATAATGGAAAAAAAATTTTTTCTATGCTTGGGCTACAACACAATTTCTCCAGGCATATGGGGTTTCCAAGAAAATATATAGCAATGCAATACATATAAAATTTTCAAACACATCTGTTCCTACACATCGCACATACACACCTATGTACATATATATGCAGCGCTACATATACAAATACATAAATTTTACACACACATATACTTCTATATACACTACACAATACTACATACCATTGGAAAAGAGAAGGAAAAAAAAACTTTGGAGAAAAAGTTGAGAAAAAAAAAAAAAATCCATGCATCTAAAAGAAAACTCATAGTCTGGTTATTACATGTTTAAAATTGACACATCATAGTATTAAGCCAAAAAAAATTTGCTCTCAATAATTTTTTTTAATCTGAGTTCGAACCCTCCACTTCCAATATTTTTGCATTTGACTCACTACTGGTTAGCAAAATTTCTTTTTATAAGGGCGCCAGCTAAGACAGAGTGGTCAATGATTTATGAATTATTTATACATTTTTCATATATGTCTCAAGAACAAAAAACTTTATATATGACATTGAAGAAAAATACATATGTACTATGGTTGTAGCACATGGGTTTTAACTTTCAACAGTGAATTTTACACTTAGAACACATTATTTTAAACATATCAAACATGGAAAAAAAATTATATAACAACTTTTTTTTAAAAAAATACATATAACAGACTTCAGTACTCAGGGTATGTGGGTGTTTATGACGAAGCCCCAGTTGGGCAGCCAAACCCGAGAAAAAAAAAATCCTATGTGCCGGTCAAAATATGTTTATCCATCTAACATGAGCTGGAACTCACAAAATGTACTTCAAACCCAGTCAAGCCCAAGATTTAGGTCAGGAACCAGCCTGGATTCGAACCCACTCTCTAAGTCCCAAATCGAACACCTAATGAATAACATAATAGTTATGGCTCATGAGAATTAATCTTAATTCGGCCGACTAGCAAAGCTGAGAAGACAATGAGACATCTATTAATTATGATTATATTAAAATATACATAAGTATGGCTGTAATATATGTGGAAGAAGTGGAGGAAAAGGAATTCGAACTACTCAAATAAGTTAAACAATAAAAGATAGTTTAATATAATGAAAATTTAGTTATATACATTTATAAATTAAGTACATTAGTATGTGCGTGAATGAGCAAGCGGTAGATGATTATATAGTGTCATTCACGCTAGTTTCTAATATGCTCTTTATTAGCTAAATATATATTACAAATAAACACACATCTTTGGTGGGTCTAGTATTAAAATGCCAATCAGTATTAGAAAGAAGTTACATAAAATTGCTATTAACGCTTTGATTTACGGTTCAGAAACGTGGTGACTAACATATATTAGGGGAGCGTTCTGAGATTCATTACAGATATAAATACATTTGAAAACATTTGATTACATTTGGAAAACATACTTGAAAATGACAAAATATTTAATGAAAAATTATTTTAACAATAATAATAAGACGAACGCTTTATTTTCCCCAAGGCACATAGATACTCTTAAATAGATATATAAATTACGATGGTGGGACTGAATATGACTGAAATAAATTAATACAATAGAAATGGCATTTATATATATATTTTAAGCAAAGCTAATTTTAATATTAGAGCATTAAAACAGGGTCATGAAGCAAAAGAAATAATAATACGAAGAAGTTTGCGGTGCTGACATATTATAGCCTAAAAATAACTAAGAGGAAAAGGTTGTGCTTCTGGATGAAAAACGAAATCCCACACCCCTTTTGGGTCAGTGCTTAGAGAAAAGTGGATGGGCATGAGCGTGGCCCAGACTTTTGCTGGTATAACCGACGTGAGAGGCCTTTTTATCCACGAAGAATGAATATGCATAGCATGTGCCAGACTTATGGGATCACAGCTAGAGGCATTTGATATGGAATAAATGTGATTCCAGATAGATCAACTATCTATGGAATGAGATATAAGAAATCTATGAGTTCGAACTTGTCGCAACTCCCAGATTAAGAAGCACGTATATATAAAAACACGAAGATAGGCTAAATGACAGAAACGCAATAATGAATGAATGTCACTAAAAAAAACATTGAATAAATTTTACAGCTTCAAAATAAATGACCTTTGTTTGAATACTTATAATATGCAATGCAATTATAATATATATATAGAGAGAATATTTAGATTTCATTTACTAAAATATACTTGAAGATTTTATTTAGCAAAGGAAACATTAAGATTTAGATTTCAAATTAATAAAATATAAGATTTGATTTAAGAAACATTGAGATTCACCCCCATCCCTTTTCTGATATTTAAAATAAATCAATCCCACTTTCGTGATTTTTATAATAACTGAAATATATAAATACAAGATTTGAAATGTTAAGAGTATGAAAATGAAATAAGATTAGCAGTGATATAGAAAACAATTAAGTCACCTTATTTTAGAATTAAATAAATAATATTTTATAAGATTTCAAAGCGTTAATTAGTTTTAACTTCTGAATTTACACCGGTAGAAAATTCAGAGTTAAACAAATATATATATTTTTATATTAGAACATAAATAAAATGTTGGTACATAAAACAATCTGGCGAGTATATAATTAATTAATAATACGTATATATATTTAAGGGGACGTTAATAACTTGCTTGAAGGTTTAGTTTAAAGAAGAAAGGATTTTTAGAAAATTCAATTTGTCAGATTGTTTTAGATTGACATATTAATAGGCAAACAGATATATAAATCAAATAATAAACACATGTAAATAAATGACCCTACCAAAATTAAAGAGCATATAAGATAGAATTAAATTTATATAATTTATTTAAGAGCAAATTACATGTTATTTATATATATATAAAAAAGGCAAAGTTAAAGAATACATGAGAAAAGATCTTGAGAGATTATTTAGACTAAATTGACTATTAAGTAGCGGCTTGAAATTTACCTTTCAATTTTAAGAGTCCGATTAAAATATTGTCCGTGCACGGCAGTTGAAAATGAAAGTTCTCCGATGGCAGAAAACTTCTATCATATTCTAAAGTTCTTTTTTTGACGTTTCTTCTTTTCAGGGCAGCAGTATATTATGGTAGCGGCAGATGATGACCCAAAAGGGGTCGAGCAAGTTGGTGGATTTACTGCTACATATTTTTTTTAGTTTTACAGCAATGTTAACAATCTCTCAATCAATAGTAACTAATTAATTAATAACTCATCTAATAATGTGATTCAAAATTTAGTCATTTTATACTTTTTCTCTTATCAGTTGTTTTTGAAGATGCAATTGTTAGATAACGCCAAAAATAAATTCAAATCTATTTCTAGATTAGAAATAGATTTAACAACATGTTTTTAACACAAGTAAATCTTTAATCTAATTAATCCCATTTATCTTAAGTAAAATTTTAATTAAAAAAAATACCTTTCCCAGATTAAAACAACAGTGCTTCCAACCCCTAATTATTTTTAGACAATTAAACAACACCTGCATCTTCCATATTGGATTTTATATAAAAAAATGTATAATTTATAGAAAAACAAGCAATTTGAAAAGAAAAAGCTAAAAACGACATATAATAAAATATTTACAAAAACATCAATATTTTGTTAGTAAGTTTTGCTCCTATGTATATATTTGAGCTGCAACTATAATTTTAATAAGAAGAACTAATAATTAATAAAAAGAATCAATAATAATAAATATTGAAAGTTAAACTACAAATTTAGGTGCGCATCTCAAATATATACATGAAATATATATACTGACAAAAGGAGCAGGATGGGATATAGGGGTTTGAACACGGGTTAGTAAGTAGAAACATGAAGCACAATCTTAAGCTAAGATTACTGCTTCAATACCATATAATGCATGTAGAGCAACAAGGAAATTAAATTCTTTGGTCACATTGTTTTTAACTAAATTTTTGGATGGAAAAGTCTATGTGACTATACCTTCATATGGATTATTTCTGGAAAGAAAACACTGGATTTGGATCAAATTACAAGTAGAGGCACTAAAATTGAAAGATCTGTCAAATTTGAGCTATTTCTATACTTTCACAATGGTTTGGCTGTGATTATTACAATGGATATTTCATAGTATGGATTGGGATGTATTCAACCACCCTTTCCATAATAGTAACTATTCAGTAGCATTTATGTTAATCAAAGAATGTCAGATAAAGAATTTTCAATCATTATTTCAATTAGTTATACTATTTCATTCATTATCTACATCATTAAAAAATTCCATCAATATTCATGTGCTCATTCATTTAAAATTATGGATTATCATCCATTATTGGGAATATTCTCCAATAAAAAAACAACACCAGGATTTAATCCTAGAAGAGTGCTTGTACAGTAGGTTGTTAAAATATGATTACGGGTAGAATTTTAGACTGCAAAATAGGATATGGAATCCATAGATGTGTTTTCATGCATATCTGATACAATTGTGAAAAGCAGTAAAATACATAGAAAATTGGGAACAATGTTGATAAATAGCTAAACTATAGCAGCATGGATTAAAGCAAGTAAAGAATGGTTGGTCCAGAAAATGGCTAGAAAATTCCCAATCAGTCATTGTGGAATTCATATTAAAAGTGGTCAACAAACAAGGGTTGTATTACAGTTGCCAATAAAGTGCTAATATTATTGAAAGAATGCTTTAAAATATTAGAGCTGCATAATGGCATAAATGAGAAAAAATAACTTTCTCACAGACATGAATAGTGGTCTGGGATTGGTTTGTAAATTTAATCTACACAAAAATGCATATTATGGCAGTGGAAAATACACTGCCAAAGTAATTTATATATAACCAAAAGCAGCCACCTTCCATGATAGTGGTTATATAATAGCATTTATGTTAAAAGCAATAGCAAAGCCTGAGAAAAAGCATAGCCAGTTAAATAAAGAGATATTATCTATCATCTATGCCATTAGGAAATTCCACCAGTATTTATTTAGTTATCCATTTAAAATATTAACAGATCATTATCCATTATTGAGAATATTCTACAATAAAAAGTTGACAGCAGAATATTTACATTCAAGAATGATGTAGAGATACAATAGCACAAAGCATGTCAGTTGAAAGCAAATATCTGATGAAAAAATTTACTCTATGGTCAACATCTGAGAAACCTTGGAACTATGTGCATATTGATCAAGAGTGTGTTCAAAGGACACTTTACCATTTTATTTTTAAAATGTATTGATATTAGTTCTAAATTGATCAAATATAAAATCAATAAAAATACGATTTCATTGCAAATAAAGAGACTTAAAAATATTTAATAGTTATGGATCATGTATAAATTCTGGTATCCAATAATAATATTGAGTTCACTTCATGTAGAACTTTAGAGCTTTTTAACTAATGAGAAGTCAAGTATGTTCAAAAATCTCTAAAATCACATTCAAACAAATAATATATCTGAGAAAGCATATACTTCGAAATTAAAAGGTAATATTGTTAATTTTTAAGAAGCCATAAAGATAATTTATTGTTGCACCAACTTATCATTACATCTATAACTATAAAAAAGTAATTCATAGAGTTATGTTGGAACTAAAGCTCTATAATAAGATCTTTATTCTTGTACTAGAAAGAAACAGACAAGTAGTTACAAAAGAAAAATGTAATATATAAGGTATATGAGCACAGCCATTCACATGATCTACCATTCTCCACTCTATCTCATAACACTGATACACTTGAACACATATATGTCGAAAAGATAAATAATCACCAATATACATAATTCATGCTAAACCAGCAATCATCAGTTTGTCCAGATTATCATCTCTACATATATATGAAATAAGTGCTCAGATATATATTAAGATAGCCAATCTTCATACTTTAAGGGACAGGCTTCAATCCACTCCACACTCCAACTCTTCAACCATCCATCCAATTGAAAATCTGATGATGGAATGCTCAAAGGCCATCTGAGGCTGAGATTATTGTCAAAGAAAAATGTATATATTTATTCAGAAAAAAAGCCTGGTTACATGATAGTCTGTGAAAAAAGTGGATAAAAGGGAGAATTATTAAAACAAATTTTAAGTTAAATAGAAGAAATTCAACATGCACTTGGACTACATTTATATAATGTCACATCTAATAAGAACTGGATAAGTAGTGTTGAGGGAAAAGTAAATACTGTTCACAATTTTTAGGAAATACACAGAAAAATTTTCTCAATTATTGACAAGATGGGATGAGAACTATGTTAGATTCTGAAACAGTTTCGAAAAACAAGGAGTAACCGATTATATAAAAAATGATAATAAATCAGCATGTGAGACTATCTCTGATACGTTTATTAGTAGTGGAACTTTTGAAAATTTGTAATGAGACGTAGTAATGCTGTGTGCTTAAATAAAAGCAAAAAATTAAAGTTTATATAAATTTAAAATATAATTAATGAAGGATTGCAAAACCTGTTAATGAATGTCTTATTTTTAATTATTCTCTATTTAAATAGTTAAAGATAATCCTAAATCAGAAAATATGTAAATATCTTTTGATTAAAATAACCCTAGCATTTTCATAAGCTAATTAAAAGAATGGAAGGAAATGAAAATAATTAGTAAGCAAAAAACATATTGCAAAAAATTCTCAAGAGATTTTAATTACTCCAAAAAACAAAACAAAACAAATAAGACTTAAAAAAAGGTAAGTTAAAAACAAGTGGTAAAGATGCCATCAGATCAGAGAAGAAGATACTTGAGAGGAGAAAAGTTGGCTTTACATCCACATTATCTCCATGAAAGTACATTACAAGATATAAGATTATTCAGACATAACTGATCTATATTAGAGTTTTAGTATACCTTAAGATTAAATTCTTGAAGACAATGTGTATAGTTAGATATTGTATCTATATTATATGTATATCATATTTATACATATTTCTATTTTTCTGAAGTACATGAAATACATTTATTGGTGTGAAGCAAAAATATGTTTTCTTTTCATTGGTTTAGGTTTTGTTCTTCAAATGCTTTTAAGTTAGAAACTCTGTTTGCTTGTGAATTTAGACAAAATTTTGAAATTACAATTTAATATATTTCTATTCAATGGATTTTCTTCAAATTTTGTACATATTGAAGCAATAAAATCTATTATACATATTTTGCTTCACTGTCTGGTGATATTAGAAACCTTCCACTGGAGGTTAAAACCCATTTATATACTTGTTAATTACTAGAGAGTGCAACTACACATATACATGTGATTAACCCCACCCCCCATTTGTTAGTTAAGCATTATTTTGAGGAAAGAATATTAGTTTTAATTTGGAAATATTTAAATTTCCACCACCATAAATAGTCGTGTACATGTGTGCATGTATCATAGATAGCTAAAATTATTGTAAATTATAATTACATTTTACTAAATATTTCATTTTTTTTTAATATTTATAATTTATGTATTTTTATTAAACTGATGTAATACCAGAGAAAGTTCTAGAGAGTTATTAACATAACTTAGACTTATAAACAAAATAACATACCTTGTCCAATTTAAAAATGTCGTTAGTAAAGTAGATTTATTTTAAAATTCCTACATTAATGGAAAATATATCTCATGAATCTATTTCCAAACTCAAAATAGATTGAAACAATACTCTCTAGAATTTATCTCGTTGTCATCTTTAAACTGTAAATGGTAACAAAGGATAAGTTCAGTCAGGCCAGTTAATGCACATTCGGACCTTGCCAATGGGAAGGTAATAGAAGTTTCTAGAAGGTTTTGGTGGCATATAAATACATCCCAAATTCTATGCTACACATTTTTTGCTTTTATTTCAGAAGACATTACAGAACGAATCTACGTCACTCAAATTTTTAAAATATGACTTCTGAGTAGTGGGAACAAATTTGCTTTCCTGATCTTTTTAAGATTGTCTCCATGCCGCTATGCTACTATGTGCCATCACCACTTAAAGTCTGTTCTAAGTAAATGTTAATTACACTCTACAAAGATGCCAAACATTATTTTCCAAAATTTATGAGTGAATGTTGAATGCATAGAAAATTTTAAACTTTATTTAAACTTTCCAAATACAAACAACTTGTTAGTAATAACACACAAATAGACAATACATGTTAGTAATTACACAATGTTTCGAGTAGTATTATTCTCCACTCTTCTTCAGGTGTTGCTGACCTATATGCACAGTGACAATATTCACTTAGAAGTTGAACTCGCACCTTTAGAATCTTGTATATCAAATTTAAGGCAAACACTCTACCAACTGGCCTTTGACAGAATAGCTCAGTTGGTAGAGCATTTGCCTTAAATTCAATGTACAAGAATCTAAAGGTGTGAGTTCAACTTCTAAGCGAATATTGTCACTGTGCATATAGCCAGCAACACCTGAAGATGAGTGGAGAATAATACTATCAAAACATTGTGTATTACTAAACTGTATTGTCTATTTGTGTGTTATTACTAACAAGTTGTTTGTATTTGGAAAGTTTAAATAAATTTTAACATTTTCTTTACATTTAACATTCACTCAGAAATGATGGAAATAGTCCAACATATCACATCTTATTATTTTCCAAAATCTGCATTGCCAACACTGTTTTTCGATACTTATTCCATACGCGTATCAACCCATATGGCCATCAAGTCTTCAAATAACAGAAGGTAATCCTGTCTCTGCCACTAATATAAACTCTTAAAACTTCGATTTATGTAATTTGTAATTTATTTAAAATATAAATGTAACTCTCTGTCTATTTAATAATCGGTGATGTAGTGCCACTTATCATAAATCTCATGAAGTAATGACTTTCTCTTACTCTCTGTAAAATATAATGCATGAATCTATAATTTTATTTTCTAAATGTATTTACTGGATTTCACTATTTCTATCTTATTTAAATGTGCCAAACTTTTAAATTTATTTTATATTTGATTATGTTTGATTTAATATGTTAATAATTCAATCTAGTGAACCAATTTTATTTTAATTCTTCATCCCACCATTATGGGATTTCAAATACTTAAATGGAAGTTTTTTTACCAAACTCAAAGTTCACTCAATTCAATAATATTACTAAATTGTTTTATGTGTTTAAGGGTAGATTATTCACTGTTAAGATATCAATTTATTACTATCATAACACTATTGATTTAGTGAATTTTAATATTATATAAAGTAAAGCTTAATGACCTTACCTTTTTCTTATAATCAATCATTTGCATCTCACACCATCCAGCATAATAACTTTATTATGTAATTTTCTACTCATTAGCATACAATATTTGTTTAATGAAGGGAACTACATATCCCTTTCTTTTATTGCCTGACTTTCTAATTAATATTTAAGATCAATTGCATATCTTTAAGGCTGGGTTAATTTTTGTCATGCCATTATGCTAAATTTCATTAATTATGAGGGCCTTAGTTAACATGTCAGCATCATTTACAGACCTGATTACTATTATCATTGCTTACCTTTGATAATGTTATAAAATTTGTATATCTTGCTTTGTCAAACTAATACCTGGATGTCGCGGATCATTGCATAAGGCATATTTCTAAATGAAGTTTAGAAGCACTGATTCCAGGATTGTATCAGGTTATAGTTAGGCTCTGTATGGGATAACATCATAAATCCCAAACCATGGATTCCCTACCAACCATTTCTTCAGATACCATCTTGTTATAAGTGCAGGTGAGTTTCTCCCATTCATAAATTTGATGATGCTCTCATCCTAAATTAGACTTAATCTTTCTGGCATTATCATATAGGTCAGCACCACAATTCTTAATTAATATTTTATATTGCTTGTTTATTAATCTATAAGTCACAATGCTGTGGTTTGTGTAAACCATCCTAGTCTTTCCTTTATAGGTTAGAAAGGTCATTTTAAAGCTTATTTAAGTTGTCTGCCCTTTTATTAAATGATCATTAGGTATGCTAATTAATAACTTTCAGTAAATTCTGTCAAATCAGTAACTATTTGATAATATACACAAATAACCATTTTTTAAAATGACTGATGACATATAATTAATGAATGAATAAATTTTATAATCTAAATAAATATGTTTTAACGTATGGTTAGAATAAACTGTAATAAATGGAATCATGTAAATCAAATTCCATTCATCTGTATTCATTAAGATCATTTATTGTCTATTGAATAAATCACAGCGTTCAAACTACAAAATTATTGTAAATTTGATATCTCCTTCCATTAACATATTAAGCTGCATCATTTTGATTGATTAGGTAACTTGTATTTGCATATTCTTTAATCATTAATCTATATTCTAATATGTAATCTTTGGAATATGCAAATCACTGCCAATAATTACATGAAACCCAAATGCTATTCGTTATGACATGTAAATAGATTTACCATTGTGTTTATTAAATTATTTAATCATTATTTGTTTACTCAATTTCTAATGAATTATTATTAATAAATTATTAAAATTTCATAACCTTAGTTATTTTTTGTCTCATGTTTCATGCATACACATTGTTAATTAGATTGCATTATATATGTTATTAAAATTCCATTGAATTTAAGCCAGTCTTTTCCATTTATTAATGATTAATAGTAAAATAGTAATATAATTAGAAGTTAGCACATCCTGTTAGAGGTTCAAAGTCATGTAGTACCAATATTTCCCTGTAGATCTCTTGTTTCTCTGCTTTGTCTCTGAGACTGGAATCAATAAATTTCATCTGCTATCATCAGAAATATTGTTCATAGTGTTATAATTTTAGAGAAAGGCAGACAGGCAGAATCCATGATTGCTCCTGCCCTGTGTATCTTGGGTATGAGTGGATTTAAGGTACTTTTGCCTAGATTCTGAACCTTGTTAGAAGAACATACAATTTCTGACTAGTACAAGGTTTCCCCCCCAGGTTTGGCACCCAACATGGGGCTTTGAGTTATAACTCACATACCTGAGTAGTGATAATATTTTGGGCTTACCACTGCAATATGACTTTTGATATATGTATAGAATTTTTGTTTCCTTCCCAGGCTTGACACCATTATAGGATTTTGATATTATAAACTTACACCACCCCGAATAAGTTACCTTTAGAAATTTTTATATATATATAAACTGTAGTTAAGTTATTTTATTTTTAATCTTTATTATAATTTTCACATACTATTGCAAAACTGTAATTTTTTTTTTTTAATTATTATTGTGATATTCTTTCAAAGAGACTGTTATCAAAATTATTATAATCAGTTATCTAGTTATTGATTATGTAAACAATAACAAGGAAATTTAGTACTTTATCGATGAATATACATGAACAAACATCATTGTGAGTGTTGATTCTACTGTGTTGGCATGGCACCCTTGTATTATATACAATTATAAATTTTGCCAACTGGTAAATACTTAAGTAAAGCAACACAATGGTGTATATGAATAATCAATAAAAGAGAGAGAGTCATTATTTTGTATATTTTTTTCTTATATAGTATACTAACCAAAAGACATTAGCAGTTAATTTTAGGTTCAGGGAAAGCAAATGGACCAGGTGGCAAATGAAGGAAGGCATGGTAAATTTTTTTTTACGTTTGATATATATGTATTATTTAGATGATAGATAAAGATAGATATTTAGCAATAGAATAGAGTAAGTTGGCAGCATGAAAATAGAGCATGGCAGAAATAGAAAAGTGGGAAGTGGGTAGGGGTATTAGCATAGGAGGTTAATTCACCTGCACTTGGGTAAGACAAATACGTGTGTACAAAAACCAAATATTAAAAATCTGGGAACTCAAAATTCCAAATAAATTAGGTTTAATATTAAAATAATCAAAAATCAAATACCAAAAGATATTGATAGTGGGGTGGGAGTTTCATTGATGACCATTAAAAATTAGTAATCATTAATTAAAAACTCTAAAACTCCACAGTCAAAACAAACTACCTTTAGGTATAAGTTGTGAATAAAATACAATAAAAACAAATGTTGTAATTAAAGATGTAATCAAAATTAATAAAAGTCTTAAAAATCTGCCTTTATACATACACCAGAGCATCATTAATCCTTTATTGAGCAGAAAATGTTTTAGTTGTTTAGGAATCAAAATCTGAATTGTTAAAAAATCTACCATCAAAAAGAAAACATAATAAATTTCCATATTTGTTTAATTAGACCAATACTAAATAAATACTTAGCCCATACACATCAATTTATAACCTGGGGTTAGGTTAATCATTTGTAAATACTTTTACCCAATAATGGAAAATCAAGAAAGAGCTCTGAAAATTAATAGTAAAGAGAATACCCATGTTGACATAATCTCAGACAATGTCACTGCCATTATGATAATCACAAAACCTGGTGAACAAATATATCTACAGACATTACTTCACAATAGTTAACAAGAATTTAAATAAAAATATGTATTGAGTTATGAATGTATAATAAATCCTAAACAAAATGGAAAAAGAGATTCATTTACCAAATCTAAATTCAATGATCACTTTTAATCATATCCAGAGTTTTTGACTCTCACAATTCATATAAATCTGTTTAATTGCAGAAGACAGTCATTTGGAATAAAGTAGCTTATATATTCCACCCAAAAACAAATGTCTTTTTCTAAAGATATTCCAAAAAAAAAAGACTAACTCAGACACCAGTTTAATAAAAACATGCCATTAAAGTATGTGATAAACGTTCACTTTTGTAGTGATATTAAATTCTTTAAAGTCCATTTGGGAAGTAGAGAAACTCAAATTCATAAGAAAATTCATTTCAGACCAAGGCATCAAGCCTACACTTGATAAAATAAATTCAATTATGGTTGTTCCATTTACTTGTTGCATCATGATACTACAATCATTATAACTAATTAGCATTATGAGAGTACAAACATTACACCCGATTTACCACTTTGAAATCTTTTTGAAGGGGAAAGCAATTATGGTCTAGTCTCCAATGATGTGTTAAGGTGAAAACAAAAATGGATTTGGGAGGACAAATAAAAGAGAGCATATAATGGAACCAAATCTTTATTTATATCTGAAAGCCTCCAAACCAGCTAAAACATCCATTATGGCAGATATTTTTGAATGCAGTGTCAAAGCACTTTTAAGCTTCCCAACCCACAGCAGTGAATATTCAATTATGTTCAGATTCCAAACACTCACTAGCAATGAGAAATACCAATGATAACTAGACAAAAAGGCTCTATCTATAATATTGGACAAACATTTTATTAGTATGCCTATGATCATTCTTTCAAAATAACTCTGACCATAAACTCTTGCTTGAAATTATGTCACTTGCAAAATTCAATGATACTTCAATGGTTAAATCTGTTGGCAGACTACAATCCCAAGATTGAGCGTACAAGGCTAGTTTAATTCACTAAACTTATGCACTATTCATACATCACATGATCACCATCTCTATACTAGCACACAATTTGTTGTAAACAAAGGCAAAACTCCCCATACAGTAGTGCCACCCTGTGCTAAACAGAGTAATCAATGGATGCCAGAAGGCTTGTGCATAAAATCCCTATCTAGTGCCTACTCATCCAATATCCCCAGACTAGTTTCTGGCTTGTGGCCATCATCAGTGAGGAGCCTTGGATTTGAGAGCACTGCACCTAGATCTTAGGATCTAATGCAACCCTCCAGCAGCCACCTTTTAACTCTACTTTACTACAAAACTATGAGAATGAAATTGAAAACATTGTTAATATCTTCAATTAACAAGCCAGAAACTAGTCTGGGGATATTGGATGAGTAGGCACTAGATAGGGATTTTATGCACAAGCCTTCTGGCATCCATTGATTACCCTGTTTAGCACAGGGTGGCACTACTGTATGGGGAGTTTTGCTTTTGTTCACTATTCATACACTAGATAGTCAAATTATAATGGAATGAAATAGTAATATATATGAATGTCTAGTTAAAGATATTCAAAGTTTTAAAGAAAAGGGAAAGAAAATAATGGTTATAGGGGATATGAATGGACATATTGAAGAAATTGATGATGTAGATAATAAAAATCGTCAGCTTTTGAAGGAATTTTGTCAGAAAGTGAATTTGAGTATTGGAAATTTATTAAATATTTATGAGGGACAATACACATGGTCTAGAAATAATATATTTTATACAATAGATTATGTATTGGTAGAGAAAGAGGGAATAAATAAAATAAGAAAAATTAAGGTGTTTGATAATGAAGAAAAAGTATGCACTAGTGATCATAACTTCATTGTAATTGAAATGGTTAGTAATGTGATGGAGAATAGAAATAAAAGTAGAAATAATAGTGAAAGATGTGGATGGAGAGTGAATGATAAGAATAAGTTGGAAGAGTATAAAATACAAGTTGAAGAAATTATGGAAGAGTGGGTTGGGGATGAGTATAAGGACTGGTGTAAAGAAGTAGAAAAAGTGGCAAATAGGGTTTTAGGTGAGAATATTCAGAAGAATAAAAGTAATAAAAAAATGAGAATTAGTAAAAGTGTAAAAGAGAGGAAAGAAGCATGTAGAGAATATAAGTGTGCTATTAAGAATAAGGAAAGTGAAAAAGATATTAATGCTAAATGGGAAAAGTATTTAGAAAAGAAGAAGTTAGCTAAAATAGATAATTATAGAGAGAGAATGAAATTGAATAGTAAATTGTTGGAGGATATTAATAAAAGTGGAAGAGATGGGAGTAAAAAATTTTGGAATTACATTAAAAGGAGAAATGTAGGGGAGAGAGAGATAGTATTACTAGATGATGAGGGAATAGAGTGTAGCTCTAGAGAAGATTTAGAGATAATCTTAAATAGATATGTAATGAATATAGAAAAGATGTTAGATGTGAATGATAGAGTGATAGAAAACATGAAAGCATATAGTAATGGGAATATTAGGTTTTCAGAAAATGAACTGAATGAGGTAGAGAAGAAATTGAAAAGTGGAAAGGCAAGAGGTTTAGATGGATGGGCAGCAGAGATGGTAATGAATTTAGGATATAGGGCAAAAGTAAAGTTATTATCTTGTTTTAATAAAATGGCACAGAATAGAGTTTTCCCAAGTAGTTGGAGTAATACAAGAGTAAGATTATTATTTAAAGGAAAGGGTAAGGATCATAGAAAGTTGAATAATTATAGACCAATAGTGGTAACATCAGTTTTATATAAAGTTTTCTCATATATGGTGGCTAGAAGAGTTGTAAAATGGATGGAAGGGAATAATGTAGTGGGGGAAATGCAAGGAGGTTTTAGATTAGATAGGCATATAGGAGATAGTTTATTTGTAGTTACACAACTTATGGATATGAGTAGGAATTTAGGTAAACAGTTATATATGAGTTTTATAGATATAGAGAAGGCATATGATAGAGTAGATAGAAATAGATTATGGATAAGTTTAGCAAATTTGGGAATGGATGAAGCTTTAATAGATATTATTAAGAAATTATATGAAAATAATTATTATATATATCAATTAGGGAATATAGAATCAGTTAAAGTTAAAAATGGGGTGGGGCTAAGGCAAGGATGCCCTATGTCACCTATTTTGTTTGTGTTGTATTTGAGTGAAATGGAAAGAGCAATAGAAAGATTAGGAAGAGGGATAGAGATACCGTTAATAGGTAGTAAGGGAGTATATATTTTGTCAGGTCTTTTTTTTGCAGATGATATATTTTTGTGTGCAGAAAGAAGAGAAGATATGGAAGTTATGTTGAGGACATGTGCAAGGGTTGGTAAAGAGATGGGGATTAAATTTAGTGAAGAAAAATCAAATATAATGATGGTTAATACTGGGGAAAGAGAAGATGTAGAATTTTTATTGGGAGATATTAAGTTAAGTGTGGTGAATAGATATAGTTATTTGGGAATTATTTTAAGTAATCAGAAAAATTATTTGGATGAATGGGAGAAAAAATTGATAAATGAAGCAAAGAAAAGAAAGGGATTGATAAAGAAATTAACAGTGTTTTCATATAATAAATATGATGTAGTTAGAATTATATGGAAAGGAGTTGCAGTAGCAGGGTTAACATATGGTAATGATGCATTATATGTTAGTAAAGAGGTATTAAATTACTTAGAAAAAGTTCAAAGGGAAGTAGGAAGACATGCATTGGATGCAGATGTATGGACAGCAAAAGAGGCAATTCAAGGAGAAATGGGATGGTCAAGTTTTCATATGAGAGATGCAAAAAGTAAAATGAAAATGTTTGGTAGATTGCAGTTTATGGATAATAAAAGAATAGCTAAAATAGTATTTAATTGGGTTATGAGTAAAGGGCAGGTAACAAGATGGGTGAGAAAGGTAATGCGGTATGCAAAAGATTTGGATAAAGAATTTATATCAGTATATTTGTACAAAAGATGGGATGATTGTGTTAAGAGGATTGTTGAGTGTTGTAGTAGTAAGGAATGGGATAAAAGAATAGATTTATTAATAAAGAATAGGGAGTTAGAGAGATGGAGAAATAGTATGGAGAGTAAAAAGAGTTTAAATATATATAGAAATAAACAGAATATTAGGTGTGAGTTAATATATGATAATAGTAAGGAAAGTAGTTTATTATTTAAGGCTTGAACGGGATCTTTAGCTACAAGAGAATATACATGTAAATGGAAAAAAAATGGGTGATTTATTTTGTAAATTATGTAAGGAAGGAATAGAAAATATTAGGCATTTGTTAATTGAATGTAAATGTTTGAAAACAGAAAGGGTACATATAAAGAAGGTATGGAAGAATAAATACGAAAAAAATGATTATACAGAAAGTGAATTATTGGTTTTTATGCTGGGTTTGGGAAAAGATAAAGGTGATTTAGATATAATGGTTATAGAGTTGACAAAGACTATGTTGTGGAAATAGGATGGAGCAGAAAATGGGAAAATTTAGAGTGGGGAATGGAAAATAAAGTGACTAACAGGTTTATCTGGGCATAAATGCTGAAATATTCTTGACTTCATTTAAGGAGAAGCCATAATACATCACATCACATCATCTCTCTGAATTATATAAATTAAAAATCAGCAATGTTAATAGCAAAATAGTAATGTTAAAGCAGAATTGATTCAAGAAAACAAACTTTAATAAAATGGATTAGATAGGATTGGTTAAAACAGTAGTTCAAATTTTACATAAGTGATTTTGGACATTCTGTAAACAATTATTTATGAATGAAGGATATATTCTCACAGGCAAGAAAGTTTTGAAACCATTATGTATTTCTCTGAATTAATTCATCTGATTATTAATTTCCATTTCAAAATTCACATTTTTTTCCTTCACCTACTAAGGAACTTTATAATGGCCACAAAGAAGTTTTCCGGTTTACATAATCTGTATATATATATAAAATACATATTTTGCAGGTTCATCCGTGTTAAAAACTTTTAATATTAATATACTGACATTTCGACTTGGTCACACAAGCCATCCACAGAGTTATGATCACATAACTCACATGATCACTATCTCATACTAGCACATAATTGTTATTAAACAATTCAAACTCTCCATACAGTAGTGCCATCTTGTGCCAACAAGAGCAGTCAATGGATGCCAGAAGGCTTGTGTCAGAAGGCTCCTCACTGACGAAGGCCACAAGCCAGAAACTAGTCAGGGGATATTGGATGAGTAGGTACTAGATAGGGATTTTATGCACAAGCCTTCTGGCATCCATTGATTGCTCTTGTTGGCACAAGATGACACTACTGTATGGAGAGTTTTGCTTTGTTTTGAATTGTTTAATAACATCTTTTTCTGTAAGACATCTACTTTTATTACCTTTTTGTTTACTCTTTCAGCATACTTTCAAGCCTTTGATCGAAAAATAAGTTTAGAGAATTTTTTTTCAAAAATTCATTAAAAATCTTTGCAGAGATTTTGTAATAATTAACTAACTTCTTAACCAGCAACAATAATGCTCTCCCAATACCCCCCCCCCCCACTTCCATTTTTTTTTTTTGCAAGTTTGACCTTTTAAATTTTTTTTTTTTTTGTTATTTATAAAGTTGTTAAAGGTAATAGTTAAATATAAAAATTGTTTTCATATTATCTTTTATAATAGTTATAATTTTAATATTATAACTTAAAAAATTAAAACTACAATAATTATTAAAATTAAAAAACAAAGCATTATTTATCGAAATTTTATTATCACATTGTGTAATATAGATATACATGTGTTATTAATTGCTATTTACAGAATGAATTAGAGACTATTTGATATGACAGAAAACAATTGATGATATAATTTATATGCCAAGGCAGCTTATTTAAAAAGCATAAACTTGCAATAATAAGATTGAAAAACTTAAGGTCTAATTGAGTAAGGAGGATATTAGTAAAAAGACTACAAAGATTGTATAATTATGCATATATGCATGTTATATGTATAGATAACTTACTTAGCATATACACAAGCTTAATAAAATAATAAGTGAAGGCTGCCTTTATTCACCCCTAAATCCTCTTAAGAATTTTCAACTGTGTTGGCCTTTCTTCAATTACTAATGGATAGTAGATCCTCTTTTATGATGACTCCAAGTAAATCCTTTCTGTTAAGTGAAAAATATCCTGGTTTATTGAGGACATCTATCTTCCTCTGGAATCAATTCATCTATTGTTTGCTTATTATCTTTTAAAGTCGTTAATCGTATGTTAAGATTTGTAGAGGTCCCTACTGTCACATCTAGGTGCATAGTCTTAAAAGATTGTAGCCTTAATATATATTACTTTGTTTATTATTGGGAAAGGAATTACAGTGGACTGTTTGTAGGTTTAAAATGTAAAATAACCTGATTAATGTTTCTTTCATAAATCAGTTTAGCTTTCTGTTAATTAACTTTTTTATTAATTAGTTTTTACATGTGTTCAATTTATATGTATAATATATTTTAGATTTATGTATATAATTTAAGGGCATAATATATATACAATGTGTGCCATTAAAAAGAAAAACTAGTTCTCTTTACAAGTTGCTTGCAACCCCCATCTCTAAATCTATGCAGTTACATAGTAACATAGTGCATTTGGATCATGAGTTATGACATGAAATGTGACAATATGTTTCACACCTTCCTAGATTATTTTCTGCTCTGCCATCATAAAATTCTGCAAAACACCTGAATACATTTTTGCAACTTATGACCTCACTGCCATGCACAGTATTAGTTATTAAAAAGTTTCATTAGCAATTTTTTTCCAGTTTAAAACAACATTTACTGTTAGCACACTATTCCATCATGCATTATTACTCAGGATCCAGATACATTAGAACTGTAAAATTATGGGGTAAATAGCTAAACTATATTGCTATGAACACGTGCATAGATTCAGAGATGGTATTTGTCATATCTCAGCTTGCCTTTAAACAATGGACATTCAGATTCCTGTCTTATCTAGACTGGACAGGCTGAGGATATCACTAAGTCAGAAAAAGTCATAAAGCAAAAAAGTTGCCTAGCAACACACTGGAATGATTACATTCTCCAGAAATAATTTTAGTGGAGGGGGAAAGGAGGGAATGTCATATCCCACCTTACCTTTAAATAATGGAATAATGCAGATCCTGACTTTTTATAGATAGGACTGATCATTCATTGCCTCTAACCAATGTATATACAAATAGATAATGCATAGCCAATGGCAATAATGGTCCAATAGGTGATAATGTTCACCAAATCCAAATGTACCATTAGGGATGGGGATCTGGAAATAAATAGTAAAGCTTTTTGAATGTAGGGCCAGAAAACTAGTCACAGAGCTGAATGACAGTATACACATTCTCCAGTAAATGACTGTCACATAATTGAATAGCAATCTACATGTTCTAGCAAGAACTACTGTGACAACTAAAAGAAAGAATTCACTTTCTCCAACATAGAACTATTGCCACAAAACTGATTTACAGCATTCACATTTTCTGTACACATTCTGCAGAGAACTATTGTCACAGAGCTGAAAGAGAGAATTAACATTCTTCAGACAATAGTGATTAAGCTAAATGATTGATTCAGTAAGGCAAGTCCATATTCAAGATTGGAAGTTGCTAGAACCAAACATTGACATGAGGCAAGCTGTCAAGTACAGCTGGAAGTATCACCAGACCTACTCATGAGGCAGGCTGTCACAGTACAAATTGGAAGTAGTAGGAGAGTTATAAGGGCACATGCAATCTTTTCTACTGTAGATCACCTTATATTTACAAGCTATACTTCACCAATGGTAGTGGGCAGAGTGTTGCCATTGCAAATATAGTGCAAATATGCAAATGCATATTTGTTTTCATGTTTTATTAATAAATATAGTATAAAACGTATTTACACATATATGAACACAACTGTACTTCAGGCAGTTTGGAAAGAGAACTAGTTACTTTTTTTTTTTTACTGGTACACCCTCTGCACCTGACACACAACAGTCACCATATTTATATTGTATACATCAATAAGATAGCAGTGAGTGTATTAAGGATAATGAAATTATATATTAATATGGACAATTCAATTTTTTGTGTGTGTCCAGTTTCATTTATTCAAATTTGTAATAATATTTTTTTTTAAAAATAGCATCTTTTATTTGTATTATTTATTTAATTTGGCAGGCTCTCAGTTATATCCAGTCTCCTGACTATAAACTCACATGTTCTCTCCATTTAAAAGCCCTATATATCCATTATTAGTCAGTAAATGGTATCTACTTATTACTAGCCAGGAGGATAATTGGTCAGTTGAGTATCAATTAATTGAATAATAAAAGCAAATAATGAATGTAAATAGGATACGTTAATTACCGTTGTCATTGGAGATAACCTTTAGGTTTATCTTTTATAAATATATAGATACAGTATATTACTAAGAAAGTTTGGAAGAAGTTTTTAAAAAATATCAACAGATGGCAGTCTATAACACTCCTCCATTTTTTTTTCCTAACACTTTTAACATAATTAGGGAACTCACAAAATGGCGTTAATATAATCGGTTATGTTGCGTTTTTAGGGAATTATTTATTAAATATTCTGTTTTCAAGATTTTTAATTATTATTATATTTTATATTATTATGACTACAATACATTTTGTTGTTCACCCTTTACCGGGGTCAGAGGACCAATTGTATGAAAGGTAAGTAGAAAAAAGAATTTGTCAACTGGTAGGAAAAATTTGTAGGCCCTTCTCCTTTTGTGAGATAGTCGTTAAAACAGCTGTTGTTGGTCTACCTTTACTCTTATTATTAACAGACTTTAAATAAGTTTGCTTTTTTAATTGTAACAGAACAATTTTTTATTCATGTAATTACTTTTTTTAGTAAATAAAATGGCTTGAAGGTTATGCCATTTTTCCTCATAGTCGACGTTATTATAGATTTTCTTTTTTAATATTTAATTTAATGTCGAATTGTGATTTTTACCCTTATTTTTTTTTTTGTTTTGAAGTTAATTTTACTTCTTCCAAAAACTGATTTTAATTCGTATAAATAAATACATAATATATTTGTACGATTAGTTGTTAACATTATAAATTAAAAATAAAAAATGTTAAGTAATAAATTCAATAAAGTTTACGTAAAATTAGTATTTTGTCTAAAGAAAATTTGACAAACTACGCGTTAATTAACTAAATGTTAATATTTTGTATGGGTAACTATCATTGTATATGGATAACTTCTATTCTTGGATGTTAGAAATTGCTTTTATATCTGTTTTCAGTTTAATATGTTCTTGTAAACATTTTCATAAAACATCTACCAGTCAGTAAAGCATTTCTGATGATTGGTATTTTTTTCTTTCAATATTTCCTATCGACTAATGTTTATGTCAGCTCTATTAAAATAACAGTTAATTTAGGATGGACGAGTAATTACAAAACCTCGCCATTGATGATTAAAATTGCTATATATGCTGATTATAAAATTAAGTCATAATGATTTATTCATTTTATTTATAGCTCATAATTTGAGATATTGGAATAACTTGATAAGGAAGGGGGGGGGGATGGCGATGACAAATATGATGGTGAAAGATTTGTAATTCTCTATTTACCTTCCATCTTGCCTTTATGCAGAGAAATTAACATTCACAAAGTTTATAATACAGCTTTAAATACTGAAATGCTACAATATACTTTATTAAAGAGCATAGGAAACTATGAAACCATCAAAGATGATGGAAAGGTTGTCGCCTGATGACTTATTCTAATTTAAAAAAATTTATCAAATTGTTAACAAAAATTTAAATATTAAGATGCTAGAATCAATTCTGTTCATGATAGCAAACAATTATAATCAAATGATATAGCTTACTCTTAGTACCTTACTAATTTGTAACTTCAATTGTGTTCAGATGAAAACATAACATTCCTACAGTTTCCAGAAAATTATCACATGCTAAATTTGTAATTTGAAGATACTGCACATCACTGTCAAGAAATATTGGAGTTGTTTGATGACAAACAGAAAATATATGGACTTTTAATGTAAAAACTTGTTTAGTATAGGATTTTCAATTTTAAACAAAAAAAAAAAATTGATGGAAATGTAACTGGAAAAAAACAAATGATCTAGTATTCAGGAATTTATGAAAAGTTTGCCAGAAGTAGCAATTGGAATTGGGATTCATGGAAGTTGAGTTCCAGAATCAAATGATGGAGGACATGGATTTAAAAATTTGTATAGGCCCATAATGTATGGTTATAAATAAATACAAATCAAATGCAGCGTGTAAAAATATTTAATGCTTTGATGATTTAAAACTTTTGATTACATTTTCTTGTGAATACGTTATTATGCTAATATGAATTTACTATATAAATTTGTAGTTACTGCAAAATTTGTAGTAATATTTGTATTTTAGCAAAAATAATACATTTTGATTATTAACACTATTTTATTTTGCTTTATTTCAAATAGTTGTCAGGAAAATATTGAAGTTAAGTTTAACAAATTAAAACATTGGCTATAAGTCAATGTAAAGTTGTATACATTATATTGAAATTATTAATGAGTTTCACTTATTTGTTCTTATTTCTTATACTTCATTTCTACCATTCCGATAGTTATCTTCAGGCTAAAATAGAACATTTAATGTAAACATGTCTTTATCAAATCCATTGTAGGAAGATTTTTACAAGTTTTATCCAGTTTCTCTGATCATAGCCTTATATCGCAAAGTATGTACACCCACATATATTTTTTTTAAAAAATTTCTTATCGTTTAAATTAATGTAAGGTCTGGTTATGATGAGCTTCTCATGTCATTGGATATCTATGCCTTAATTATTCTGTGTTTATGCACTTACATTTTCATTGTTTAATCACTTTTACTGTATTCAGATTTGACCTTTTTTTTTGTCTTTTTAATTTTTTTATTCTTTTTTTTTTTTTTTTGTAATTATTCCAGAGTTAGAAAAATGGCAATACTCACAAAGCTATTGATGATGAAATATATACAGTATTTTGTATTATTATTTTTTGGTAATCATTTGTTCTAGTGTAATTGAAGATTATTGCTATAGGATAGTCAAAATTTGCATATATCTGTACTGTAATAAAATTAAGCGAAAGATAAATGTTTTATTTTTTTTTAATTATCTAGATATCTCCAAATTCTGAGAATCTTTGGTCAGCATATTTAAATAAATTCCACAAAAGTTTTATAATAACTGAATTTGTAATGAACTGATATAAAATTGTCATAGGAATAAGTTAATAATCTTTAATTGGGATCATACTCTAATAATATTGCTTAATTATTTATATGCATTGATGAATTCATTTAATTTTTTAGTTTAGACAATATATAATAAAATGAGCATTTAATATCTCTAGTAAGCTTCAGTATTCAATGAATACCAGATGGTAATGCATTTAAATCTCTTATCTCAGGATTGTGTTTTGGCTTTTGTCATTATCATTGAAGCTTGGGATTCAAAGCTAGAAGTTATGCACTTATTATGTATCTAGCAACCACCTTTAATTCCATTTTACTATTCAAGCTGTAATTTAAAGTACCCTTAAGTTTTGGACCCAAATCAATTGTGATAATCTAAAAAATTAAGTCATTTGTTAACATTTCTAATCCTGGGGGGAAAAAATCAACTATAATTGGTATAGAACTGATAATATTAGAATATATATATATAATTATTGACCCATGATCAGAATTGAGAACCTTAGGGTTCTTTTTATTTCAGATCTTTAGTTGAAAATGGAGTTAAAGGTGATTGCATTATTGCATTACTTTCATCTATGGATCCCAAATCCCAATGATAAAGGCAAAAGCCAGAAACTGGTCTGGGGATGGAGATTTAAATGCACTACCATTTGGTAATCATTCATTACTCACACTTACAGATAACATTTATATGTATATATTTTCTTCAAATATTTTTATAATTGCAGGGAGAATAAGTTGGCAACAGAATACTATGATTACCATCTTTCATCATAAATTAAAAAAGACTTTTATAGGTTTTAGATTTAGAAGATAAAAGTTTAAATAATTTACATTTACCGTAACTGTTTTTGTTAAGTAAAATATAAGATGATGGATTATTTAAAAGTTGAAAAAGTTATTTCTAAAAATAAAGTGATTATTTTTTAAGAACTAGAAAGAAAGTTAATTTTTTAAATAAATTTATTATAATTTTAAAAGAACATTGTCAAGTGTATGAATATATATGAGTTCAGTTATGATTTAACTAAGTAAACAACTTATCAGAAACTAACTCAAAAAGCTGATATCACAAGAAACATGAGTATTTATTTGTCTGACATCTGTTTACTTAGTTAAAAAATATGCTGATAAAATCTCATTAAGCTTTCAATATTCACATCTCTGAAGTCTGAAAATTTTGTATATATATTCACTTTATTGTCTCGGATAGAAAATGGTTATTATATTTTAAAATCATTTCATGTTTTTTTCATTTTATAAGTTTGAGCATTGTGGTTTTTTAAAATATTATTAATTTCTCAATTTTGAAAATTTGTATCGAACAAATGATGCGAAAAATGAGAACTTTGTACAAACGAGAATTATAGTTGATATTCAAACAATTGTTTAAAGAATTCTAAATGAATGTAATAAAAGATTTATAGAAATTTGTTAATTTACCATACAAATTTATAGTTTTTTATTGCATAATTATCAAGGACCTAAACAATCCATTATTTATATCTTGACAAATATGAAGATGCAATAGAATATTAGCATGGTGATTGTAATTATTATTTTTCCTGTTAGTAGTAAATTAGTTATAAAAAAAATTTATAATATTAGTATGTCTTTAATATGCTTATCAGAATCGTCTAATATGAATTAATAAATATTGTGAACAGATTTTGTAGTATTGTGATGTCAAAAAAATGACTTGCACATTGATAAAAATTGAATTCTGGCATTGTAATGCTTTATAACATTACTGGCTTAGATTAAATTGTTAAACATAATTAATAGCATTGGCTCTGTTATAATGTTAAAATTATGGCAAATGAAACAATAGGAAAACTATCCATAGAGTGATGATTAAATAATACAGATTATAAAAATTTAACTATAGTATGTTTATAATTTTTGTTCTATATGTCATCTTCAAGAGATTGTCCACCATGCTGCTATGATGAATGTGGTGTGCTATAGTAGTGTTGTATTGCTTCCATATTAGAACAAACATCTCAAAAGTTTTGTTCAGAGAAAATTACTTTTTTAAAAAAATAATTTTTGTATGTGTCCAATACAAATAAAAAAGATCTTTTATTTAATCATTCAAAACTTTTATACTTACTGTAAATCTACTTTATATTTCTAATAATTGTACTGATCACCCATTACCTAGCACAGAATGAATTATTGCTGAGTGTATTATCTCTTTTAGAAAGAATTAAAACTAGACAACTTTTACAGTGGTACTATCCTAGGCATTATAATTCAAGTTCATAATTAGTATCTTGTTTTAATTGTAATGTTTTTTTCAAAATTCGAAAGTTCATTAATTTCTACAATTATTGGAAAAAATATATTTTTTAATTTATTAAAAAATAATTATAAGAGATGAAATTTTCAACTGAATTGTAAAGAAACGTTTGGAAATGTTTAAATTTTTTTAGCTTTTTATCCTACTTCTTTTCCCAAATTGAAGTATTTCAGTTTTAAATTAAAATATTTTCATATAAACATCACATAACCACCACCTCTTATGCTTGTGTATAACTTGTTAAAACAGGTAAAACTCACTATACGTATTGCCACACACAGCAAGTTAGAGTAATCAATGGATGCCAGAAAGCTTGTGCATAAAATCCCCATATAGTGCCTACTCATCCAATATCCCCAGACTAGTTTCTGGCTTGTGGCCTTCATCAGTGAGAAGCCTTGGATCTAAGAGCACTGCACCTGGCTATGGTTATTAAAGAACCAAAGACACCAAAATGTATGGGTGCTGAACTGACTTCAGACCCATATGACTGTATAAGCTAATGAGCTTGGATTGATAACATTAAAGTGTTTTCAGTTTAAGACTCGTAGTTTTGTAGTTAAGTGGAGATAAAAGGTGGCTGCTGGAGGGTTGCATTAGATCCTAAGATCTAGGTGCAGTGCTCCCAGATCCAAGGCTCCTCACTGACGAAGGCCACAAGCCAGAAACTAGTCTGGGGATATTGGATGAGCAGGCACTAGACGGGGATTTTATGCACAGGCCTTCTGGCATCCATTGATTACTCTAGCTTGCTGTGTGTGGCAATACATATAGTGAGTTTTGCCTGTTTTAACAACATTTTCATATGTTGAAAAAAAAAAGTTTATTTTTGAGACAATTGTGTGATAATGTTGATAATGAAGGTTTTATATGTCAGTAATGGACTAATGTCAAAGAAGGATGAGGAAAGTGAAAAAAAATAAAAAGATAGCACTATATAATAAATTTGGGGAATTAGAAAGCTTTGGGAGCCCAAGAGAGAGAAAAAAAAAGTTAAGGATAGAAATGTGAATAGAAGATTTTTATAAGTATATTTTTCCATATGTCATATGCATTGACCAGGGAGCGAACCCGGGTCAGCTGCTTGGAAGGCAGCTATGCTAACCGCTAGGCCACCAACGCTTGACTATAAGTATTTTTTTATGGACAAAATAACAATTTATCATTATCATATAGCAATTCAAAGAAGTGATGTATTAATACATAGGAATGGTGGATTTGTTTATTAGTTTTTTTTATTCAATTGGGAAAGTGAGCTATTTAAAAAACTTAGGCTCCATGTAATCATCTAAAATGGGAAAAAATATGCTATCAGTTTTCTTATCTATAAACCTCTTTCCATTTGTAAAGCAGAAATAGGTGCACTGCTCTTGATTTGTTCTAAAGCAGTTTCAGTATTTTTACTAACAAAAACATTTTTTTCTGGATCTGTTATAATGTGTTATAGCACCTAGTTGAAATCATAAGAGAAGTTGCATTTGAAGTTTTATTACTGTTCTAAATCAAGTTTGGAACTATAATATTGAGTACATATTCGTAAGATCATAATTATAATTGAATGATAGAATTGAGGGAAAAGAGATGAGTAATGTGCTATTGGTAAATTGAAGGTGGATATTACATCAGAAGATAAATGTAGAAGATTTATTATAAATGGATATTTTGTATTAAAGAATCCAATATTTTTAAATTAACTTGACACAGTAAAATCTCTGGAAAATTGCAATTTTGTCACCATATGCATTTAAATAATTACTCAAAATTAAGTTAAAAGGTTTATATAGAAAAGTAACAAATTGTAGATTATTTTTTAGACTTACATATGAAGTAATAACATCTCTAGTTTTTTTCAATTTTTAAAGTCAAGGTCATTACTAAAATTTTTGTTCTTGAATTTTTCAATCAAATTTGAAACATTTTGAAAGGAAAAAAAAAACACTTAAAAAAGTTTATATTTTGGTTTTATTTGAGGTAAATTTTGTTATAGGATCATAAAGAAATTATTTTTTTAAAAAATAAATATATAGATCAAAAATAAATCATTTTATGTCTTATTTAAAAAAATATATATAAATTTATTTTGCAAATGATTTTGATGCATAATTTAAAAAAGTATATTAAAAAAATTCAAATATGTGCCAACATGAAAATGATTTAGGAATCAAGGCTGAGTAGTATTTCTTTGTGACAGTTCATGATAAAAGTATATTGAAATGTTGGGAGAGGGGAGTGTGGAATTGTGAAAACACAGATCTCCCATGATTGTATGGAGAGTAAATTGTGACAGCTTTTCAAATGTTTATATGGTGGAACTAGTATTGATTGTAGAATTATTTTTCTTTAATAAAAAACTACACATAGAAGAAAAGAAATTGCTTGAAAAGTATTTTGCAGATGCTAATCTGACATTATACATTCAGAAGTTCCATTGGCTTTTTTTTTGTATCAAATAAAGTATTATGATAGATTATTTTAAGAGTAAAAACTTTGAAATAAATTCTCAAACTAGTAGAGGCAAAAGAATATATAATATGAAAATATAATGATCTTGGTGGTTTGGGGTAGTTTTGGCTAAGAACTAGCAACCGGTGTTGGAAGTGAAATTCCTCCAGCCTAAAAGGTCTGCTTCTTTCTTTATATAGCCAAAGGACTTTGATTATAAACGGAAAATGTTTATGTTTCATATTCTTATGGATAATCTCAAGCATGCCATTCATTCCATTATATCTGCAAAATAGAAATGGATGCATTAACTATAGATCTATAAAATTGTCTTTCAAAGTATGTAGAATATCATGACCATGATTTGAATTCTGTATTAAGAATATTTTAAACAAAAGTTATATAAGAAAAATGAGTTATTGCATGAATGTTATATTTAAGATTTGTATTATCTTACTAAGCTGCTCTTTTAGTTATGTTGCCATAATAATTGTCTTAAAATGGAAACATTCTTCTAAAATAATTGCAAATTTAAATTTGTTGTGTATTTGGTTTTCTCTGTTCATATATATATATTAAAAAGATCTAACTGCTTCAGCTTCACCTATTTAAATAAAAAGTAGGTTGAAGTAAAGAAGGGGTTCCCCTCTTTTCTTCCAAGGCTTAAGCTTGTGGTTAAGACCTATAGAGGTCCCTAATATTGCATTTTTACACACATTCTTGAGGTTAAAGCCTCAGTAAATATTACTTACGTAATCAATGTGCGTTTAAATAAATTTAAAAAAATCTTTGTAATTCTACTATGAAACCTTCCATAAGTAACGTCAGGATACATGTATTTTTAAGCTTTTTTAATTTAGTTTTTAAAAAATTCGAGATCAAAAAACTATAAACTGACCCTGAAGTGAAAAATATCAAAACCTAGCTATATTATATTTCTCAGAGAAGCTTACAAAATATATTACATTTTGTTACTTTCTGAAGTTTTCTGTCTTAATTCTAACTCGAATAATTGTTCTTTTTGTATTTATATACGAGTTACAAAATTGCAATTTTCTGGAGATTTCAATCGGCCAAAATTACATCAGTTAAAAAATTTAAAATTTAGATTTTTTATTATCTCTTGTATATTTGATGATTGGGAATCAAATTTGAAAAAAAAATTGAATATGGCTGGGATTTTTGATCGGATTATTTGACATGAAATGACCTAAATTCCAATAGAAAAATAAGAATTTTACAGGAATCCATGCATACTCTAGTTTGTGAAACATGTTATTCGAGACTTAAAATTTGTTTTTACAAGTTCTATTTTTTTCATATACAGTAAATCGTTATTATTGTTTGTTTGAGAAGTAATTAGCTGTTTTTTTTTTCCTTTGCCAAAATATATTGTTAATATAATGTTCTATTTTTTTTTAATCTTTTCAATTATTAATTTTAAGTTTTGTTTATTTATGTAAGACTTAAGTGATTTTAAGCAATAAATTTATAATCAGTTTGGTGTGTCCAAATAGCCAATAGTGAAATACTGGCAGGCAAAAATTCCTAAATTAGTTTCCAATTGAGCAAAACAATAACAACAACATCTGGCCATTTGAGATGAATTTTCTGAAATAGACACAATTATGTTAGCATAAATCTCATGAAGACATTTGGACCTTCCAATTGCCATAATTACTGTCCCAAAAAGCATAGTCTTCATAGTAATGGGCTGTTTTAATGGTTTTGAGATTATTAACTTACATAATTGATTAGTTTCAGGATTATAAAAAAGAATAGATTTGGATAGCATAATGATTAATTCTACTCTAGTCAGAAAGGAAGAATGAAATCTCATGATTTCTATCCACAGGAATTGAACCACAATATTTGCAAGATTTCACCTCTTGATCTTACAGAAGCAATCACATTCATGTTTCTATTAAATAATTCAGATTCAACAGCTTTATTAAAGCTTCTACTTTTCTTGCAATATTCATTTTTATCTACCCAGTGTCCATCTTTATATTTGCTCTGTGACCATCACTAGTTTCATTAAATTTGAGCTGTGTGAAAATTATTTAAACTATTAAGAAAGCTGATGAAATTATCTAGCATAACTGCAACAGGTTTTAGTAAAACATAAACAAAAAAAAAAGGATTTTTATTTATATAATTAATAATATTCCTAACCTTGATCCATCTCTTTGTTCCTTATTAATTGACATAAAGTTTTAAATAATAATGATATATTACTGTTAAAAATATGACATTTTTAGACTATTATTGTCTGTGTGATTATTAGAAGGCAAGAATTATATATATTCTAACTTCAAAGAATTAAAGATAACCATGGGTTTAGTGCTTCTAGGAATATGACACTTCCCTCATCAGTATATTATAATTGTATTCATACTTAGTGCATTGACTTAATGCCAATCTATATTAATCTAGAATTATTATCCTCTCACCAATAATTTAATAGATATGTTTTTTCCAAATACTGTTAGAAAATTAATTGAATTTGTTGCATACAAGCTTCCTAAATTAAAAAAGTTTCAAGATTCTTTTGGTTTGTACTCTAACAACATTTCCTGGGCATAGAAGATTTATATAAATCATTAAATTTGTAAATTGATAAAGTTGCTGTATCAAATGATTGTTCACTTTTGTTTTGGAAAATAAAACAAATATTTTATGAACGATTGTGTATTTGAAAAGAAAAATGGTTGCAGCACAAAGAATTGGTAGACAAATGAAAGATGAAATTGCTGTAGGTAATTTTGGTTATGGTAATAGAAATGAGAGAGGACATAGACTTGTGGAGTTTGCAGAAAAAGAAAAACTTTATATTATGAATTCATTTTTTGAGAAAAATGTTAAAAGGAAATGGACATGGAAGCATCCAAATGAAGGTAGAGCAGAATTGGATTATATTTTGACTAACAGAAAATACATATTTCAAGATTGTAATGTTCTTAATAAATTTAACACAGGAAGTGATCATCGATTAGTAAGATGTAAGTTACGTGTTAATGTAAAACTAGAGAGACAAAAATTATTAAGAAAAACAATATTTACAGTTGATATTCCTAATCTTCAGAAACATTCTAATGAATTTAAATTAGAACTTACAAATAGGTTTCAAGTGTTAGGAGATTTTGAACATGATACAGATTTGAATGAAATTAATATGAAAATAACTGATACACTTTTAAAAACTGCAACAAACATAGCTGGTAGAAAAAAGCAGCAATTGACTAATAAAATTTCTACTGAGACTAGAGAATTTATGAAGAAAAGAAGGAATATGAAGATATACAAAAATGATGTATTAAAAAGAATTGAATATCTCGAATTTTGTAAAATGGTACGGAAAAGAGTTGAAAATGATATAAGAAAGTATAACTGTGAAATAGCAAGGAAAGCTGTAGAAGAAAATAAAAGTCTCAAAAATGTTAAACAACATTTTGGTATTGGTAGGAAATTTATATCTGCAATAAGAAAAAAAGATGGAATTATTACTAAAAAGAGAGATGACATCATGAAATTGGTAGAAGATTTTTATCAAGAATTATATAGTAATAAAGAACAAGTACCTCCTATATCTATTACATCTTCCGAATTGCCCAGAATCTTAAATGAAGAAGTGAGACATGCAATTAAGTGTATGAAGAAAGGAAAGGCTCCAGGAAATGATGGAATTATAATTCATATATTAAAAGAAGCAGGTGAAGAAATAGAAACAATTTTAGCAAAGTTATATACCAAATGTCTAAATGATAAAGATGTATCGGAAGATTGGAAGAATGCAGTAATAATATTAATATTTAAAAAAGGTGATAAAGAAGATATTAGAAATTACAGACCTATCAGCCTTTTATCAGTTTTATATAAAATTTTTACCAAGATAATTACAGCTCGTCTACAGAGAACTTTGGATTTCCACCAACCAAGAGAACAAGCTGGATTTAAAAGTGGTTTTAGTACAATAGATCATATCCAGGTATTGAGAGAAGTCATAGAAAGGACAAACGAATGAGTTGTCTTTATGTTTTGGATTTATAGATTATGAAAAGGCATTTGATTCTATACACATTTCTTCAGTGATTAAAGCATTGGATCATCAAGGTATAGATCCAGGATATTGTCATATTTTAAAGAATATTTATAAAAATGCAACAGCAACAATTAGATTACATAATGATACTGGAAAAATCAACATTGAGAAAGGTGTAAGACAAGGTGACTCCATATCTCCAAAACTCTTTACAGCAGTGCTGCAAGAAGTATTTTGTGGATTAAAATGGGAAACTAAAGGAGTGAAAGTAAATGGAGAGTATTTAAATCATTTAGATTTCGCAGATGATGTAGTTGTTTTTGCAAATAATGCTTCAGAGCTGCAGGAAATGTTGCAGGAGTTAACAGATGAAAGTAGAAAAGTAGGACTAAAGATAAATGTTAAAAAGACTAAAGTAATGTTTAATCGATTTGCTCAAAATATGAAAATAACGATTGATTATGAAGAATTAGAAGAAGTTAACAGTTACAAATACCTTGGTCAGATTATTAATACAGATGGAAACATAATGGAGGAAATTAATCATAGAATTAAACTTGGTTGGAGTGCTTTTGGTAGAAATAACTTGATACTAAAAGGAAATATGCCTATGTGTTTGAAAAGGATGGTTTTTAACAAATGTGTTTTACCAGTTCTTACTTATGGATCTGAGACTTGGACACTTAATAGAAGAGCAATACAGAGACTTCAGACCACTCAAAGAAGTATGGAGAGGTGTATGTTGGGAGTAACAAGAAAAGATCGAAAACGCAATGTATGGGTAAGACAACAAACAGGTGTTACTGACCTTATTGAAAAAATTAAAAGATTGAAATGGAGTTGGGCTGGACATATTGCTAGAAGAGATGATAATAGATGGACAATTGAAATTTTAAACTGGATTCCAAGAGATTGTAAAAGACCCAGAAAGAGACCACATGTGAGATGGATGGATGAAATAAGAAAATGTGCAGGGGTGTTGTGGAGAAGAGAAGCTAAAGATCGGAGAAGATGGATTAAACTTGGAGAGACCTTCATCCTGTAGTGGATTGATAATGGTTGATGATGATGATGATGATGATCTACTTAATCTGCTTTTACATAGCATTTTAAAAAGTGTTTTATTGCTGCCTTTCTACATTTGCTATATGGCCTATTCCATTTCCCCCCCCACATAGATATACTATATGTCTGAAACTAATTTGATGGGATAATTTCGTTTATAACATCATTTTTCAGCTTCTTTGTTTATACTACTTTGACATGCATTAAGCTTCTGCTATCTAAATACTCCATTTCTCAATAGTTAGTAATTTACAGTAAAATCTTTGCGATGCTGTTAATACATCCTTTTGTTAGTGTTGTTTTTCTACCGTGTTTTCAGATTATATATGACTAAAGCTATAAACATTGTTATTTATAATTAAAATATCTGAGCTTTCTTTTCCTCTGTTTAGTCTTTTCATTTCTAAATTTAATTTTTTTATTGTTTGTTATTAAAGCATTTATTGACAAGGTTGTGGAAATCAATATTTGTTGCAGTAATATTGCTTATTATATATAAATAAGCCTATTAAATTAATGTGAATTCTGTAGTTTCAACTTTCTATAATAATTTGATGTAAAACTTAGACTACAATAGATGTGAGTCATTGTAAAAGCAGTGTTTAAATGAATTAAATATCTTTTTAAAATCAGTGTGAGTTTATCATCATTTTTTTTGAAGTGTGCTTGTTTTTGGCTTATTATTTGCCTTATGTATTTTTAGTTTTGTGTAAGTATTATTGGATATGTTTTCATAAATTTTGTGATTTGGCTTTTTAAAGAAGTGCAAATTTATGGAATATAGATTTTTTTATAATTTTGTATACCAATTGTTTAAGTGTTAACTGGTAATGAATCATTCATGGATCATTTGGAGAATTTTTATCTATAAAATTGAATGACTTATGTGGTCAGTAGTTTGAAAGGACAGATACATTCAAGCGTCAAGAGTTCAGGCTGAGCAAAAAAGTTCATTTTTCTTAATAATCGTGACAAATTTATTTTTTTCTAAGTTGGGAATCAATCCAGTAATTTGAATTCTTGAAAGTTGTACAGTATGCTAAACTGCTCTGGACAAATTTGAAGTAAATTTGAGAATATTACTAAATTCATTTACTAAATACATTGGCACATATAATATAAATAATTATCAAATATAGACTTTATATTGATTATTTTCATTTCAAAATTTGAATGTACAGGTGAATTCTTACCCATACTTATTAACTACTGTGAACTATGTACTCGATTGCTTGTTTATCTATAATTACAAAACCAATTACATATGTATTTATTAAGTCCAATAGACACTAGATGGTGTCTTGCAATCATTTATGGCTTTTTATCCATTGCACTGATTTGCTTTATAGCAATGAAATATTTATATTTTATGCTTACTTGGCTATTCAAACTAATAGCTAGAAAATAATAAACAAATCAAAGTTTTGAACAAGGCAATTTTCCTTTAAAGCTATATAGATCTGAAACCTGATAAAATTTTAATCAAAGTTTTCTTCAGATAATTTTGATATTTTAGCAAAATATAAATGCCAATGATTAGTGTCCATCATGTGATTTCTTTCACTTCATTTACATTGGCCAGCAGTAATATCTGTCTATCTATCCTAAAACCAAATCATCTAATTTGCATAAGGAAATAGTGGATACAATGGAAATCAGTTTCTTCTGATATTCTGACAGTCGTGGTATTGTTCTTTATAAATCTGCAAGGTTTTTATTTTGTATGAGTCAAATTAGTTTAATAATTTTATCACATTTAATAATTCAATTGAATTTGATTGAATTGGTTTTTTTTTTTTTTTTTTGGAATTGAAAACATTACTTGGCTCTTCTGAAGTATATGTGTGTGCAATAAAGTTTTTGTGTTATTGCCTAAATTTATGGTTAAGTGCATTTAATGTATAATTTATTTCATTAATTAGATTATTAATAAGAGTGAGTTTCTTATTGCTATATCAAAGGTAATTATATAGTGTTTATGGATGTGAAAATTGATATTTTATTTACTTGTTGCAACTTATCTAGTATTTATTGTAGTTATTATATGTCTGATTACTATTTCAATATATAAGCCTTGTTTTTGTCAATTGAATGCAATATATTTTATGCTTACTTTAGATTGCGGGAAGTGGCAGATAAAATTAACAAGCGAAACTGCTCTACATCAAGCTCTCTGTCAAGTCTGCATGACATCACTGTTAAGGAAATTGCAGTAGGACCCAATCATGTAGCATTTTTACTAGAGGTATATACAGTGTATATGGTATATAATTACTTGTGCAATGAAATTTTAATCTTATAACATTATTAATTTTTTTTTTTGAAGGATGGCCGAATTTGTCGCTTGTCTTTCCAACTCCTGACAGATCGTTTGGATTTGAACAAAGCTGATCTCAATAAATGGTAAATTAATTAGAAGTATTATTATTATTTTTATTCAGGTTAATTTGAATTATATTTTGTATACTTTTAAAAATAAGCAAAGTTTTTTTTTATAATTTGTTCTAGAAATTTTAAATTTTGTTTACACCAGAAAAGTTCATATTAAGTATTTTGTTGGGATTGTGTTTTCTACAGAGCAGAAATATAAATTGTCACTTACTATTAAATTTTTTCTTTTTTTGATGGTGGTTGTTTTACAATATTAAAAAAATTACACTCATAAAGACTTTTGTATATATGTATATATAATTTTCATGTTAATTTTTATCTTACTTTCACCTGTCTTCTCTCATTTCTTTTTTTTTTTTGCTTGTTTTTTCCCTCTAAAATATCATCCTTATGAAATGGCTAATATTTTGTCCTGTATTATTTATTATTATTTTTTTTTTCAGAAATTGAAATTGAAAAAAAAAAAGAAACTGTTGAGAATACCAAATATGATTTTTTTTAAATAATTTTTTTTAAACAATATGCCAATGAAGTTTTAATTTTGACATACAAATTCAGATTTTTTATTTATTTATTAAAGCTAATAAGAAAACAAATTTGCCATAAAGTTTTTTTTTAAATAAAACAATTGATGTCTTGAATGGAGGAGTCATAGAAATCTGCAATATACAAAATATAAAGTTAGAGAAAAGTATAGCTTGAAGTAAAATTTGGATTGGTTTTTAATCAATAATATAACTAGATTTTGTTATAAATAATTTAGTTCAATGGCAAAAATGATAGCTTGGTTAAAGGTTTCTGGATTGATTTCCAATTGAGGAAAACAGAAAAAAGTTTTCAGTTTGGTCAGTTGAATGTTATTATTTTGCTTGGCATATTACTTTGATGCTTGAACATCACTTGACTTGCTGAATAATAGACCAAATTAAAAATTAAATTGTGAGTAGGATTATCTACTTTAGAAGGACATGATCTGCAATGTTTTTCAGACTTCTGTTTGAACCTAAACAATAAATATCCTACTTCTACAGTTTGGCTTTTAATATTTGGTTTCTTATAAAATGGAATGCAGTATTATTAGTTCAATGAAGTCGCAAAAGTAAAATAGTTGATAAAGGGAGATTTAAATAAGTAAAATTTTAATTTAAAAAAATTAAAAATATTTTTTTTATTATTTGGTCTTTTTTTGTATTCACATTTTTTAACAAAATTATCTTTTTATGACTGATGCTTCCTGAAACATAATAGTGGCATATTGTAATAAAGGGTTTTGTTTTGAAATGCTAAAATAATTTGTAGATTTCAGATCATTTTAAATGCTGGTAAAAAATGAAATGCAATTGTCAACAGTTTATTTAAAATGTTTCTAAATTCATAGCAATCTGTTATAAAAGTTAATACATAAATCTGGTATACAAGAGAAACTAGAAATGGGTTTATTTAGTTAGGTGTTTACCATATGACAATAATAATACACGTCACATCCTTTGTGATTCATTTATATTGTAACCTACTAGAATGAGTTGGGGGTATGAGAAAGAGAAAAGAAAGAGAGAAAGAGAAAATGCTAATAATGAAATGAGATAGGGGTGTGAGAAAGAGAAAATAGATAGAGAAAAGAAGAAAATGCTAATAATGAAATGGAGAT